>LR990007.1:3032656-3637187 GCA_905147175.2 Nymphalis urticae
TTGTCCGAACCTGCAATATTTATTTTAATCAACGACGATTTTTAAACAAAGTCAGCCTGGTTGTAATTGGTCATTATCGCTGCTATTGGGCTGTCAGTGTCTTCTATCTATTAAAGTTTTCGCAGTCCACACCTGCAGTCTTCAGGGATCTTAGATGTAATGCCTATTGGGTCTGTAAACTGCCACTCACGCACACACACTTCAACCAGGAACATATCAAAATATGTATGATTAGCTTTAGAATAACTTATGTTCCTAAGTAACAAACCAAACTGGCCGCCACAAAATTTTATCGGCATTGTCGTTTAACTACCCGTTAAAGATAATATTGTTTCTAAATTGTGGACTCAATTGTCTAATCCTTTAGAAATATTCTATTCAATAGTTAGTCTTTGATTTTCCAATACAAACATTTTTTATCTGTGATTAATCAATGAAACCGCAATAATAAATGAAATAGTTTTGTCGCAGTGTGCATCTACAATGGAAATGTTTGAATACAATTTATTATTTTGTTTTCTACCAGATTAAAAAAATATGTATTTATTGTACCAAAAAGCAAAATATGGAGGCTCTCGCGAGCTTCCGAAGGGCTGCGTAATTTTATTATGGAATCGAATATACTGTCCCAAGATGTCGAAGCTTATCTTTTTATCTTGTATTTAAACAATGTTTGTTAGATTCTTTCTGAATATTCGATTTTGTTGTAGATAAATATATAACAGTATTGTAACGCAATCGTTAGTATTCCTGCTTAACTAAAATAAATACCGATATCATATCCATATTCATACATATACATAGCTAAATTTTTTTCTTATATATCTAAAAGATCTATAGAAAATTATTAAATAAAAGAATAAAAGAGTATTATTGCAACACGATATATTATATATCCTGGTTGATATTACCTAGTGGTCTCTTAAGGGTTTTTAGTGAGACTGTCTTGCGCCGTTTGTATGAATCTCAACACACTAAATTGTTATTAAAATCTAGGTTTAACCGTGTTGTGAACTATGCGATAATTACGTATATCGTCTGTGACGGACGAAGTCACGGCTGTGATTCACGCTTAGATTCAATAATATGATGTTTTACTTGGCATTTAAGTGCCTGGAACGAAACAGATATCGATATTATCCTTGAAGTTTTTGCATATGTATTGGTAATTCAGGCCTTCAGACCAATACATTATTAAAATGATATATACGAAAGTTTGTTTCTTTGTTTCTAGTCCGCGCAGAAACAATGCAAGCTATCGACGTAGTTTATAACACATAGTTTAGAAGAATATAGAGATATTTGTTTAAAAAAAAAAAACACTTGAAAAAAATAAATGATGTAAAATTTCTTAGTATCTTTGAAAGATTGTCTTAAATAATACAAGTAATATTCATATTTCATCTGACTCACAATAAACTATACTTTTAAAAGCAATTAACATAAAGAGCTGGAGTTACTGCATCAATCGCTACGTAGTTCACCGTGAAGCTATTAAAATTTTTTGTTATGAAGATTTGGTTGGCCAGCTTATAACTATTACAAACATTTGATCCAACTGTTGGTTCAAAATCAGTTATATAAGATCTAGTTATCTTAACTTATTGTCGTGTAATGTCTATGACACTAACTGGGTCACATGACTTTTATTTTTTTACTTTTATTAAATAATATAATTGAATAACGCTTCTGCGTTTAAATTGAATTTGAAAATTTAAATTTAGAAACGTTTTGATAGCATAGATAAACAAAGAAATAGAATAAGTTATATTAGAATGGCATTCGTTTTCACACGGTTTTATATAACAACAACAAAAAGCGAATTTCAACATTATTATACTCTTGAATATCGCAGACCTGCAACTTTTTAAGTACATATTTACGGTACGTATTGTCGTATATTAATTGTAATTTAACGAATCAAGAACTTATCTGATTGTTCCGTGAATTAACTGGATTAGCTCGTTAAGTTACTGTCATAATATTGTATGGCAATTTGTGTTTGTAATTTATCTCGTGCTCAGTGTAAAGGGAATCGTTGTGATGAAACTGCAGGTGTGAAACTGTCCCATGTGTATCCTCCAATCCGCATTGTAGCAATGTTGTCGAATAAACTATAAACATTCTAATGACAGGAGACCTTAACTTAGCAGTAGGATTTTACAAACTGTTACGTAATTACTTATCACGGTATCACGGTAACAACCTGTAAATGTCCCACTACTGGGCTAAGGCCCCTTCTCCCTTTTTGAGGAGAAGGCTTTGGAGCTTATTCCACAACGCTGCTCCAATGCGGGTTGGTTGAATACACATGTGGCAGAATTTCAGCGAAATTAGACACATGCAGGTTTCCTCACGATGTTTTCCTTCACCGAAAAGCACGAGATGAATTATAATCACAAATTAAGCACATGAAAAACTTCAGTGGTGCTTGCCCGGGTTTGAACCCACGATCATCGGTTAAGATTCACGCGTTCTTACCACTGGGCCATCTCGGCTTACCAATTACTTATAGTATAGGCGATATGTTGAATGCATTATAGGGTTACGTTCGCTAATTTAGAAAATGAATATCACATCATTAAATAGATAAAAAAATAAATAGATTGGTGGACGGGCAATGGGCCACCTGACGGTAAGTGCTCACAACTGTCTATTTACATTGGACGCTGTAAAAAATATTAACCAATTCCATACATCGCCAATGCGCCATCAACCTTGGGAACTAGGATGTTATGTTCCTTGTGCCTGAAGTAACACTGGCTCACTCACCCTTCATACCGGAACATAACACTTTAGTATTGCTGTTTAACGGTAGAATATACGATGAGTGTTTAGTACTAATACCAGTAATGCGTCGAGCCGGTTGGCGTGGTTGGTAAATACTTGCCTTTCAAGCCGAAGGTTGTGGGTTCGATTCCCTCACAGGACAGACATTTGTGTGCATGGACATGTCTGTTTGTCCTGAGTCTGGGTGTAATTATCTATATAAGTATGTATTTACAAAATAAAAGGAGTATATGTAGGATATCAGTTGTCTGGTTTCCATAGTACAAGCTCTGATTAATTTGGGATCATATGGCCGTGTGTGAATAATGTCCCAGGATATTATTATTATTCTTAATGTGTGTTAATATCATGAGAGCGAAGTATCCTGTGACAAGGTACAGAACTAGAATGGTTCAATATTAAAGTGTAATTATATTGTAAATAGTGGTAAATTAAATTTAAAATCATAATGAGGTTAATTCAGTGTTTTTAGAATACTTCTGTGACCTTTGTGTCTTTCGCAATTTTGCGTATAATATTTTTTGTTAATTATTTTTAATGATTAAATGATTATTTATGCTGAATGTTAATTTATATTTCAAATATTATTTAACAAAATTTACCAGTGTAATGTATAAGTTTTGTAAGATTTTGAATTTAGGTTTGAATTATAAAAAAAGTGTTACGATTTTAATTTGTCAATTAAATATCCGGAATAATATAATTTATTTATCGGATGTCAAGTGTTTTGTAGTAGTTTTGTTTGTATCTTTTAGACGTTCGAGAAACCAATGTCGTTGTACGTCATTCACTGTCACAGACAATCAAAAACATGAAATATATTGTTTTATAATTAAATTAAAATAATTATATCATCGATATTGATAATAATCAACCCAAAATTACAACAATTTTAAACATTATTAAAATAATCTTTTAGAAAATCTTTTTTTTTTGTTTTTGTCATCTGTAACTTTTGTCTATGGTCAGCCTGTATACTGACATACGGCTTTAGTTCCTCCGCAATCAGAGATATTCCATTTATTTGTGCGTTGAGTGATTAAATTAATATAAACAAAGCAAGAAAACGGTAATTCATTCATTTGGTTTTAGTGTAAGACTATGATGCAATAAACAAAATGATTCTGGCCTAGAATCAGACCAGTTTCGAAGGAAGTACGTGAGGTCGTAACGCATTAATAATATTAATTTCCAGGATGATGCGCAACGTCCGAACATAAAGTTATTTTATACAAAATCTTAGATTTCATCTATAGATGCGTGAATTGCAAATGAGAACATGCCATAACGGAATTGTGAGCGTAATACAGCATAATCGGCTGAGTCGTTATCTCACTAAGCTTCTATTTGTGTTTTTTTTTTTTATTGAGAGAGCAAACACCGTGACTTTATGGTTAGTTTCTATCTATGGATCTATTGTGAGATGTGTTGAATGAATGAATGATTGATGTGAGATTAAAATATGACTGCTAATTCTTTATTTAAAACATAGTAGATCTTACATAGAAATATTATAATATTTATAGTAACAGCCTGTGAATGTCCCACTGCTGGAGTACGTTTGGAGCTTATTCCACCACGCTGCTCCAATGAGGGTTTGAACCCACGATCATCAGTTAAGATTCACGCGTTCTAACCACTTACATCTCGGCTATTGGATTTTATTATTTACGACATTTGGAATTATCAGTTTTACAGCGCTCGAAAGTAAAAAATAGAAAATTCTATATATTGTTTATGAACTGTCAAATTTAATTTTTGTTCATTTCGTTTGTAATCTATAATTGTAATGTGTTAAAATTTTATAATATATAATTCTATTTATTCTATATATTACTGGTGTATTAACAAGTGAATAAATGTTACCAGAGAGGACTCAACTTAGTCATGGTTAACATGAGATTCTGTAGAATATTGTAGAGATGATGATTCATATTTCTTACTATGTAAAATTTTAATTTTAAACTTGTATTTTTAATTAATGCTTGTTTCTCTTCGTATTTTGCGTTAACGCATCGATAAAATTGTGTTAAAAATAAAAAAATACATTAAAATGCAAGCTATTAATGAATAAATAGCATGAAAATATAGTTTCGTTCTAGTTTATCATAGAATCTATATTTTTAATAATTAAATAAAATAAATTTAATAATCTATTTTTAATATATATAATAATTATTATATTACATAGAAATAGTATTAACGTATAATTATTACATAACAAAAGTCTGGAATGTTTTTTTTCGGTTTTATTTATTGGAAGTCCGGTTTTTATAGCTCATTGGGTGATTGACCGCTTGTGACAAGTGCGAAGGAGGATTAACGTTGCAGTCATAATGGAAGTCAGTCGTTTAGTTAAACGACCAGGCTATTAAGTAGGCTGATTCATTATACGATTGCATTAGTAATTGATAAAATAGATTTTTTTTATTTCGAGTTTTGTCGAGTTTATTTAGTTGAAGATATTTTTTTAATATATTAAGTGCTTATAAAGAATTACTCGCTACTTAAAATAAAACGCCTCATTAAAAATAAAATTTTTATATCGGCTTCGGCTGCGGTTAAATATGAAGGGCCAACAATTATTATATTTTATACACTACGTATTATAAAACAAAGTCCCCACCACTCCTCGTCTGTCTGTTTGATCGTGATAATTTCAAAAACGACCGAACAGATTTCCCTACGGTTTTCACAATTGGCCAGTGTGATTAATGAGAAGGTTTTAGGTGTATAATTCATTAGGGTTTTATGTAAATATTGGCTGTAATATGACGATGGTTGTTGATGACGTAAATCATGCCGACTGGAAGCTTCACTGGTGTGGCGCGTATACTAATAGTGTTACGATATAAACGTACAACCTTATTCTAACCGTCCGAAGGATGAGTATGAGATGAGTAAGCAATAAATAAAATCTAGGTAGACTTTAATCCATCTCCTTTATATAAGCATCGTTGGCGGAATTCAAGACAGTCTTAAAGCAAATGTGTTTTAGTTATTAAGATATTAATTTTGAAATAGTATTGCAAGGATGCATTTATAAATAAACAGAATTTAAAATAAGAATTTAACGTAGTCAAAAGATTAATGAATATATACAGATTAAAAATAAGAGTAGAAAGAGCAGACGCGCAAGTCTGTAAAGATGAAAATAAATACATACATACCCTATTCCAATCGAAGTAGGAGCTTCGAGATCCTCGACCAATAATATCGCGTCAATTGGATATCGGTGACCAATGATGTCGTTGTCAAAGTTGTTTATTTGGGTTTACTTCTCTTGTGGAATAGGCTATAAATCACAACAGTTTTAATTTTCTAATAATACTAGTTTTCGCCCACAGAGTCGCCCGCGTGAGGACCCTCAGGTGTTAGGTAAAAGTAGCCTAAATCCTTCCTCGAGGTTCAAGCATGCTGTGTTCCAAATTTCATCAAAATTAATTCAGTGGCTTAGCAGTTAAAGCGTAACAGACTGACAGAGTTACTTTCTCATTTATAATATAAGTACAGAAGTAGCGATTTAGTGATACAATTTTAATGCTATTTTAAATATATTTATGAGGCTTTTATATGAATGAACTTGAATTTTTTTTTCTTAAAATGAGAAACCGGTATTAAATAATGTAAAGACATAATTCACGATTTATACGTAACAATATTATCGTGATACAATTTAATCGCATCGATCGAAGTATGACTTTTATTACTTAACTGTTCGCGTTAAACTTTATCTCGATAACGTTGCCTTTATTCTTAGGCATAAAATAACGTGTCGTCACTTTATTTAAAAAAAAAAAAAAAAAGAAAATCATAATATATTGACAATACGAGCTTAATGTATAATCGTAATAATATTATAATGAAGTTTAATTGGTTACTAATTCCCGCACACAGCTTCGCTTGTCTGTGAGAGAGGGTCAGGTGTCCTTGTCTCCTTTTCTAAACCCCTAACTGGTATGCAAAATTTCATGATGATCGATCGAGTATTAAAGCGTATATATAGCGTAATAAAGCGTAAAAAACAGACTTACT
Organism: Nymphalis urticae; assembly: GCA_905147175.2. Taxonomy (NCBI): domain Eukaryota; kingdom Metazoa; phylum Arthropoda; class Insecta; order Lepidoptera; family Nymphalidae; genus Nymphalis; species Nymphalis urticae. The sequence goes on from LR990007.1 coordinate 3,039,482, forward strand.
TTCTAATTTATAATATTAGTATAGATACAAAATAATTCATTAATTCGATTTAAACGTACATACAAAAATTAATTGTTCTTAATTGTAATTATATTTTTTTATTTACATTAAAGCCTTAAGTATGTACATACTTTACTTTACACTTCATTGTACATAACAAAGATTAAAAAAATTACAAAACATGGATACAACCTGATTATGAGTAACCAACTTCCAGGCTAACGTTGTAAGGAATTACACATAGGATATACAATTATAAATTAAAAATCATAACCGCGTAGAATGGTGGCTAGAATGCTAGCATCATTTCCCATTTGACTCGCAATTCCGATCCTCTGGGCGAAAAATGAATCAGTCCTGTCACCGATACAGCTAATTATTATTCCTTGCAATAAATTAATTTGATTTAAGAATGTTTACAATATCGACAAAATATAAATAATATATTCTAAGCTTATTACAAAATACGTGAATAAGCCTCAAATCATTATTTGCGAATGAGCCGACACGTTCAACAAATTTTGCTAATAATTAACGTTACTCCGCGTTACAGAACTGTCAAAAGCATTGTCAGTTAATAACTGGTTTTCGAACGATTAATGCTGAGCTTAAATCGTTTAAATTAGAGAAACATTCGTATTAAACATTTAAATTCCAATTTATTGACATTTTCCATTTACGTTTAATTGAATTAAAACAATCGAATTCGTGGTATTAATATTCTCAAAATTAGTAAACATTAGGGGCTTTCAGGGTTTTCCCTGAATAAGGAGCCAATGGTAGCGCCCGAATTACGCCTAGACACGTACGTACGTAGCAATTCTAATATAATTAAGCTAAACGAATTGGTTCTTGCATTTACTAAATTTGTATAAATTCATGTACCTTTATTTAATGTAGAAGCATGATAGTCGGAAATTTAATACTTTGGCTGCTCTGACTATATGAAAAATTACCACCCAAAAAAAATTAAAGATGTATAAGAAAAAAACAATCTAGTGTAAAATAGATTGTTTTTTACGATTTGTTATGAACACTATTTTGTGTTTTCACACGTTAATGTCATCTCTGTGACGTCATCTCTGTGAACAAAAAAAACCGCAAAATTTTGAAGTCCTGAGCCTGATACTCGGTTTATAATATCCGCCCCTGATTACAATTACTAATTACAGTCAAAGTAAAAATTTCATCGTTTCGGAAAATATACACAGATACGAGAAATACCGTTGAACGGAACTCGTTTTTCTTCTCGTTTGCTTCATTGCTGAAGGTCGTGTCCACTGATCTAGGGTCTGGGTCACGATCCCCGTGAATTTTCTGCAGTCCGTCCTGTCCTCAGCTTTCCTCAGGGCTGTGGTCACTTTGAGCCCAGTGAGATTGATCTGGTCCGTGTGGGGCAGGGGCCACTTGGTCTTTTCCCCTCTACTTTGCCAAGCACCATCAGCTTGTCTAGGCTGTCAGGCTGCCTTCGCGCTATATGACCAACTCGTTGGTCACCTCGTTTTTATCGTGTCATATTTTATTGTTAAAACATTTCAATATAATAAAATGTTCTTTCCGTAACTGACCATGTTATATTCTTGCTGCTGGTACGTAGCAATAAACCTCCTTACTAATAAGTTTCAATTTAACATTACAAATTCATATTCTATTAATTATATTCAAAGATATGGGTGAAGGCTAGTTGTAAATATATTTAATAACTCATAAATGTAATTGAGGTTTTATGTTCGTTTGTTGTTCGCAAAAACTATGTTACTTTGCGTATTATGTCTTATAAAAAAAAACTATTTTATTGTTATTAGGCTTTTTTGTTTCTTTGACACAATGTTATAATAATTTAGAACTAATCATCAACGAGGAAATCATACACGCAAGCTAAAACGTGTGTACCTAATATCCATGAAAAACAATAAAAAAGAGGTTGGTATATTGATAATAGATACAATATATAGAGGATTCGCTAGAAATATTTATGAACGTAGGTACCAAACGAGGGTAGGTAGGGTAGGGTATTGACGTGCACCCGTCATGCGGTGCATTTTGTTACGAACAAAAAAAAACTAAAAAATTTACGGTGTCTATTTGAACTACACGAGAGCTTACCTACTTTTAAGAATTCATTAATATATCTGATTCTAAAAAAAAATCTCGAACAAATCCGGGCGTATCGCCAATTGGCTATATTATGAAACTGGTCACAATTTGCAAGTTAAAAATTATACGACCATAATTATACACTGCAGATCAATAACTCATTATAACGTAGAACGCATACTAAAGATAAAATCCAGATAGTCGAAACTATTTATTTTAACAAAATATATCTCTCTAGTATCACTGGATATGAATTCACCAATCTAATTATTAATACGAATTTTACAGATTATTGAAGAGAATTTGGATTTCGATGAATAAAGAATACAAAAGCGCAACATATCAATAATTTTATGGATGAGTAAATGAATACCTTTGCCTAGAGACATATTGATAAAAAGTAGCTGATGATTTTTAGTCAATAGTGTGTGGATAGTGTTTGACAAATTTATTAAAATTTATACATGACACCCAACAGTGTTAGCTTTTATTTTGGTGTTTTATCATGCAAATATGTATTTATAGATATTTTATTTGTATTTAATGTGAACTCTAGTACGATATGAATGCGTGTTTTATTAGAGTAAAAAAAATTGTGTATAAGGACGTTGAACTTATTTTTATTAATATTTTGTTTTTAACTTCAAGGATAAATATGAATTTATTTCCATATTAAAAAATGGAGAGAAATTTATCTTGAACGAGTTTTTTATTGCGTAATAATTTTAGCTTTTTTTTATAAGAAAATGGTGAATTTTTAGTTGCTTAAATATTAATGAATTTATATTATGTTGTCAATAGATTTACAAAATTTAAATACATATATAACTTTGCTTATCTGTATATCTGTCCTACTTCGAGGCAAAGTCCTTCACGTCTCCTCTCTCATTTAGAGAAAGTTTGATCTTAATCCACCACGTTGTTCTAATGCGGGATGATGAAGATGGGTCAGAATTTCATTCGACTTACGTTTCGCGTTGGTTTTATTCACCGTGCACGAGATGAATTTAACAACTCAATCGATCGTTATGCAATTTCGCATACACGTTAGGGGTACAGAAAAGGGCATAAGTACCACCTGTTCACACGTGATCGTAAACTAGTTTATAAAATATAAGTATCGTTTTTTGTCTTCTAACGAATAATATAATTAAAAACATTATAATTGTATCAAATTAATATAATTCATATTGTGCTGTTAAAAGGTTACGTCAACTGTTTATTTTTATAGCGTATGTTGATGTTCATACAGTATATATAAGTATAATTGTATATGATTATTATTAAATGGTTTTTTTATTGTTAAAAAGAATAACTTCTGAGTTTGTCGATTTTTCTCGTTGGCTTTATATTCATATTGTAAAATGACGATTAAAAAGTGGTAATAAGAGCCTATTTGATTGAAGTATATTATAATACCCGTCAATAAATATTTCACATCGACCATTGAAAAGAGACAATCGACTAATTTCGGCTTCGTAGAGCGTTATCTTTGTCGCACCTATGTGACGTTTCTCATTATTCGATGGGCAATATTTATTGACGGTAACTATAAGTATATTTTGACTTACCATTCATGACTCCAAGATATTCAGGATCACGTTCTATCTGCGGCCGGACTTTAATTATTGTCATTCATGCTGCCCGGCTTGGGGTCCAAGCTGTTGTGTGTCTATAATTATACTGGCTCACTCGCTCTTAGTACAGCGACGCAAACTTTTTTTTTAGTTGTTCAATAATGATTAGTATGTGCTTTTTGTTGCTAGTCTGGTTTTTGCCTTTTTAATGACAAGATACTTAGATAAATAAAGTTGCATGTTAATTTTTATTAAATATTTTAAAATATTTTTTTTTCTGAATAAAATTTATATATGTTGAATGCATACATTCGATGGATTCGAATTTTAGATTTTATTGATGATAAAATATTCATTAATATAATTAGTATGGTAATGTTTACAACATTGTGTCATTGGACTTATGTGGATTATATTAAATTTTCATATCAATGTTGTATTTTTTATCTGTATTGTGTACGTACAAAAATAAAAATGCCCGACGACATATTTCGTATTTAGAACTTATTATTTTTTTAATTCAATTAACTGTTTGCAACACCACGATACCAATTACGTTTTCTAATAATAATGAAAGGCTTTCAGAATAAATTTTATAAAAGAACAATTACCATTGATTGAATATAGGGGAATATATATTTTTATATCTGTAAACGAAATTGCTTTCTTATTAAAATGGTATTTAACTAAATAAGTATTAGTTTAATGGCAGCTGAGTGTTTCTCGCTTGAGGGGGTGCAACATTCTTGCGCGGGTGTCGATATTAAGAACTGGCTGTATATTTGCTTCCCTTATGTGTACTAAATGAAATTGAATTTTTTTTAACGCGTTTATATTCGGATCTTCTATATCTAAAAAATATGTATTCGTTATGTATGCTATTTATTGAGTAAGCTTATAAACTATAAAATAGACGCGCGGATTCCTTAAATATTGTTTATATAAACAAAACTCACGAGAAATACATACATAATTATTGAAACAGTTTTATAACCTTATTGGTTGCAGCGAAATCGAATGATGAAAACATATACAAAATCGATTAAGAATAATCGAATGTGTCACCGCAACCGATGAATGCGATCAATTCAAATATGATTGTCAAAAAATAATACAGATAATAAATTCTTTTTATAATCAAATAAAAAAGTTACGATATCAAAAAAATAACTATATAAATTGAAATATTTTTATATTTATATCAAATTCGAAGTAGTATTAGTCGGTAGCGAGATAAAAGTTTCTAAACTATAAATATATATATTAATATTATTTATTATTGATTTAATAGCAGTCAGTAAAGGCGCGAGGGGTAGGCTGCGTACATGATAGAATGATAATGATAAAGATATACATATATATGGTGAGTTAGCCGTCTTTATCAAAGATTGGTCTTCATGAAGTCATTTTCACAGGTTCTTCCAGGTCTTAGTTATATATTTCCGATCTGGTATTAGATTATTGACAAACAATAAGCAGGCGCAAAGCTTTTATATTTAGTAAACATTTTTGTCTTTTGAAATGTTATATATGTACTTTTACTATGTTATTTGTATACATAATGTTATAAGTAAGTTTATATAAAATAATCTCAGATAACGGATAAGAGGAACAATGCTCACCTAAATGTAATTCCAGATACATTAATTAAACGTAACCTCTCGACAAGTTTTTATTCGCGTGCTCGCGTGCGTCAGCGAGATCGTATCTTAGCTATGCTCGTTTTAATTGAATACGTGCTTTAACACGTAAGTTCTTATGTTTACAAATACATCGTGTGCATAAAGTAATGTCCTTTGTTAACATTATCAGATACAATACAATACGACGAGCCGGTTGGCGTGGTTGGTAGATATTTGCCTTTCACGTCGAAGGTTGTGGGTTCGATTCCCACCCAGGACAGGCATTTGTGTGCATGAACATGTTTGTTTGTCCTGAGTCTGGGTGTAATTATCTATACAAGTATGTATTTACAAAAGAAAAGTAATATATGCAGTATATCAGTTGTCTGGTTTCCATAGCACAAGCTCTGCTGAATTTGGGATCAGGTGGCCTTGTGTGAATAATGTCCCAGGATATTATTATAATATAAAGAATGGTTGGTTTTGTTTTTATCCAACAGCGTTGATGATAATGGCTATTTATTTACTCTCGTTCAAATGTTTGCAGCAGGTTACCAAAAGGGTGATGAGTATAAATGTTGATGAATATAGGGAACGGGGGAGACCGAAGAAAATGTGGATGGATTGCGTAAGAAAGGATATGTGTATGAAAGGTGTAAGTGCTGAGATGACGAGTGACAGAGAGAAGTGGAAGGAAAAAACATGTTGTGCGGACCCCACGTAGTGGGATAAGGGCAGGAAGAAGAAGAGCTCAAATGTATGCAGAATACGAACAACTTATTACTTTGGCCAGTATTGACGAATTAGGTGGTGGATTTCTCGTGTTCATATTAGTCATTATATTGATACCACATTTATTTATACATATGTCGATTACATAACATTACTTACACCCTTATTAATACACACACACGTGCACACGCAAACACATACGTTGTAGTTAAGAAAATAATTAAATGTGACTTTTAATTTTTTTTGGTTTTAAAATATGTATTCTTTAAAAAAAAAATATGCTATGGAAGGGGAGCTCCCTTCCATAGCATGTATATCATATGCCATCTGTAACGAGTTTTTCCTTATATTCACTAGAAGGGCCCAACCGTGTAAACTAAAGAACTGTACGTGTTGGCAAAGAATCAACTATGTTTCACTTTTAATATATTTTTTTTCATCGGCTCTCTTCGTTAGTGCGTAGTAAAGTGCCTTGTGCTTGAAATTTCACTTGCTCATTCACCCTTCCAAACCGGTACATAACAATACTGAGCTTTGCTTTTGCGATATATGTGATGAGTGGGTGCTAACCTACCCATGCGGATTTGCACAAAGCTCAAGCACCAAGTAAGTATGTAACAGTAACAGACTATCCCACTGCTGGGCGAAGGCCTCATATCTCTTTTGAGCTTATTCCACCACGCTGCTCCAATACGGGTTGGTAGAATACACATGTGGCAGAATTTCAATGTAATTAGACACATGCAGGTTTCCTCACGATATTTTCCTTTACCGTCAAGCACGAGATGAATTATAAACATAAATGAGTAACTATGTAATAAGTATTAATTAAGTTAATTTCTAAAAGTCGGTGTGACATTTCGTATTCCAATGGAACAAATAGTACGAATTCCAAGCAATCAAACCTTAGACAGCTAGTCGGCTGACGTAATCAGAACTCATATAAGGCATATGAGCCATCATTTTCTTAAACCGGTTATTATAGGCTGTCTCCGCATGTATGTGATTTGATTTTTTTGCTGATTTTTCTACGAAAAATTTAGTTAATGTCTCACGTTTTAGGTGTTGAAGGATATAGATTTTTCTTTATATTGAAATGAAAGAAAAAAACCTTGATGGGCTTACTGCAAAAACAAAGTTTCAAGTAGTTGTTTTTGTGGTCTATGGGATTGAATTTCAGATCAGGACAATAACATTGCGTTTCTTTCAATAACCTCTTTGAAAAACCTAATAACTTTTGATCGGGCCGACGCGACTATGGTAAATTTGAATCTACGGCCTTATATCTAGCCACTAGACCAACGAGGCAGTCCAATTAAATCAGTATATATGTAGCGGCAACATACAAACGGCTAGTGGAGTACTAACTTTAATTAAACAGTCGCGTATTCATTAGCATGCAATACTCGAAAGTCACAAAACACTTTCCCTCGTTTGTTTTAGAAAAGCGAAAATAATTAGAAAGGGCGATCATTCTCTAAAATATTACGTTTAAATTTATCTGTTTACTATATTTCCAGAAAACGTGCAAACTTGTAATATTCTAAATGCGAAAGTTTTTTTATTTTTTTATAGAATAGGAAGGCGGACGAGCATATGGGCCACCTGATGGAAAGTGGTCACCAAACGCTCTTAGACATTGGCGTTGTAAGAAATGTTAACCATCGCTTATATCGCCAATGCGCCACCAACCTTGAGACCTAAGATTTTACGTCCCTTGTGCCTGAAATTACACTGGCTCACTCACCCTTCAAACCGGAACACAACAATACCAAGTACTGCTATTTTGCGGTAGAATATCTGACGAGTGGGTGGTACCTACCCAGACGAGCTTGCACAAAGCTCTACCACCAGTGCAATGTACTTCCTTGGGGTTCATGCTTGCTTAGTACTAAATTTCATCAAATTCGACTGTCTAGTTTAACCGTAAAAGCGTAACAAACGGACAGACTTACTTTCCTATTTATAATATTTAGTAAAGATAAAATGTAATCACTTAAAATATAAGTCTCAGATAATCCTTCTAAGTTGGATATTAAGTAAAAAATTATGACTTTGTTATTCATGTATAATATGATTGGCTTGGAATATTAGACAACCACTTTTGCCTAAAGTTTTCCAACATTTTTTTTATAGTGGCCTTATACTTTATATAGAGTTATTGTGGCCGCAGTATCAAAAGCCATAGACAAAAAAAAACATTTAGTTAAGAATGACGCAATGTCAAGTGAAATTTTATTTGAATTAATAAATATAAGATTCGTTATTATGCATATTATGCATTGTTATAAGAACTTCAGCAATATATTTATAATCTGTATTTCTTTTTCACTCTCCCACGATTGTCACTGACCCTGCTTTCAGGATGCACAAATTAATAACTGTTTTTAATTGAAAATAACGGTTTTATTAACGACTTTCAACGTTTTTATTCTTTATCCGTGATTTTCATTGATTGAAAAATCTTGTAAGGCTTTAATGGATGAAATGCTTACCCTTGTTGTTAATCGATGGTTTTATTTTCAGATATAATGCGTTGATAATTAATTTTACACTTAAAATTATCTTGTTCAATTTATTTCAACTGAATTTAATTACTTATTTTTTTGTTATTTTATTGGTTAGTTAAGGTACTCAACTTGAATTGTATGTAAAAACAATGAAGCTTATTGTCGTTCCTTAATTAGACATCGATTATATTGCAGTTCTTTTTTTTAAGGCAACGGTATGGGATCTTAAATTATAGACTGGTATTTTGTATATAGTTGATGTTTTTTATTATTTAGATAATGTTAGCATATTTCAGCGTTTCTTTTATGCGATATTTATTTCAATCCCAGAAGCTTAAATTATAAATGAATAGAAAATTTTATACAATTGTCATCATGTTTTTATTCTTAATTCGTTTTTCTTGTACAGTTATTTTGTTACGTTCTAAGAGTGGTTTAATAGAATATGTCAGTTTAAAATTGGCTATTGCGGTTTTTTTGGGCAAATATCATCTGTCACTAACAAATGTGCGGAGGTGTCCGATACCCTCATTGTACTACCGCATCTATTGTGCTCTATGGCACGTGCGATACCAGATGTTATTGTATTTAGTTATATGAAACTAAAATCATCTTTAATTTATCACGCATTAGTACGAAATTTCGTTGAACGTACAATTAAAAAAAGTCAGCCGTCTTATTTCATCAAAAGTCATTTTGATATTTATTTCTTTACCAATAAGGTTGGTTTTAAAATTTATCGATATTTCAAAGCCTGTGATATATTATTTTATTTAACATCTGCTTGTTAATCTGTCCAGGTGGTAAAATTTTGTTGTGCTGTAATCGACATATGACAGTTACGATCTATTGATTACTGCCGTTGCATTCGATATGGATATTATTTAAAAAGAATGATGTATCAAAACAATACATTAAAATATCTGTTGAAATATGAGTCAATTCGAGTATCATCATCACGTCATCATGAAAAAAAATATTAGGAAACAGAAAAATTGGATCAATTTATATCGGGATTTTAACTTTTATCGTTTTGTTCTCATAAAATAATTTAAGGCGTTGCTTTTCTGATTTATCAGTAACTTATCCAGACAATCGAAAAATCTCGAGTGATTGTACAACCTTAATAAATATAAATTTAGTACAAAAAATATGAATGATTTTGATTTTTATTAAAAATAGGCGTTTCTCAAAAGCTAATAATAGGCCCTTCTCTATTTTTGGTGTATAGTGTAACCCATATAAGAGATTAAGTACTGTGATGCACTTTCAGATTCTAAATATAATTTTTAGATTAAATATTCAGAAATGCTTGTAAGAGCCTGTTTGTATAAAGCATACATTGTTTTTGATTTGTTGCAATTTAATGGATGCCGCTATACTGTTGTTTTATCTGGTGACATTCTTGACACTTATAAACCTAACGACACCTCATTTGTCTGCACGAGGCAAGGTCGGGGTGTGTCGCTTGTACTAAATTCGTTTGACGTAATTTTCACTCATTGTTCTGACGGTAATTGTCTATGACCAAGTTTAACATTTACGTTTTAATGCATCTGCAGTTTGCACGCGACTATTTTCATGTAAGGTGTTTTTTTTTTAAATATTATTTTGATTCTTGGGCTATAAACGATTGTTGACACAGATATACAATACGTATCTCTATGCAGGTTTTATAATATAGTCTTATTGATAATACATAACATTTTCAACAGTACGACGGATTACGACGAACCTAGTATAAATATGTCTTTTTTAAATAATAGTAGCAATGGCCGTTTTATAAGAAATTACTCACTCGGACATTTTACATTGAACCACTGAATTATTATGTGCAATTTGGGATAATAATTCATATCGTGCTTTACGATGAAGGAAAACATCGTGAGGAAACCTGCATGTGTCTAATTGCACTGAAATTCTGCTACATGTGTATTCCACCAACCCGCACTGGATCGTGGTGGAATAAGCTTTGGTGGAGGTGGAGGCCTTTAGCCCAGCAGTGGGACATTCACAGGCTGTTACGGTTACATTTTACATCGCTAGGCAGTAAATCGCGCTATTTACGCTTAAATGACGCTATGCTGTCGATTAATGTATCAAATATTCTCAATTCACGTACAGAGAGAACTGTTGTTGTGTAATATTTATTGGGATAAATATTCGTGCGTAAAGTTTACGTGACGTCGATATCGTTCAAAAATTTGTTTCAAGGTTCTTTATATTGTAGTATTATAAGTTAAATAGTTTTTACAGTTTATCTTGATTTACAAATAACTGTTTTACTGACAGCCTGTAAATGTTTTCTTATTAGAAGATTTGTAGCTTATTCCACCACGCTGCTCCATTGCGGGTTTTTCTAATATTATTTTACAATCTAGGGAACACCAACAGAATTTTATTTCAAAGTTTTTATACATAATTATTAAACGCACATGCAATTACAACATAGATTAAATAATAATTAAAAATAAAGACACTAAAATTGTATTATCGGAAAGTTAATTACATTTATCTGGAACGGTACGTAAACTCGGCGCTTATTAGAGCTATTTGCCAAACTTAAAAGGCCAAAACGTCAAATCGAATATGCTTTTTGTGAATGAAACGAATGTAAGAGCATAATCAGCGTATCGCGCGACGTGCGATGAAATAAAAATACACAACTTATTTGCGCTACTAATGTTAACTAGCACAAAGAATATTGAACCTTATGAACAGGTAAAAAAGCTTAATTTCATTTGTTTGACGAAATAATTCGACTGCAAACATAAAGTTGCGAGTATTGTCAAAGCAAATATATAACGTTCGGCTAAAGAAGCTTTTATTACGAGGTATTTAAGTTGTATTTTCATTGTTCGGTTGTAGATAACATTACTCGAGTTCAACGAACCAAATGAATGGTTAAGTAAATAAATTGGTGCGAGCAATCCGATGCAAGAGTGAAAAAAACGGTACCTTGGCACGGATTGGAGGTTAGATAAGTTATCTTAGGGCCGCGGCTGGCTCTATAAGGTACCTAAAAGGGAATACACGCAGCTAGTTAGGCTTACATGGCTGGAAATTGAGGATTCGTTATTCATTTGCAAGGAATTAATGGTTGTTTTGGGTAGAGTATAGATTGTGGGGTTCTTTGAAGGACTTTGAACTATTCAACTATCTTTAAACTATGGTATCGTCCGCGTTAAATTTCAATGGTCAATAGTTTTCATAGCTTTTAGTTAGCTCTGTCAATATGATATTTTTCGTATAAACATACGTTTTAGTTCTCTACTGGTGGTAGAGCTTTGTGCAAGCCCGTCTGGGTACCACCCACTCATCAGATATTCTACCGCAAAACAGCAGTACTTGTTATAGTTGTGTTCGGGTTTGAAGGTTGAGTGAGCCAGTGTAATTACCCGCACAAGGGACATAATATCCTAGTTCCCAAGGTTGGTGGCGCATTGGCGATGTAAGCGATGGTTAAAATTTCTTACAATGGCAATGTCTATGGGCGTTGGCGACCACTTACCATCAGGTGGCCCATATGCTCGTCCGCCAACCTATACTATAAAAGCCCCGTCGTATCGTGATTTTAAATCGCCTATAGCCTTCCCCATATATAGGACTATCGAAAACCACAATCGTTTTTCATATCCGACTGGTAGTCACATAGAAACAAACACTCCATATTTATTATATTAGTCGATTATATTCACATTTTTATAGATATAGCGTTTTATTAGGAATATTTAAAAGTTACATGTCGTTTTAATTTTGAAACTTCACAAGATTAACTTAGTTTAGATAAAATATAAATATAATGTATTCAAGTAAAAACGTAAAGTTTGGTAAATAATTTTGAATAGTCATTATAATAGAATAAATAATATATTTAATTTATTTTTTCTTTTATATTTGCTTAGTCCAAATTTAATGAGTAATCTGTGTTCTCCTTTAATTGGACGAACACATTTTTGTTATATATATTTTTTGTATACATTTTATTAATATTTTTTAAACATATTTAATGTAATAAATGATATTTAAAAATATATACGAGCTTTTTGAATCGATTACATGATGATGTTTACAAAGCTTCGCCATTAAATCTTATTTTTACATCTGTACTATTATGATAATTGCGAAAACAGTCTGTGTGTTACGCTATTACGGCTAAACCTGTGAACCGATTTTAATGAAATTTGGTTTGAAAATAGTTTGAACCATTTGCCCATAGACTATTTTTCTATATCTTAGACCTGAATATAAACTAAACGAACACATAAAACTAGTATTATATAAAATAGATAAACGTAATGACTGCAGAACTCCAAAGCTGATCCAATTTCCCTATGACTTCGCATCATCCGAAATCCGAGCTACGAGTTACGGTACAATCGCGCAGCTCGTTACGATTACGGTTATGATTCGATTATCGGTTTCCTTTTGTAAAAAAAAACACCGGAAGTCTAGAAACTAACCAGTTTCTTTAGCCTTGATTTTGTAACTTGTACGTTAAGAAATTACTGTGAATCGTTATTTTTTATCGTGTTTTATTGGAATCATTAATCGAATGAAATATGAGTTTTAAATTATTCGAGTAGACTGAATCGATTTTAATGATATTTCTTTTTGTAGTCGACATATAATAATGTTAAAAATTATGTAGCGGACGCTAATTATATTGGCTTAAATCTCATCATAAATTGGTTTACAATATTCTATTTTTTGGGATTGGGAGTGCATGGTTTGATGGCAGACCTGTTCAGCCGCCCGTCTGGCGCCAATGGTATGTTCCCCGTCGAATACTTTGGTATTTCTTTTATATTTGATCACTAAGCGATCAACAAAGAGTTTAATTGTTAAAAAAGTTTGAATAATTTTGCTGTTTTTAGTAAGATTTAATACCGTTTCATTGCCATTACTAGTGACAGGAAGGCATCATCCTTGACACCATTCCACGAAGACGTAATTCGTTCACTAATTAGTTTAAAATTTTTATTCGTTAATGTTTATTTAATGTTTTTGTTATATAATGAAAGATTGATCGTTTATCTAATTGTCTCGTAAAAAAGCCAATTATTGACCTTTTAAGTCAGTCAGCCCGTGAATTTTAGGTCAAATTGTTGATTTGCACATCTACCGCCCCTCCCCCGTCGTAAAAATTGTCGGAGTAGAGGTGGTCTGGGAATCCCGGGAAATCCCCTAGGCATTGACGGGCCAAAAAGCATCGAGGCGTCACGATAGCATGCGCAAGCGACCCCGTGACTGTCCGAAGAGACGGACTGGGTACCGATGGTTTATTAGTAGATATTCCTGCACACTTGGTGCTGGTTAGCTTTACATACATACGTTAAGCGTATTTGCAACACGGCATCTACTATGGGATGGTGGATATATTTATTTGGGGACTAAGATGTTATGTGCCCTCTGCCTAAAGTTTCACTAGCTCAACTTTACAATCGAAACACAACACTGAGTATTGTTTTTGGCGATATAATTATGTGATGAGTGTTTTTTTTATGCATGTTTTAAGCAGAATATACAAATACGATAGATTAAGATAATTGCTAAGGTTTAAGGACAGGTCACGATAGACTTGCCTAATGGCTTCTGAGTACCTTATTATTATGGAATTTATCTTATTTGAGGGCGATAAGCGTAAAACCTCAGGGCAGACGTGTAACGTGAAAAATTGAACGTTTGGATGCAACTTTTTTATTATTTATCTATTTATATATATTTTTATCTTGTTATGTTATCGTTTGCACATTTGAGTTTCCGTTCTGTATAGTATACTAGATACCGCCTGCGAAAGCGTTAGAAATAAACGAAATCGTTTTCGTATTTCAATTATTAGTTATTATTGATACGCCTTCGTTGCATTGTTATTATTATTACTTAAATTAATTGTACATATTTTTTTTTATAGAACAGGAAGGCGGACGAGCATATGGGCCACCTGATGGTAAGTGGTCACCAAACGCCCTTAGACATTGGCACTGTAAGAAATGTTAACCATCGCATACATCGCCAATGCGCCACCAACCTTGGGACCTAAGATTTTATGTCCCTTGTGCCTGTAATTACACTGGCTCACTCATCCTTCAAACCGGAACACAACAATACCAAGTACTGTTTTGCGGTAGAATATCTGATGAGTGGGTGGTACCTACCAGACAAGCTTGCACAAAGCTCTACCACCAGTATGTGTAGTTGTAACTTTGGTTATATATATATATATAAGTATAAGTGTGCATATGTATACAATGTTACAGCTCCATCTAGTTCATATAACATTACAAATTATAATCACAAGCGAACGCTAAGTCACGTTTAGTGCGCTAGACCTAGATATTTAGTTTAACTAACCCATTAAACTTATCGCAGACACATAATAACGATGACAATCAAAAACGAATATAACGGAAAAGCAGCCTTTCTTTTAACTTACAAATCAATTTACTAAATAAAATTTTAATTTTACTATCAGAAATACTAACGGACCCGGCAGACCTCGTCCTGTCGTACAGAAATTTTTCATTTGCTGACATACCAAGAGCAGCGCCATCTACCGAGTCTAATTTTGTTTTCAAACCATCCAAGAACCGATTGAAATACAAAAAAAATAAAAATAAAATCATCCAAATCGGTTCAGCCGTTTAAGAGGAGTTAGGTGATAGGTACGGAAGAATTATATATTTTAAGATGAAAATAGAGGAAATTTTATACGTCATCATTATTTCAATAACCAACTATATTAAATTATTAATTAAATGCTAATATTAACTTTATCTGTGTGTTTGTCGGTTTAAAGCGTATAAACCAAAACACTGAACCGATTTTGATAGAATTTAATATGAAGCATCAAACACGCGGGTGAAATTGCGGCTGATAACACGTCTATTGAAAATGTTGTATCAAATTTAACTGAATTGTCAAAACATGTTCGTTCAACTTTTTGTTGAGCAACAAAATTTGATCAACTTAAATGTAACCGAATATAACCGAATAGCATCATAGTGACATATATATCAGCTTACCGCCGTCCACTGTTGGGCAAAGCCTCCCCCATAGAACGCCAACCATCCCGATCTTGGGCAGCCCGCATCCATCCTGTACCTGCCACCTTTTTCAAATCGTCGGTCCACCTTATGATTATTATTATATTATTCCATAGTGACATATATTTCGGATATATATACTGTAAATAGTTTTACGTGTGCTACATGCATTCCACGCAGGCGTTAGAAACATCTCGTTATATTTAAAGGTAGCGCTATCTGGAGCTATCTTCGCGTGGGCGTTTAGCCTTATACGGCCGCAGTAGCCGACAAGAACAAGTTTGTAATTTATATTAGAATACTAGGTGATGTTAAGAGAAAAACAAACACTTTCATCTGTCGTCACCTCTATTGTTGCGTAACGTGGAAAATAGCGTACCTTATTGTGTGAGGATTTATGGAAATGTCTTCGTAACCAGATATTGTGTGCCATAACTGATCTGACGGTCATTGGGCGCTTGAGTTATTGATTTTATCACTTTGAAGGATCTGTTTTGTCTTAATTTATTACTATATTTAATTTTTGATAGTATGAGTGGATGAATAATGTTTTTTTTTTTAATTTTTAGCAATTTTATGGAGTGTTGAAACCTTTTTAATTAAATTAAAATTCTTTATGCATGTATTTTTTTCAGGTAGAATAAATAGAATGTTATTGTAAATATTATAATGATCATTATACGTCAACTACGAAACCGATAGCTTTATATATGATTTATCGCTTCAGATGATTCAGAAGACCATCTAAGGGCTTACTTGATTAAGGAATGTATTATTTTCCATTTCTTCAAACAATTAAGACAACATATGATATGATATTTATTGATATATTCTAAAACTAAAACTAAGGTAAAGATAAAATACAGATTACAAATTTATAGAAAAAACACGCCGTCTTAAAGATTGTCCTGTGGCATTGTACCCAAGACGCTGGCACTATTGCCTCTGCACCGATAGACTCAGCCTTTGGGCTCAATAAGCGCCAGCTCTTGGATCACCAAAAAATTTTCAATTGAAGGTTCGATCCTGACCTCTTGTGCAATTTATTGTCGTCCCCACGCCACGTGGTGGTGATCTTTTATGGGATTGAATTTTATTTGAAGTCGGTTTTGTTTTTTAAACTGGTTATTACTCATATATATAGGCGATTGTTATTTACCTTTAGTTGCAAAGATAACATTAGAGTAATTATACTGTTCTTGTTACAGGGCTATGCGACCCGACATATAGTACAATGCTTAATGAATTTAGCTAAATAAATAATATAATGTATGTCTGGTTCAAAAGCATCGCGATAAAAAAACGTCTCGTAATCCGTAAAGCATGTATGTAACGTTAAAAACTTATACTAACGATAAAAAATAAACTGAACTAAAATATAAATAACACAAGAAAAAAAAATAATGTTACTTAATTCAATTATAGGGCCGTTTAATAGTATTTAATTGAATTCTTATACAATTAGTATGTATTGAATAACATCTAATATGTTGTCAGTTCAATATTAATTAGCTCGTGAATGAAGTTAATAATTAAAGTTAATATAGAAAATCAATTGATTGTTCGATCTACAGTCACAATGATCTGCCATTAGCTTGCGGATATATTGACAACGAATACTGCGGGTAGGAGAGGCGGTTTGAGTGTGATTTGAGCATTTATTAAACAATTCAATCATTTCGCTATTGTATTGAAATTATGTCCATATTAACATATTTGACATTTCTCGTTTCGGTTGCTTGATCTATAAAATATGTGTAGAGCGACGTCTGAAACAAATTTATTTGTCGTCCGGGATATAAACAGTGACCTGCCCACGCGCAACATTGACGTTAGGTAATTGTTTATAGTGTATTCGTTACCTAATATTAATATTCATTGTTGATGTAACGTAATCTATATAAGGACATGAGACGTGGATTGATAGCTTTGCTTTGTTAAAGAAATCATTTTTTGTTACTATGTACAATGTGTAATATGTAAACCGAGATGGCCTAGTGGTTGGAACGCGTGAATTTTAACCGACGATCTTGGGTTCAAACCCAGGCAAACCACTGAATTTTCATGTGCTTAATTTGTGAATCAAATTCATCTCGTGCTTGACGGTAAAGGAAAACATCGTGAGGAAACCTGCATGTGTCTAATTTCATTGAAATTATGCCTCATGTGAATTCTACCAACCTGCATTAGAGCAGCGTGGTGGAACCAGCTCCAAACCTTCTCCTTAAAAAGGGAGAGGATGCCTTAGCCCAGCTGTGGGACATTCACAGGCTGTTAATGATGTACAATGTGAATTCGCGACGATTGTTTGTCGTTGTGTTTATTCCATTGCCGCTTTGGTTCTTTCTTAAAAAGATGATATATTTTAATTCGCTATGTAGATAATAGCCGAGATAGCCCAGTGGTAAGAACGCGTGAATCTTAACCGATGATCGTGGGTTCGATCTGGGCTTATGTTTAGTTTAGTTTATATTTAAGTAATGTATGGGAAATTTAACAACGAGATCACACGAGAATTATAAACACACATTTACCACATAAAAATTCAATGATCGCCTCTTGTTATATTTGCAATAATCTAAATAGCCTATGTGGCCCCGTGCTTAGAAAACGCAAATATTAACCGATGATCGCGGGATCAAATCCAATCAAGCGCCACTGTATTTTCATGTGGTCATATTGTGTTTGTAGTGCACTCTCTAAATATATAATGACGTTATAATACAAATCTAAACAACAACACATAATAATCTCGTAATCATCATAAATTACAAATCACAGTTAACAATTATAAACCTAAAAGAAGTTGTTACATAAATTTTATTTAACAATTATAATTGCAATTTGCAAAAACCTTTTTCGCCATAAAACGTGGGATCTATGGCGAATCATGTAACCGCTGTTATGTCATAGTGAGGTGCATCAATTGTATGTAATTATCGATGTTATCAGTTGATTCCGTCGATATTATCTGGGTGAGTCGATCAGGTCAGTGTTGTAACCTATTGTACAGACGGACCGGTTTAAAAATAATTTTCGCTAATAATTAAAGTTAATTGTTATAATGACTCGAGTTTTATATTTGAAATCATTTTTTTTTATGGTAGGTGTAATAAAAATCGTCGAATAAGATACTTGATGAAAAATTGTAAATAATAACAATATATATAGTACATTATTTTTCGAAGAAGTCGTGATATATACATATATATTTTAAATGATTAAAGGAGAAATTTCCAAACAAATTTTTGTGTTTTTTTTTAATATCTCGTACGGTTAGAAAAACAAAATCTTTTTCTGTCCATAATGTCAATAAGTCAGTTGTTCGCCTTGCCAAAAATATGGATTTAAATTATATTTTATTTAATTTTCAGTGCATTTTCTATTATTATCAAGTCTGTCTGTTTTTTCAGTTAATTTATTACAACAAGTTGTAAATTTTAGTAAGTGTATAGAGCCGATAATATAACGGGGAAGGCTATAAAATCAAAGTTACGATATATTATCAAATAAGGAAGTCGAACGTCTTGGATGTTTTCATTCAAATAATTTACGTGAACGTATAAAATATGGCGAAATTAAATCTAATTACAGGACGATGCCCTAAAGAGGGGCACTAATAGACCATTACTCGAGTCTTTGCCCTTTCGGAGTCTCCTTTGTGATAGCTCTTGACTAATAGGTAACGGAGTTGAAATATTTATACGATATTATCTTATTTGTTTAATGGAAGTATTTGTCGTAGGTAATTAAACTGTTTGCATCTAAAATAAAGCTCGTTTACAATACAAAATGGCCGCGATGGCCTTATACAAAATATGTGGATATTAATCGAAGATAGTGGGTTCGAATCCGAAAAACATCAGAGTTTTTTTCTCCTCAATTCGAGTTTCACCCGTAGTAGAGTGACCAGCTGTGGGTCTATTTATTTAAATTGTAAAGTATTTCGACTTATCGGGTTTTTAATTACATATTTTTTGCACAGAATTTTTTTAAGCAAAACATGATATAAATAACCCGCCGAGTTTTTTTCGCCGGTTCTTCTTAGGGTTTGGTGTTTCTTTTCCGAACCGGTAGTTTCTAATTTGACTATCAATAAGTATATATATAATAAATAAGTTGAATAAAGTATTTTGATTTTGAAAAAAACATCTACAGAAATATCCTCGTATAATTTAAAGCATATAAATTGCATAATATAATATGATTAATAAAATAGTAAAGAAAAAGATAATATTGTAGGCGATAACCCGTAAAGTTCCAATAATGGGAAAGAGAGTCTTAAATCTCTTAAAGAGAAAATTCTGCTTGACTGCGGGTTCGAAAACGGGCAGATTGCCTCACGACCATTTTCATGAGCGTCGAGCATAAAGCATACAGAGTTGAATAAAGAAACCAGCTACATTGATTTATGTCGCGACTCCATAAAAAAGTATAATAATATTTCATAGTTCTATTTTAAAAAAAAACGAGTTCAAAAATTTACCATAAGACGGGACTTTAAAGTTATGCTAACGATGCAAAAAGAATAATTAAAATCAGTTCATAAACAAAAAAGTTTTCGTGAACATACATACATCAACAAATAGTCCTCCTTTATGAAAGTCGGTTAAAAACAAAGAAAAAAATGCAATATTATTTATTTCTATTTAAGAATTCATATATTAAATATTCTGAAACTCTTGTAATGATCAGACGTCGTTGTAAATCGATTGTTAATTAATTATAAATTAAACAAGTTCCTTATTTAGTGCGGTAATAATAAAAGGCGATAACGAGATGCAGCGAGCTTGCGAAGTACATTATAATAAAATTATTAACATTATCGTGTATCGTCAAAGTATATTGTGTGTTACATACACGAAACTAGCAGTATTATATTATATTATATTATATACATTTAACGTTACATATCATAACATTACGACGTTAACGATTTCCTTTAAAACTATTTTACTCAGTGCTTTTGGAGAAAACTGCATATAGAGTGTATATCCTATTGAATATTATTTCGTGTCTTAATCACTCAACCAAGTCACCTTGTCATACAGAAAAGAACAGGGAAAAAAATTGAAAACTGTGAAAAACTGTGGAATGCTCTGCCTGAGTCCGTATTTCCTGATAGGTACAATGCTGGTGTATTCAAATCCAGAGTAAACAGGTTTCTTATAGGCAAGCGTGCTACATCCTAGATCGTGTCAATGATTAACATCAGGCAAGCCAACGGTCAAACGCTTGCCTATTAAGTGTAAAAAAAAATAGGGTTACCTACCTCTCACCGCCCCATACTAGGGACATATGAGTATCTACCATTGATAAAATATTCTTTCTGTGAGTTTTTAGGTTATGTCATATTATTAAAGATACGCGTAAGTACCTACGCAATATCTGTCAATATTTATCTGCTAGAAAAAAATCGTGAGGCATAATGGCATAATTCGAAATAATGAATACTAACGGGCTTACGAAAAACAAAAGCATAACGCCTCTTAAGCGTTAGTAGCAGTCACTGATAATTATGTTGTAAAAAAACCAATATCGTTTGCTTATTTAACCCGGCACCTCATGATTCGCAGATTAAGCTGGCCATTTGTCTAAAGAGGTCAATAAAATTATCTTCTAACATGAACGTGTGCTATTTTGAAACCATAAGCTCAAAATTACGTGAAAGTCCATTAGTAAACGCCGTTGACACAGAACTTTCACGTTTTTTACTCGGAACAGAGAAAAAAACAGATTCTAAGTTTAATTTAATTATAATAAAAATTAATACTCCGTTATATTTTGGAACCATTGCTTTTTTGGCCCACTTGACAGACATTGGAAGTTTTTCATTCTTATAGTACCGTGGAATTATTTACGATATTTACTCACGTAATTAACTATTAATAATAAGAGGCTTTCTGCTTGAGATATGAGGTAGGACTAGTGGGTAGCCTGCCTTCACCCAGGTGGGTGGGAAATCTCCCGTGATTCGGAAGATACGTAACCCTGTTCGTCATGCGCATGAACTCTTTCTGATCAAGTCGAATTTCTTAACCCATCGTAATATATGTAAATATCGTATTATATGGAATAGAGTGGACTTATATTTGTGCACTTGAGAATGGCCGCCGTGGCCGAAATTAGTCAAGAGGATATATAAATATTAAAATCAGAAAAAAATCATATCAGGAACATTAAGTATAGTTCGAATTTAATGGACAAAAGAACACATTGATAGAAGTCTAACCAAAACTTGTCTCTTTTGCCTACAAATGTGAGTTATTGTTTGTTACGCTATCACGTCTTAACATTTGCTACACTACCTCTCTCCCGCAATCCACGGACGAAGACGCGGACGAAACTAATAAGCCAATAAAACAAAAATCTGACACTATTAAAAGGTTACACGACAAAAGAAAGGAACGAAGCAGTTGGGATAATACAAGCACACAAGATAACAATCGCTACTTATTGTTTAACGTCATTATTACGTCGTGACACCATTGTTTTTAATTTGTCATCCGAAATGGTGTCGAGTTGAAGGTCAAATTTTTACAATTGATAATATTCCTACACTAAAAAGGTTTGTTTTACTATTATTATAATAGATACATTAAAAAAAAAGAATGTGTTTTTATGACCGCAAAGGTCCTTCTGGTTTAATATTTTTTTTTGTGTTTAAAACTTATCTTCTGTTATTCCAAAATCTAAAATAATCTTAAATGCATTTTTATCGAATTTCTTTCAATTCTTTTAGCATGAATTAATATATATAAAGCTATAGATCTATACCACAGGGCGCGAAAATTTTTACTTTTTAAACTGTCACTGTAAATGTCACTCGCCGTTTCATTAACTACATATATACATTAAACAATCACAAACATCGATCCCTTACTCTGTTGCTGTGATAGAAGGGAGATAACTAACAATATTTCTATTTATAAATATTTTTTTTAAATTTAAATATGTATTGCCAGTTCCAAATAATTTAAGCGGATATAAGCTGTAACGTCCTTTATACGTGTGATTATTATGGCTTAATTACTATTTTTTATACTCTTCGCATGAAATCATAGTAGGTAGATGATGATATTACTATTTATATTAATTTTTATTAATATTTTATGATCTATTTAAAAAAAAAATAAACTACAATTATTAATAATGAATTTAAGTACAGCATCCTAGAGACAAATGTAATTGCAATATGCAGTAAATTTTTTATACTTTAAAAACAGTATTATATCCAAACATAATGAAATAGAATTAATATTTCATAGCACAAAAGGTAGAACTTTCAATAAACCGTAACAAATACACTAATGAACGAACGGAAATTATTTCTCCAACATCCACGCATTACTAATTACATGCACCTATTACAGGGTTGCCAACTGTTCGATTTTAGAACACGTCCTGTAGTCTTATCCAGTTCTAGGTTTTATCTAGGTTTTATTCTAGTAAATTTTCTAATATTTTTTTCATTAATTATTGTTCTTCCAAAGACTTGTTTTTTGTTCTATCTTGTAAATAATTAGATTTACGTTATTTTAATACTTTATTGCCAGCCAGCATCACATTCTAAATTAGAGTATTACATAAAAAAGGTATTGTGATACTCATAATAATGAATTTGCAATATCACACAGTTGTATGCACAATATTTTGATTTCTGAACTTAAAGAATAGCTCGTTTGACAGTAAATTTTGATATTAAATGTTTCCGCCTTCTCATCCTAGATTCGAACACTTAAATATGACAACCCTAATCTATTACATACAGTATGCATCCAAGTAATCTGAACCTCAGCATGGACCATCAGTCAAGCCGTGTAATCTATCACGTGGCGGGATTTACGCGTCGAGCAAGGAAGCATTTTCGTGTTCCCGCTTGAGCGAATAATGTTAGTGAAGCGGTTTAATAATAGTGGCGCTTAGAAGCGCTTTTATTTTATCGTAAAAGATTATTTATCGAAAGCGTACGAAAATTACATCACGCTTGTGAGATTACAAAAAAAAAGTGATTTAAATATAGAACAATTTTATTTCAAGTTTATTTCTAAATTATGAAGATTCTTTGTTGATTCAATATACGTTTGTGAAGTTTCTAGATTGTGAATTTGTACATATCGTAAAAAAAAGCATTAAAAATTGAAATATACATTGATTTATATCTATTTATCTAATTAACTAGACTACGATTACTAAAGAGTTTCAATTCAAATAAGAAAGTTAAAAAAGAATGTTACGACTACCAGTAATCAAGCTCGTCGATAAAAACGTAAAGGCGTTGTAAATTTATGTATTATCTGTAGATACTCGCTAAACTAGTGATTAGGTATTCATGAATAAACATAGAATAAACGCGAGAAGTTTTTCTCACGACATCTCTACTAACATTTCAATTAATGCAATATTTAAGCTTAGCTTAACCCTTGTGATTTCTTTAGTCTTTCAATTTTGTAATATACATTAAAGTATTACCAGAAAGAACGGTGATGACAAAATTAATTACCAAAAAGAGCATTCCAACGCAACCTCAAGATAGTGTCAAAAGACTCTGCGCGTAAAAACCAAGGATTTTCATACAATTAAAATGACGTGGGAACATCGTTTGTGATTGTTTATTGTTGTTACAACAATTGTAAGTAGGAAACAGTCCTAAAGATGTTAAGTGAGGTCAGCTGGTACCATGCGATTAGTCTTTAAATTAGTATTAAATCAAAATTGTAGCCACGTTGACATGCAAGGCTTCGAAATGTTATTGTGTATATAGTAATCTACCGTCCAAGTACAGACAGATATGATTTAACTTAACTTGATCCTGGAAAGGAGATAGAGTAGGTTAGGTAGGTAGGGTAGGTAGGTAGGACGATAATACTTCGGTCTAATCTAATGAGGTCTCATCGCCTAGTAATAGTGGAAAATGGCAGGTCATCTTTATGTTCAGTATGGTAAGTGTAATGATCGATAGCGAGAGAAACTAGACGACGGTGACTGTTGCGAGGCAGTCATCGCTTTAAAGGAAATGGTGTAGCGAGCATACCACTTAAAAACTGACAAAATTTGGACAAGTATATTTTCCAATTGCAATAAAAATGAAGGCAAATTAAACGCTCATTACTCCGCCATAACAGAAATAAGGGTTAACTGAACGTGACGTGAAGTATTTACGAGCAATTACTATAACATGGAAGATAAGATGAAATGACTCACCTAAATCCAAGACAGGTCATAAACATTATGATATACTCGCAACCACATAGCGGGACTTATACGCTAACTAAAAATCTTGGTTATTATCGATACTTTTATTCTTTATATGCGATGTATGAAAGACAACCTACGTTTATCGATATTCCAGCATATAGAAAATATTCAACAAATCACATACAATTAGTCGCTATTTAAAACCGGCTATAAATAACGTTATTCAATAGTAATGCAATGTTTTCTCAACGCCGAGTCTCAATACGTCCACTTACATTGCTCTGGGCTCCACTCGCCGTGTTAGCGTACCGTCTGACGTCGAATGCGCTGACTTGCCCTCGGGCAGGACGTCTATGCGACTAGCGATCAGCGTGCCTTTCATATAACTTCTCTATTGAGTTGAAATTAATTAAAAAATAATAGAAAATCTTATAACCCTTTATTATACTATTGGTTGCTATTTTCATTATCCATAAATTGAAATAATACTTAGCTAGCTGATCATAATATTTACTACCATCGCGACGAAGACGATCAGTCACTAAGAACGAATTTATGCAAATTCTATCCAAAATATTTTTTTCATCATCTGCAATTTGGAACTTGGAATAAGTTTTCAACTAAATTAAGCGGTAAATCGTATGAATGTTAACCGTACGCAGGGACTGGCAGTATTATAATGTAATGTTGCATTTTTGTTGACAAAATCGATTGATCGTATATTGGAGATTGTATCATCATCATCATCATAATCATTTGCTTGGTAGGTTTCGTTTATCGGTTGTGTTTTCCTCTTCATGTATCTTAGTCATATCCCCTTCTTACACAATATAGGTATTTTTATGAATCGTATTTCCCTATTTATATTACGCATTTATTGTAGGTTTTAATACCATATTTATGTTAATTATTATTATAATATATGTAGTATTTACGTCGCGTTATGTGATATTGCTATTGATATGCCTGTGTGGTGTACACATTTCGAATTTTCTGGAAGATACGACTAATAATTGATGTCGATTTTTGAGCGGTGTATTTTTATCTTTATTTTAAATGATGCAATGAGGTTAACACGAAAGAGTATAAATTAAAATAAAATAAATATACACACTAATATACCTATACATATTATATGTTTAGAATTATATCACTGTGAACTGTACGTATTAGTTTTAAAATATCTTAGCTGTAAGTTTTTGATTTTTTTTTCGCTTCTTCCATACTTACTAATAACACAAGAGTGAGTTTGTCAGTTACGTCTTATCTTTTTTTTTTTTTTTTTTTTTTTTTTTTTCCGCTGGAAAAACGCGTTTACGCGTTTCCCCCACATGAAGTGGGGGGGTATGTGAGGCTCGCCAACGCTGAAGGCGTCGGAATACCCACTAAAAAACCAGCGGTACCCACGCCGTCTTTTCGGGGGACGCCACGGGATCGCTTGCGCATACTACCGTGACGTCCCGACGGTAGGCCCGCCTCTGCAGGCCTCCAAATTCTAAGGGGTTCTCGGGGTACAGAGACCCCCTAGCCCCGGCGACACTTACGGTGGGAGAAGAAGGTTCGCATAGCGCCGACGTCTTCTCCCCGGTCTTCTTCGGCGAAGCGGGTCAGCGGAAGCACTGTTCTCACGCTCCCGCTCCGCGGCCTCCTTCTGCGACATGACGTTTTCGCAGAAAGAGACCATCTCCTTCCAGCACCTCTCGCTACCGACCATGGCGTTTATCACGCTCGGCAACGAGAGGTCTCCGCCTACAATGGCCGCCAGGGAATGGCGCTGAGGCCCCCATGCAGCACACTCAATCAGAGTGTGACGCGCCGTGTCCGACGGCGCGCCGCACTCGTGGCAGGAGGGAGTGGCCTCCCGCCTCGCTATCCGGTGCAGATACCTACCGAAGCAACCGTGTCCGGTAAGTACCTGCGTCAGCCTGAATGTGAGTGTGCCGTGACTCCGTTCCAGCCAGCGACTCAAGTGGGGACGGACCGCCTCCACTGTCGCCAGGCCTGCCGAGGGGGACCCCAGGTCCTCCTCCCACCTGCGAATCAAGGCTCGCTGGGCTAGAGCCCTGACTCGCTCCACCTCCGCCAAACCTGGACGATCGCCGCTCGACCTCGCTTCCACCCGGAACCGGTACACTTCCGCAAGCACCTCTGCCTGGAGTTCCCAAGGCGGATCGCTCGCGAGAAGTGTCGCTGCCGTCCATGACACTGTACGGTAACCACGTATCGTTCTCACCGCTATGACTCTCTGTGGTCTCCGAAGAAGAGCCTTGTTGCGAGCGGTGAGAGCGTCCACCCAGATGGGTGCACCGTACAGTGCCATGGAACGCACCACACCAACGTATAAACGCCGGCAAGGTGTTTCCGGCCCTCCTACGTTGGGTAGAAGGCGGCCCAAGGCGGCAGCGGCATTGATGAGCTTCAGGCTGAGTTGGTCAAAGTGCTGCCCGAAGCTCCATCTTCCATCCAGAATCAGGCCCAGATACCTCATCTGGGCCTGCACCTTAATCACCGTCCCCTGGACGGTGATAGACGCCCCTCGAGGGGGACCCCGACGTGGACCGTGGAATAGGAGGGCCTCCGTTTTTGTTATGGAGACCCTCAAGCCCAGCATTCTGATCCGATCCACCGTGAGCGAAACTCCGACCTCAGCCAGGCGGGCCGCCTCCTGAAAGGTACGTCCCGTCGCCGTGATGAGGGTGTCGTCCGCGTAGCACAGCACCCCCATCCCGGGAAGGACGGGTGCCCGTAGGAGCCAGTCAAAGCCAACGTTCCACAGGATTGGGCCGAGAACCGACCCCTGTGGAACGCCGCAACCTACTCGACGCCGGACAAGTCGCCCATCGCCCCCCTCCCACAGGACCACCCGATCCTGGAGGTATGCCCCCAACAGCCTTCTGAGATAGGAAGGCACCCCGTGATATCGAAGCGCCTCCTTTATTGTCCCGAAAGGAAGACTATTGAAGGCGTTCGCCACGTCCAGCGATACCGCCAGGACTACGTCCCCTCGGGCCACCGCCTCCATGGTCCGGGTCTTCAGGGTGTTCAGGGCATCGATGGTTGATCGACCTGCCCTGAACCCGAACTGAGCCTCTGAGAGACCCGGCCCCACCTCCTCGAGGTGCTGAACAAGACGGGCAGCGACAATCTTCTCGAAGAGCTTGCCCGTCTCATTCAGCAGCACAATTGGCCTGTATGCCGAAGAAGAGCTTAGTGGGCGCCCCTCCTTCGGCAACAGGACCAATTTTCCTTCCTTCCATAGCTTCGGGAACTGCCCACTGGAAAGACACTCGTCGAACAGTTCCCGAAGCCTCCCTCCTAGGTGTTCCAGGGCGTCACGCAGAACACGCCCTGGAACCCCGTCCGGACCCGGCGCTGTGGTTCTGCCCCTAAGTCGATCAAGGGCCATCTCCATCTCTCGCTCCGTGATCGGTGGTGGAGCCATATTGTGCTCTGTCATGGAGCGAGGGGCCATACTTGGTGGGACGTGCTCGCCTGGGTTAGGAAATAGTTCTCCAACCAGGCGCAGGAGGAGACGTCTTATCTACTCAAGTAATCATAATGAAATTTTTCATACATTTTGTTTTGCGTACATAAAAAGACATATGTTAAGAATCGGGCGATGCCGCGGACGTAAACTATGATTAATATAAAGGACATATTACATAGACGCAAGTATAATAACAATAGAATATGTCATATGATTCGTTATCTAATAAGACCCAGATTAGTATGTTCCAGATATTAACAGTAATATCCATCGTACGCGTCCGAAATTTCCATTTTGATATTAAAAATAGTTTCGTATTCGACTCGGTTTTCCTTATTAAAACAAGAGTAGTTTAAGACGCTTTAAAATAATTTCTGATTCATTTTTGAGGAATGTTTTAAAATTTGAATTAGAAGTTTTAAATGACGTTTGTTTCCAAGAATCTGTGTGGTTATCTGAAGTAAATGTATGTAAGAAGCTAGTGTCGGGTTGTTTTAAGATGTAATACTAACTCTTCTTAATTAATATTATAATTGCGAAAGGTGTGAGATGTTTGTTATACTTTCACGTCTTTACAACTCAACCGATCATTATGAAAATTTACAGGGATACAGAAAATATAAGAGCCGAGATGGCTAAGTTGTAAGAAAGCGTGAATCTTAACCTAATGAATCTTAATGGACATAGACATATCCCTTACACGAGGGACTTATTTTGCTCCAAATATTGCATTTTTGGCATATATTATTTTTAAATCACTCATACTCATGTTGTCTGGATGAGATCGGTGCTTGTCCCTTATATGTCCGTCTGTAAATTTTTACGTATTGTAATGCAATAAAGAATTATACAGGGTGACTGGTGAATTAGTATCAATATTTAAGGACGTGATATTTGACGACCATATATGACCAAAAAAAAATACATATAACATAAATATTAATAAACTTCTAAGTAAAGTTAACCAAAAGTTATGTAATTAATTACGCGTCATGTGGACGCCCTAGCTGCGCTGACGACACAACACCGTTAGGTACATTTAGTTATCGCGCGGTACTTTCCCTACGTCCAAACGCCGCCGCGTGTTAACAGGGTAGCAGGCTACCTTTGATAAACAAGCATGATCCAATCCCCCTTCATACTTTAAACCTGGCTTAGAACAGGCAAAAATACCAAAATATTTCACTCGTTTAAGCAACAAATTTGTTGACTAGGTAAATGATATGAACTTGGGACAAAAATTAACTGTTTACCTATCTTGGTATTTCCGGCGTATTTAAAAATTGAATCATACTTATTTACAACGATTGTCAATCATTTAACTACCTATTTACCTACATAACTACACTAACCTTAACAAATGTTCAAAGTGAGCTCCTGCTCGTGTGATACACAGTTCGGCACGTTTACGCATATTGTCTTTCACACGCTTTAACACGAATGGGTCACTTTACTACTCACAGTACTCACATTATTCTGCATTTGTGTATTGATAAGCCATACCTAATTACTAATTACGGGTCACACTCACACACGAAACATTTGGTATACGCGTAAGATCGATCGCTAGGGGCGCGCGCGCGGGAAGATGGACGAACCTTACGGCGGCGCTCGCCCGACTAACCTACTAACCTACTAATACTAATAAGCCGCGGGGCAGGGGTTGCGGGGGGGCAAACACTACGCCGCACGCGCCGCGGAAATATGTCCACACTTTATTTATTTAAAGTAAATTTTTTGTAAATTTGGTCAAAAATTAAGTACCTATTTTTTTTACATAATTCGAATGAGAATCATGTACCGATTATGCTCCTAAAATATTGATCCTAATTCACCAGTCACCCTGTATAATAAATTGGAGAGATCTTATGTTATATATTGGCCTATTTGTATTTAAATATTTTAAATTCAAAGTTTAATTTATTCAAGTAGACTATATAAGCGGTTTTGAATCATCATGTTGCGGAAATGAACAAAATGTACCATCGGTTCGTAATGTATATGTGCTTAATTTGTGATTATAATTCATCTCGTGCTTGACGGTGAAGGAAAACATCGTGAGGAAACCTGCATGTGTCTAATTTCACTGAAATTCACCACGTATAAAGTTTTAATTTGATCGAACCTAAGATGTTACTTATTATTAAAATAAGTGTTCGTTATTTTTTCATATTACCTAATAAGTATTTTTAGTTGTTCGTTAAAGTTTTTTCATGTTTTAAATTACTACGTCATGAACGTTTTCACGAAACGCCTGCTTCGAAACATTTGCGGCACATCAATACGTCCATTAGCAGCCCTCTGGGCTAGCAGCTTGCCATGTTAGCGTTTCAACTTGACGTCAAATGGGCTAAGGTGACCTCGGGCAAGGACTACGCAAGTGACGAGAGTGTAGCGATTTCATTTATAAATATCCAATAGCGTCTTTAGGAACAGTCATTTCTTCGAGTACGCTAATATTAAAAATAATAATAATAATATCCCAAATTAAGTTTGTACAAAGCTTGTGCTATGGAAACCAGACAACTGATTAAATACATACTTATATAGATAATTACTAACTGACTCAGGACAAACAGACATGTTCATGCACACAAATTTCTGTCCTGGGTGGGAATTGATTCCACAACCTTCGGCGTGAAAGTATCTACCAACCACGCCAACCAGCTCGTCAAAAAAAGTCATTTGAACAACTAATCTAAGGATATACAAGTTACATAGTTTCATTCGTAGTTCTCCCCGCGTGTTAGAGGACTTCCTTTGGGTTTCAGCTTGCTTCATACCAATCTTTATCAAAATCGGTTCAATCGTTTAATCATGAAAGCATAACAGACACAAACAGAGCTTTTTATTCTTATTATTTATGTTAGTATCACTTAACACGAGTGAACCCATGCGGTGCAGTTAGTCTAATATAGTGTTATGAAAAATTTACAACTTTTTATTTGACTTTACGTTAGAACGAATGTGTTAAATCTTGTAACTGAATTTTAAACCAGTTTCGATTGAGTTGATGTTTGGTACTGTTGACAAAAAATATATATTAAAATTCGATTATTTAAAAAATATTTAGATGTTGTTTTATTTATATGTTAATATTATATGTTAATCTTTTTGTCTAATAAAATTTTCTAACTTACACCAAGCAACATATCCAATCCAAGACTACCATATTCGTCAACGATGACACCCCGCCCGTACCGAACACCGCATGTATCTAAGGAATAAAGATTTATTGCATTGTACACTCTATGACATATGCATTAAGAATTTTAATTGCATAAAATAAACGAGCTATGCGTTTAGTAGCGAGGCATGTATATGCATATATTAATTCTGATGTCTCCACTTTGTATTCAAAGTGCTAAGAACCTTACTTTGTATGTGATTTTATTGGGTATATATATTTTTTATTGTACTGCGTGTTAGCTACTTACAAATCTAATTTATGAATAATAGACGTGGGGGATTGAACGGTAATCAAATTACGTGGCCATTACGTGAACTTTTTATTATTTTACGTTTAAAGTTTTTTTTTATTACAGTTCTTTTAATTTTATGATCAAGGTAGAAATTTATAGTGACCCTTAGCGAAATCACCATATTTGCGGTCCGATGATAAAAAAGGTTTTATGTTTTACTTATAGTTGTTATTTATTTCCTTACTGATTTCATATGTTTCTTGCACATCAATTTGTACATATATCCATTATAATTAATTTACCTTTTACAAACTTTCATTATCTTCTTAAGCCAGTATGACCGATTTCAGAGAGGACCAAATTTTTATCTTGATTTGTATTTATAATACTGAGATGAATTATCGTATCGTATCGTATCGTTATGTAGGAAAACTTCGTGAGAAATGTGTCTAATTTCACTGGAACTCGCCCACGTATATGTGCCAACACGTATTGGAGCAGCGTGGTGGAATAACCTCCAATTGTTCTCAAAGGGAGACTCAGAAGTGAAATATTCAGAATGTTACTTTGCTCTACAATACGTGTAGAATAATAGGTAGAGTTTATAAAAACATAATGGATTTTCGAATAAGCGGTTTCATAACATAGTTCGATTTGTAAGAGGCGTTCAGTCAACTTGTTTTTGTAACACCCACGTAGCTAGTTGTATCTTCAAGGTCGAATGAAATAACTTACTCATAAAAATAATAAATTCATTCGATGAGTATGAATGAAATGAAAAATTACTTTATAATATTGTCGTTAATTCTCGAGAAATAAAACTTTGATAAAACTAAAAATGAGACCAAGATAAGGGATTGTACCATGAAAATTGCAATACGTGGCTGAAACTGAATCGTGGCAGAAGCGCTTACTGAAGATGGGAGAAGCGATTTTGAGCAGCGAAGCTTCTCTTTTTTCAATATAAATAGGCCAATGGCTCACTTGATAGTAAATGGTCACCACTACCCATATAATATTATTTATGTAATGTAAGAAACATTAACTGTCCCTTACATTGTTAATGCGCCACCAACCTAGGTAACTACGATGTTATGTCGACGTCTCTTCAAACTGTCAACTATTCAAAACTGGAAAATTAAGGCTTTTGCATTGCATGTCTGTCTGTTTGCCTGTATGTCTGAACGCGATAAAAACCTGACTGGATTTTAATACGGTTTTCATCAATGAACCTTCTCCTCAAAACGAGGAGAGGAGGCCTTTAGCCCAGCAGTGGGACATTCACAGGCTGTCACACTTTCATCAATGAACGGAATTACTTATAAAGATTTAGGTGTATAATTCACAAATATATAATGTACATCATATCTAGAGCTATTAAGTTAAACAATATAGTCTGTGGAGTTTAAATAAAAAATGTCTTTAACAAAAAAAAACAGCAATATATTATATTACTGCGTTCCGGATTTAATGTTAAGTGATCCAGTGTAATTAGTGGCAGAGGGACATACAATTTTAGACGCCGTGGTGGGCGAAATATGCGGTGTCAGAAATAATTAATAACCTTCTCCTCAAAAGTGAGAGGAAGTCTAAACCTAGCAGTGGAACATTAACAGGCTGAACATATATATTTACTTAAATACTTACATCATGTCTAATTACACGTCTGCCTTGTTTTTTCAAAAAAAGAATAAATAAAGAACGATCGTTAATTTGAAGATTCCTTAAACGTAACCGAAATGAACACAACAGTAAAGATAATAATGTGTAGATTTATGAGATTAATTATTTAGTTAATTAGTTAAATTTGATTACTTTTACTTGGTTGGTTCATTAGTGGCTCGTCAGATTAACATCTTTCCGCTTGACAGTACTTTTAAATAATTAAGTAAAATAACAAGGTACACAATTTTGTTTGAATTCGTTGAAAAATATATGTATCTAAATCTTTATTCAAATTAAGTTACGAGATGTTGCCATATATGAAATAAATCAAAACATCATTTTTTTTAATAATTATTTTCTTCTTAACATGTATTTTTCGAAAATACGTAATATTGAAAAAAAAAACACGTGTCTTGTTATAATTGACAAATATTTGTCAAAACTATATAAAATGCTTAATAGGAATCGAGATAAATATTTTATAAACGCTAGAGACAACTACAAGAACTACCGATTTCGTAAAAACTATACATCCTTCCTGAGACAAATGATTCGTTTAATTTTTTTTCTTGAAATCTGCTATGTTCCAAAACAAGATTTAGTTATGTAAGACAAAACGTATTAATCTATACAAGAATAAATGAATAAATGTGTCAAACTCATATACATTGACATTTACACAGGATATATAAATTTAATTATAGTAATAAATATATGCACCGAAATGAGTAACAGACAGCTGCAGTGCTAGTCTTCAAGAACTCA
Organism: Nymphalis urticae; assembly: GCA_905147175.2. NCBI lineage: Eukaryota > Metazoa > Arthropoda > Insecta > Lepidoptera > Nymphalidae > Nymphalis > Nymphalis urticae. Next base: position 3,073,603 of record LR990007.1, read on the forward strand.
CTTCATTACTCACCCGTGAAATGTAGACAATCGACTTATGGTGATATACTATTTTGATGCGTGTATTATTGTAATATTATAATTATGAAGGTCAATATCCCATATCACTTACTGACATTTCACGACCGTTTTCTACGGCAAGTCTCGAGTTTGTTCTTATAGTCTGTACGCACCCTAATGTTTTTTTGTCACCATGTCTACTCATACGTTTATTTGAGAGGATATCGTTGTAAAACTGTGATATAATTTTAGTTTAATATTAGTAATAGATTTTATTCTTATTTTAAACTATCTTAACATGTTTAGCCTTCGTACTCGAGTACTTGCGAGTGGATTGGCGGACGAACAGTCGGTCCGGCGTGCGGTCGTGCGTGTATCAGTGCGTGCGTGCGTGCGTGCGTGTGTGCCTGCGGACGTGCTCGCTTGTTTGTTACTTGGAGATTTGAATAAAGAACATTTTCATGTAGTTTAAGTGAAATCTAAAGCTACTGCTAGTTATCTTATTGTAACTTCATTGTCCCGGCAGTTGAATAAGAATTTTTTTCGAGAAGTTTCTTCTTGTTCGGATTAAATCGTTTTCTATAGTGCTCCTGTTTCATTCGTTCAATGTTCACACAGACAATACTTTTTTGATCCAACAAAGCACACGTGATCTATTCGAAATAGTCGACTATACAAACAACCCTCTCTATTTTATTATATATATACGTGAAGAATGGTTTTATACATAACAAATAGTTATGTAGTCATTAAACATCAATGACCACGTACAATGCTCTCTCGGTCTAAAACACGGACGGAACAAAAACGTCCATTATAATAATAATCGGAGGAAAAAAACTAACTTATATATTCAATGTCAACTCGACAACGTGTGTGAGTCATTTGATCTTATTCAATAATATCTTTACTTGTGTTGTGCACACTAACATGTGTAGCCATACTTTGTTTTATAACAAAAATTATGATTTTTTTAAATTTATTTTAGGCACACATACGAGTAAATTGGCGCACTGATAGCAGGTTATCTTCGTCTATTGACACTAACATTAAGATATGAATCACATATCACTTAGACGAGCTAACACAAAGCCCTACCACAGATTTAAACTTATTTACGCGTTATACGCAAAGCCGAGATGGCCCAGTGGTAAGAACGCGTGAATCTTAACTGACGATCGTGGGTTCAAACCCGGATAGCACCACTGAATTTTCATGTGCTTAATTTGTGATTATAATTCATCTCGTGCATGTGTCTTACTTCACTGAAATTCTGCTACATGTGTATTCCACCAAACCCGCATTGAAGCAGCGTGGTGGAATAACATCCAAAACCTTCTCCTCAAAACGGGAGAGGAGGCTTTAACCCTGCAGTAGGAGTTCACAGGCTGTTACTGGATACAAATTTATGATTTCAAATTTTATTATACATACTTCGTAGGTATATTGTTTCATAGTTGTAAGTTTTACGATGTGAGTACATGATATAAATGAAAAATTTATATCAACTTAACCATCAAGCACAAGCACTTTTGAAATGTCATCTTTATCATAAACGTTAATCTCGTCAATGCGTTAGATAATTTGTATATTTAAGAATGTTATATGCTAAATGGCCTAGTGGCTTGATGTAAGGCCGCAGACCAGGAGGTCCTGGCTTCAATTCCCAATAAGTCGGGCCAATAAAAAGTTATTGGGTTTTTCTGTCAGGAAATTCTCAGTAGCATCCCGGAGTCTGGAAGTTGGAAGTGTGTACACTTAAAGCCGTTGGTATTGCACCTGAACTCTTTCCAGTCGTGTCGGATGGCCGTCCTATCGGATAATGAGAGTAACCACGGCGAGGCGGCCAATCTCAAGGGACACTAACCAAATAAATAGGTGCACTCTAGAACGGCAAATCCGACACGAGTTGAAGCGCAGGACCAACGCCTCTCTGAGGCACCGGAGAGTAAACGCTTTCATCTTCCAGATTTAGAGCTGCTACTGTGAATTTATCGTCGGAAAAAATCAATATCTTTTTATGCCTAACCTAGTGTTGGAACCTAGGTCGTTGGGATCTGAGGCATATATTTTATTATATCTTATCTCGTTACGCGAAGTAAGCTATGACCGCTACACTAAATGTCTTGAAATTTTGTAGGAACGTAATGTTGACATCGATAGTTAAATTATCCTAAGAACCTAAAAGCCGTTGGCAAATTTGTTTCAAGATAAAATTACGATTCAAAGCAACATTGATATTAGTCTTATTTATATTTTATGACATACTTATATTATACTAATAAATATACCTACTAGCTTAAGAAATATTATCATGCTAAGAGCACTTTTCATGTTCTTTAAATTACATCTCTGCGAAGCCGGGACGGGTAGCTAGTGTATTCTAATTTATTAATATAATCACAAAATAGAATATAATACTTTATTAAAGTACATTCTTACAGGCACTTTGGTCATTATTTTACATTACCATGGTAATTAAATATACAACCTATTCATAATGTAGTTAAAATGAGACCACCCGTCAAGAAGTAGTTATAAACAATACATTAAAACTTACGATCATATTTATAAACGTTGCTTAGCGGCTGTTTAGTTAAACACTGATTTTAATTTTTTTATAGTATAGTATATAATAGTATAGGTAGGCGGACGAGCATTTGGGCCACCTGATGGTAAGTGGTCATTGTAAGAAATGTTAACCGTCGCTTACATCGCCAATGCGCCACCAACCTTGGGAACTAAGATGTTATGTCTCTTGTACCTGTAATTACACTGGCTCAATCACCCTTCAAACCGGAACACAATACCTAGTACTGCAGTTTTGCGGTAGTATATATTATGAGCGGGTGGTACCTACCGAGACTTATCCCTTAATTTACCCTTTTCTGTCATTATTATTAATTTGAATTTCGAAGGAAAACGACACGGCATCGTTTAATAAATTAAATAAAGCAAAATTGCTTATATTTATTACATTTTTTATGAGTAAAATCGAGTGAGAATGCTATATATAAAATATTGTATGTAAACTACATTCCTTTACCAACGGTTGTGTCTGAGCCAAAACTAAAAATCATAGAATTTTCTCAATAGAAAAAATCACGATATGTTCTCTAATCTTTACATTTGTCAACACCAGCTAAGCAACGTTTAAAAGTAAGGTCGTTAGTAGTTAATATTTTAAAGTAGAACAAATAACAACGAGAAATATAGTAGGTTTTTTTTTAAATAAATAAATAGCAAATGTAACAACCAATGTTCCAAATATAAATTGACTTAACATTTAATAAAAATATTACATGTTAAATTTTTCTATACCACCACCGGTTTACTTGTCTGTGTGTTCTTACATAATACAAAAAAGGATTTTTTTTCTTCATCTTACAGAAAAGAGATGCTAAACGAAGGCTTGAACTTTACTGATCAAAAGACGACCCCAAAAGATTCATATTACGTATTATGTAAATGATACAAACATCGCTTATAAAAAGTCGATCATGCACGTGGTCTTAGTTTCTTATAAAAAAATTTACTACCCTTGAATAGCTTGAACGATAACGATTATAATATAACAGTGTAAGATGACACGACACGCTCATATATGAACACACGCTCATTAATATTCTCATATTTCTTTTTAAGACTCAATAAGCCGTGTTCTATATTATTATATGTTCCGGTTTGACTCACGTTGTTTATCCAGAAATTCTCGACATTAGACATTATTCTCGAAATTACTGGTGGTAAGGCTTTGTGCCAGCTCGTCTGGTACCATCCACTCATCAGATATTCTACCGCAAAACAACAGTACTTGATATTGTTGTGTTCCGGTTTGAAGGGTGAGTGAGCCAGTGTAATTACAAGCACAAGGGACATAAAATCTTAGTTCCCAAGGTTGGTGGCGCATTGGCTACGTAAGCGATGGTTGACATTTCTTACAATGCCAATGTCGTTGGTGACCACTTACCATCAGGTGGCCCATATGCTCGTCCGCCTTCCTATTCTATGTAAAAAAAGACATGTTATACATAATCTGTAACTTTTCTCTATAAATGTTCGAGGATGCTTCTAGGAGCTCCGCGAATGTTACTGTCACGGATGATTCTGGACCACCAATTTTAACAACAGAGGTGAAACAAGTTCTTAGATCTGCTAAAACTGGTGAAGCTTTAGGTCCCCTTTAGTATACCAGTAGTATTCTTAAGCTATTGGAAGAAGAATACGTAAACGCCCTGACCAACTTTTTCAACCTCATAACTCAGGCTCAGGCGGTGATTGGCTAAAATCTACATTTATAACTAACCCTTGTATTGTAAATATTTAATCACGAAAAGTATACTCATATTTCAGCTAAATTTTTTTTATGAAGCATGTCTATCTGATGACTTAATTTTACCATTCAATCGATTGCGTTCAAATTGTATTATAACTCAATTATTTTCATTTTAAAACAGATTAAATATATATTTTTATAATTTATATGATTTTTTTTAGACTGAAGTTTATATTTAACGTACTCATTAGTCAATTAATTATAATATTTGAATATATTAAGAAGGAATTATGGGTGTATAGGATATAATAGGATATGTTATGTTTGTTGTTAGCTATTTTATTTGCACAATGTTACGGAAACGTACGTACGTTTCATTTGGGAAAATTGAAACACAACATGACAATATTTTCGTTTAAGAATCAATTTTTATTGTAAAGAAAAATCTGCAGTACAATCTCACCTTTTTAGGAGTGTCCAGGAACCTCAGAATGCGTCACAATTTAAAATTAAGTTTAATGATAGGTATCAAGAAACCATTAAAATGTGAGGTGAACGGCTTTTTTATTTAAATATATATTGATAACCACTGGAAATGAATGAATAAAAATAATCGGATAATAATTCTCTATCCACTTTATACGCGCTGAGCGCTTTCTATCGACTGTATCACGGCGAGTGCTCTGGGGAATTATTCTCTCTAATCTGCTGCTGTCCTGCTTCCCCCTTCCTTCAAAAGTCTACGCGTGCTGGCTCTCGATGTCACCGCCTAACTGTAACATCAATTCCATCGCGCACAAAGAAATTTGGCAACTCCTCTCTTTGTCGCACTTGCAAAAAACGGAATTCCTTACCAGCTCACGTGTACGTGTACCAGCCCACCTCTTACAACCCGGGTTCCTTCAAACGAGGCGTGAAGAGGCATCTTGCGGGGCGGTAAGGCGAGGGCGGCTAGTGCAGAACCTTCTTCCCGACTGTACTGGCCGTCGTCGCGTTTGGACTCTACTACCACTTACCATCAGGGGGAGTAGAGTCATTTGCCCTCCCGGGAAATATAAAAAAAATACATTTTATATTTCTTTGACTCCGGGTTTACTGGGGGTAGGGCTTTGTGCAAGCTCGTCTGGGTAGGTACCGCCTTGTTATTGTTATTTGTGAACTTACGACCTCAATATAACCAGTGTTATATAAAGCAAGCCACTAGACCAGAAAATCAAATAATTAAAATATAATATATTGACTTCTTAAAACGAAATTATTACAAATATATATCTATTCATAAAATAATACTATTATTATTGATTTGGAATGTCTTTACTAAAACATAGTTTAATTTACATACTAGTATATAAAAAGTTAATATGTATGCAAATACAAGTTTTTGCTATACACATTCACTTCCAACTAATTGATAAACAATCAATGAATGTTAATATAATCGATTTTTCTTATGTAACTTTCTACGAGTAAAACAGTGTGAAATTGTAGACGCCGATAAAAAATATGTATGTATCGAAGTATACAGGAAAATGATTAATTACGACTTATAGACAAAGAATTATATTCTTATTATGATGACAAACATCAGTAGGATTAGTTTATAAAATTTTGTTTATTTATCTGACGGGCTGGTTGGCGCGGTTGGTAGACACTTGCCTTTCACGCCGAAGGTTGTGGGTTCGATTCCCACTCAGGACAGACATTTGTGTGCATGGACATGTCTGTTTGTTCTGAGTCTGGGTGTAATTATCTAGTTGTCTGGTTTCCATAGTACAAGCATTGCTTAGTTTGGGAACAGATTGCCGTGTGTGAATAATGTCCCAGGATATTATTATTATTTATTTGATAATAATTAATAGAGTAATATAATTAAAAAACTTTAACTTAACGCAAATAGTCTGATATATATACATATAATTGTTAATATAAAATATGTAGGATAAACAAATGGGTCACCTGATGATAGGTCGCGGCCCGTAGACATTGGCGCTGTATGTTAACCATAACCACCGCCGCTAACCTTGAATATTATGTCCCTTGTGGCTGTTTTACTGGCTCACTCAAAACCGGAACACAACAATACTAAGTATTGCAGTTTCGCGGTAGAATATGTGATGAATGGGTGGTACCCGGACACAAAGCCCTACCTTTAAGTAAAACATAATACATACCATATACAGACCACCATATTATATGAAATTTATTATACGCACAGATTATAACAGTAAAGTCTTGTTCGTATTGAATGATAACAAGAACGGCCGATTCAATGTTGAATCACATTTCCGTTTTGAAACCAATCAACGTTTTATTCATTGCTTACATTTGTCTTTATTTTAATTGATTTATTTTGCCGTTTTGATTAAGATTTGTGTGTTTAAAAGTATATAAAGAAAACTTAAATATAAGATTTTTTTTAAATATAGAATAGGAAGGCGAACGAGCATATGGGCCACCTGATTGTAAGTGGTCACCAACGCTCTTAGACATTGGCATTGTAAGAAATGTTAACCATCGCTTACATCGCCAATGCGCCACCAACCTTGGGACCTAAGATTTTATGTCACTTGTGCCTGTAATTGCACTGGCTCACTCACCCTTTAAACCGAAACAGAACAATACCAAGTACTGCTGTTTTGCGGTAGAATATCTGATGAGTGTGTGGTACCTACCCCGACGAGCTTGCAAAAAGCCCTACCACCGGATGTAAATACAAAAACATTGAATTCGGGTTTGTCACATCAATCGTAATTTAAAGCGGGTAAAACTGCGACTCACATTTACATTCCACGACGAAATGGGCTGCAGTCTCCTATAAGTTTTATGTATGTTTGTTTAGTATTTTTTTCAATTAAGCATTACAAAAAAAAAACGTGTTGTAATTTATTTGTATAGATTAGCATTAACATTTATAGTATTTCCAGTATATATTCTTTCATTAATAACGTGCTAAGTGCTGACCGGTCCGTTCGCGGTGCTGTCATGATATTAATTACAATCTATTCAGGTTTCGCTGAAGATTCATTTGTTATCTATCAAAGAGAACATAAATCTATCCTATTTTACTTACAAAACCTGGTAAATAGCATAATGTAAATGAATTCTAAAGCGTTCAGTGTAAGCGTTTAATGTATATACTAAGTTATCTAGTAATCTAAATGCGATGTTAAGTTTGTTTCTTAGGCTTTCGCGTATTCATACCATACGTCACCCGAGCAACAAGAAGTTTGGCATACACGTTTTCAGGAATACAGAAAAGAAATGAAGGTACGCGTTTACTAAAGTATGTCGCTTAAATATACCGTTTACTAAAGTATGTCAATATTTTTAATTTCAATTTTTAAAGTATTATCGCTTGTGTGGTATCCTTTAGTGCTCATACTTAATATAATATAATTATATCCTGGGACATTATTCACACAAACTAAGCAGAGCTCGTATTATGGAAACCAGACAACTGTTATACTACATATACTACTTTTCTTTTGTAAATACATATTATATAGATAATTACACCCAGACACAGGACAAACAGACATGTTCATGCACACAAATGTCTGACCTGGGTGGGAATCGAACCCACAACCTTCGGCGTGAAAGGCAAGTATCTAACGACCGCGCCAACGGCCCGTAATGTTGTTTCATAATAAATAATAATCAAACTTTTGAACTTAATACAATTTTAGTAATTCATATTTATGATTTTTTTTGTTTTATGATTATTAACGCACAGCAAAACCTACGTGGCTAGAAAGCTGAAATTTTGGAACGTAAGTGTATACGTAAGAATCCGCTAGGAACGGATTTTCGGAATTTTTAAACTTAAAGAAGGGAAATGGAATGGAACGAGCAGCTAGTTATAATATGAATATTCAAATCCTGTTACGCGTGCTTAAAATATTTTTTAATTAATATTAATGGGCACATGGTTTGTATGTTGTTAAATTTCTAATAATTTTAAATTGAAATCGATGTTCATAACATCCTTTTTAAAATTGCATCCTCCGGTAAACGGTAATCCTATAATTGCCATCTTAACTATTTGAAGCGGTCGGTTGCGTGCATTTACTTGGTGCTCGTAATGAGTAGTCGATTACGTGTGATTGATTGTTGCTTGGAAACCATTTCATCAATTGCATATGATTTTCAATAAGGTGTTAAAAGCAAATTTAATGAATAATATATTAATTTTAAACATTCAATACTATCGCTAGGTTAAGTAACAAATGCCCCCTTTTCGTACACACATATGACGTATTAACTTCCGCCTTCGGCTACGCCTTTGTATGAGAAAAATGTATCAGATATCTATCTCTATTTCAAGTTGAATCCAAATCAGTTCAGTAGTTTTTGCGTGGAAGAGTAACAAAGATCCATCCTCATAAACTTTCTCGTTTATAATATAGGTAGGTAAGGTATGTAGTAGTAGTACAAGTAGTAGTAGGATAGCCCTCAAAGTACAGAATGAGTTATAAAATGGACAAAGCCATGGTTACATTATAGGGTACAAAATATAACGTCATTCTATTTATTTGGTCGGTTCTGTGTGTTTAACCATAGTCCGTATTCTTTCTAAAAAAGAATACGGACCAAGATAAAAAGGGTTCACTGTGTAGGTACCACCCACTCATCAGATATTCTACCGCAAAACAGCAGTACTTGGTATTGTTGTGTTCTGGCTTTAAGGGTGAGTGAGCCAGTGTAACTACAGACAAAAGGTACCAAGGTTGGTGGCGCATCAATGTAACTGGTTGATATTTTTTATCGAGTCAATGTCGAGTTGATTATTCTTACAGAGCATGTCGATGGACGTTGGTGAGTTGCCTTAAGTTGCTCACATGCCATTCTGCTTACTTAGTTGAAAAAAGCCTTAACACACATTGCCAATAAAATAGTATTAAAATTAAAGTGAATACATAAGTACAGCAATAAATAAAAAAAATATATTACATACCTATACGATGCCCCGTAATTATACGCATAGTTTAAACGTCTTTTTACTTAACGTTAAATAACTTCGGTCATCTTTAACTGGTTTCGCGGCGGTTTTAATTACACGTATGTTGATTGCACTCGGTTTGTAAACAAATAAGTATTAATGGCAACAAATTAAACTGGATACACCGCATTAGCATAATTGTATATCGGGAACGTGAGGAACTTGATACGTGGGACATTTAAACCGTACGAATAATCGTATCGTGGGCTTATATAAATTAATTATTATATAGAAGTAAAAAAGAAGAAGCCTATTGTATATCCCGCTGTTTGGCAAAGTACAATGCACGTGTGGTAGAATCTAATTCTACATATGCAGGTTATTTCACTTCGAGATGAATTATAAACACGTGAAAACTCAGTGTCTCGTCTGGGTTTGAACCAAAACGCAATCTTAGCTTACGATTCACGTGTTTTAGCCACTGGGCCATCGAGGCTCTTAAGATATTTTATTATATGTTGTTTTAAATATATATAGATTTGTAGTGGAGATAAATCATAAAATATTCATAAATATACTCGTTATAGTATAGTTAGTATGACGATTATGAAATCTGGTGGAATTTGTGTCAAAATAAAGTTCTATGTCACATCTACGTTTGAATGTCACCAGTTCCTGCAAAAATTTATAAGAATTCCAACGAAAATAAATTAATATATCTACATATGATGAAACTGGAAATAAGCTATGTAAAATCATTATAATAAAATAATATTTGACAAGTTATGTAACATTGCAAGCTTTTATATAACTTCACGTGTTAGCGTGTGAAGGTTGAATCTTGCAGCTGGATTTCAAACTACTACTAGTTTCGTCCAAATCTTTGCCCACTTTGCAGGTGATTATAGAATGCAACAGGAAAGTAGCAGCATGTAAATGTCCCGCTACTGGGCTGAGGTATTTTCTTTTTTTTTTAAGAGTACAATGTAGTATATTTTAATTCGCTTTTGTACATCTATAAAAAAAAATATTAAGAATATATATAGTTGGTTCGTGAACGCCGAGGGCATAACGTTAGCGTAACATATCCATCACAATATAATCGTTTTAAAATAAATTAAGTGCAGGACAGTGATCAGTTTGTGATTTATTACTAGTTATTATAATGAAGAAGTGGATATAAACATTATTTACTACATGCAATTAGGAATTCATTCAGAAAGTGTAATTTTAAGTTGTCCACTGTGGATAAATAAGTGGATTGTTATCATATTATTAATAAAACTACCTTCATATATTCACATATTATAAATCAGATTTCTACTAGAAGAAGCTTTATTTCAGAACTTTAAATGTGTTAACTGTGGCGTAATAAGGATTCTGTTTGAATGACCGTCAGAACTTATTCGATACATCTTGGTTCAAATCCCGTGCATTGGCGTATTTTATTTTATTTTTTTCTTTTTTGTTTTTATTGTTGAAATAATTATTATTTTATTTTAAAACATATTTTTTACTACGAAAATGCTTGGCCAATGTTCAGCTTGCAATAATAATGTTTTAATTACACAAAAGAGATTAAAGTGTTCTAATGGAAGTTGTAGTCTTTTGTACCACAATGAGTGCGTAAGATATGACGATAGTACCACATCGAATCGGGCGAAATGGATCTGCCCTTCTTGTGTAGTAAGCAAGCCAAAGAAAGACAACACGAACACACCAGTTCAAAATAAAAACCGCAAACAGCAGCTTCCTGAAACGGCCTCTGTAATGCCTCAGCAATCCGTTGCGGGTAAACTGAATGAAAATGTCATCATCGATGAGATTCGGAATTTGCGTCGAGAAATGAAAGAACACTTTGAGAATCAGCAAGCAAGTCTAAATAAGTTCGAGTCTAAGCTAATGGATGTTCAAAAAGAGGTCAGAGATCTTGGAGGTAAACTTTGTTCTCTACGAAAAGATGTCGACGACCTGATGACATCTATGCAATTCTTATCTGATGCTCATGACGCTCAGACACAGCTAAATGATGAAACTAAAAAGTCTCTTTCTAGTCTCAACACTGAAAACAGCACCTTAAAATCTCAAATGATTGAACTGAATAGCAAGATAAATCAACTTGAACAACAAGCCAGAGACTGCAACGTTGAGGTACAATGTATACCAGAAAATAAAAATGAGAATATTCTTGCAATCATCCAAAAAATGGCCTCAGTAATATCATATGACTTGCCAGAAGAGAACGTACTAAACTGCCACAGAGTTGCTAAGGTGGATAAACAATCTCAACGTCCACGAAGCATTATCATTAGATTAGTCAGTCCAAGATTAAGAGATGACTTCCTTGCATCAGTAAAACGCTATAACAAGAAAAATCCACGGGAAAAGTTAAACACATCTGATTTGGGATTTGCTGGTGAAAAAAAACCTATTTATGTCTTGGAACACCTGTCCCTTAAAAACAAGAAGCTACATGCCGCCACCAGACTGGTGGCTAAAGAGAAGAAATACGAATTCGTGTGGATCAGAAATGGTCGAATATTCGTCCGGAAAAATAATGAATCGCCAGCATTGTGGATAAAAACTACTGAAACTTTAAGTAGCTTAAAGTAGTATTTTAGTATTTGTCTTTAATTTTTTCCTATTATCCATGCATGTATTTAAATTGTTACTATATAAAATACGCGTTAGAAATTTTTTATCAAAATGTACGAGGTCTCAGGACCAAAACAGAGGCAATTTATACAGCGGCGCTATGTCATGACTATGATATAATAATACTTACTGAAACATGGTTAAACAATACGGTTTTCGATAATGAAATATTTGATAATCGTTACATTCTATACAGACGAGATCGCAGTTCATGCCCACTTTCTAGCCATAAGAGGGACGGCGGTGGGGTAGCTATAGCTGTTAATAAAAAATTTGAGTCCAGTAGAAAATATGATTTGGAATAAAAATGTGAGGATTTATGGATATCGATAAAAGTAAATAAAAGTAAAGTTATATATATCTGCGGTATTTATGTCCCGCCACCTGTAACAGAAGATTACTTAAAATGCCTATTTAAAAATGTTAATTACGTTTGTAATAATAAAATTACTCCTAACTCTCCTACGCTCATTATGGGAGATTTCAATTTACCTAGTATAACTTGGGTAATGAACAGTGACGGCGACAACTTCATACCTGATCGACATATTAACAGAACAGATAGTATTTTTCTGGAAAACATTGCTTTTAATAATTTAAAACAATATAATTATATTACGAATGTTAATGATCGTATCCTAGATCTGGTTATGTCTAATGGTCAGAATTTTATAAAAGTTCTTAAGTCACCAAATGCCTTGGTATCAATAGATAGCCATCACCCACCGTTGGAAATTACATTAGATATTACGAAGGACCACTTTATAAAACCTTCTCGTACAGTATGCTTAAATTTCTTTTTGTGCGACTACGAGAGTGTATGTAATGAACTAGCTCAAATAAATTGGCCATTATTATTAACAAATACGAATTCCGTTGATGAAAAACTAAAGATTTTCTACAATATGTTAATGCCTATTATTTACAAACACACACCCATGCGCAAACCACGTGATAATCATTATCCGATATGGTACACAGCTCCTCTAATAAGGGCACTACGTGAAAAGGCAAAAGTCCATCATAAAAGCAAGACATACAATAATTCAATGGATAAATTTACTTACGAGTTGTTGCGGGAACGTTGCAAAATGATGATTAAAAATTGCTATGATAGTTTTAAGAAACGCGTAGCCGATAGTATTCGAAATGACCCTACATATTTCTGGAACTTTTTTAAGCAACAAAGAAAAAATGGCACTAAATGTATACCAAACGAAATGTTTCTAGATGACTACGTAGTGAAAGGAGGGAAAGATATATGCAACGCTTTTGCTAAACACTTCGCCTCGGTATACATGGAAAGCACAAATTATGAGGTAGTAAATAATTCTTCGACATTAATTTCGAACAATCGAACTCAATTTTGGAATTCGAAAGCACCATTTAATAATTGTAAGCTTACTGAAGATGAAGTTTTTAAACAACTATCTACCTTAGATCCACTTAAGGGACCCGGCCCAGATAATCTAGCTCCGATATTCCTGAAAAAATGCGCTAAACAATTGGTCGCACCACTAACCCTTATTTATAATTGTTCTTTGCAAACAGGTATATTTCCAGCTAAATGGAAAATTGCTCATGTAACTCCGATACATAAGTCCGGAAATTCAAAAGATATTACAAACTATAGACCTATATCTATTTTATCCGTTTGTGGAAAGATTTTGGAAAGCCTTGTACAAAAAAAAATCTACTATCATATTGCACCTTCCCTAGTTTCAAATCAGCATGGATTTCGCCCTTACAAATCCACAGCTTCTAATTTAGTTTGTTACGTTTCGGATATCATTGAGTCAGTCGATGCTACTGGTGAAGTACATGCAATTTACACCGACTTTCGTAAAGCTTTCGATCTGGTCAACCATAACATTTTATTAAATAAAGTTGAATGCATGGGAATTCACGGTTCACTGTTACGGTGGTGTGAATCATATTTAGAAAACCGTTCGCAACTTGTCGCTTTTAATGGTTTTAAATCCTTCGAGAGCAAAGTACCCTCAGGAGTACCTCAAGGATCACACCTAGGTCCAACTTTCTTTTTAATTTTTATAAATGATTTGGCATTTGACATAAAATCTAAATACAAAATGTTTGCAGATGACTTGAAAATTTACAGAACCATTGAAAGCCAAGCCGATGTGGAAGCTTTGCAACATGACATTGATACTGTTTATTCGTGGTGCACAAAAAATGCTATGTCTTTGAATATTAAAAAGTGTTTTTGCATAAAATTTACTAGGAAGAAGTCGCCGATGTACTGTAGCTATAAAATAAACAATATGACCTTAAAAGAAGTTTCTAGTATTAGAGATCTGGGAGTTATCATAGATTCTACTTTAAGCTTTCGACAACATATTGAGCATATTACATCTAAGGCATCTAAAATATCAGGCCTAGTTTTTAGGCAAATGAAAATATTTAAGGACCATAATTTGTCAATTCTTGTGTTTAATAGTATTGTGCGTAGTATCCTTGAGTATTGTAGCACTGTTTGGAGTCCAGGATACCAAGTTCACTCCGACAAAATAGAGCGAATCCAGAAACGATTTCTGTACCACCTATCGTACACGGACTTTAAATGTTGTCAGCTGTTTACTTACGAATCTCGTCTTACTCATTATAATATGAGGTCACTCAAGGAGCGTAGAAGGGTTGCAGATGTGATTTTCTTGTCGAAATTAATAAATGGCCTAATTGATGCACCTGAACTGCTAGAGCGTTTAAGTTTCGCAGTGCCTCGGGACGGTAGCCGCTTACAGAATCGCAAGACGTTTAGTTTGCCTCATACAAAAAGCAATCTTGGTCAGCATGGTCCGCTGTATAGAATGCTATCTTTTGCTAACCGTTTTAGAGATACTATAGATATCTTCAAAGATAATATAAGGGCCATTAAAAAAAAAATTGTCTACACAAACCGGTTAATTTTTAGTTTTATTTTTAAATTATTTATCAAATTTTTTGTATTTATTTACTTTTTAATTTTGTCTTGCCTTAAAGTTATTTATTTTTATTTTATAGGTGATAGTTTTTATAAGTTTCATGTGTTTGTTCTTATGTAAATTTATATATCTATATAACTTTTTTGCTTTTTAGCCCTCATATAAGCATGTAATGTCCACATCGAGAAGACTCAATTGTACATATTTTCGGTTTTCGGTATTACTGTATATCATTGTTGATTATATAATTGTAGTCAGTTTTGTGGACTAAAAAAAAAAAAAAAAAAAAAAAAAAGAATATTTTATATAAATTTCCTTATTAAATTCACATTCTCCAATATTGCGATGTCAAATAATTTACATGAATATATTCCACCGTCATTTCACAGGATTAAATTTAATATAAAATACGGTTCGGAATGTAGATTCTTCGGAAAAGAACCGGCAATACACGGTTTGTTTTAGTTCACAAATAATAAGTATAGCTTAGATTTTGCGTAATTTTAAAATGCAAGAATAAAATAGTCAAAGGACTTTTCGAAAGCATTTATCTCCATATTAACCGTCAGTGAGAATGAATTAGCGACTACATAAATAGCTTTATTACGAGTCGAAGTATACCCGTTCCACGTTTAAATAAATATGCTATAGAGCATAGACAATAATTTATTGTTTGCGGAATATGTACATGTTGCATTATTATCTGTGTATGGTAAGAGCAGGTATGGAACTTGGGACGGTACAGTCAAATGTTAAGAGATCAATATGAGAATTTAAAATATTAAAAAATAGATACAATTTTTAATGTGAATAGTTTTTTTTTCATTTATTGTGCGAAGGTGAGCAAATTTATCTCCCGATATTAATTATACTTAACCATAGACACTGAAACTGTGAGAAATGTGTATCCACTCGTGTCTGTAATTACCGCCTATACTCAACATTTTAACAAACACAGAAATACAAAGTGTTACAGTTTAGAAGCCGAGTAATTAAATGGACAGTTCTCACCGAGACGAGCCCACACACACACACACACACGCAACTTCTACCAGCGCGAATTAGATCGCAAACCGATTTTTTCTCGCTGGAAAAACGCATTACGCCTTTCCCCACGGGAACAGTTGGGGGGGTATGTGAGGCTCGCCGGTGTCCAAGGCGCCGAGTGCGCCCCGAACATCGGAATACCCACTAAGAAACCAGCGCCACGTAGCGTCACGGGATCGCTTGCTCATGCTACCGTGAAGATCACAAAACCCTACCACCGATTCAAGACATACATAAATGAAATGTAATCTAAATATATAAAAGAATAATTGTCTGACTGACATATCAACGTCCAATCCAAACACACCCCATGTCTAGTACCATGAAATTGCTTACGGGGTTCCTCACTAAGGAACGATTTTTGAAATTTAACCTCTCGAAATATCCTTCGTTTTTTGAAGAAAGAGCTATGTAAATTGTAATTGGTTTAGTAATTCTTAATTATAATGCGAGCAGAGCCACGGGTATAGCGCTTGTTTAAATATATACACACTACAGATTTAGACTTATATAGTTTTTACATTACCTATTTATACAAGTTGATTATCGGCGAAAAGTGTTGAATGTGGTGGTAGGGGTTTGTGCAAGCCCGTCTGGGTAGGTACCACCCACTCATCAGATATTCTACCGCCAAACAACAATATTTAGTATTGTTGCATTCCCGTTTGAAGGATAAGTGAGCCAGTGTATCAACAGACACATAACATCTCCGTTCCCAAGGTTGGTGGCGCATTGGCGATGTAAGGAATGGTTAATACTTCTTACATCGCCCACTTAACACCAGGTGGCCCACTTGCCCGTCCGCCTACCCATAACATAAAAAAAAAGTTCCACATGTTTTAACTGTAAAAAAAAACAAATATATTGTTTGAAACGATTTATTTTTCATATAAAATGTATTGAATAAAACTAATATTATTGCCTGACTGTGCGTATTGCACAGCCGAAACCACTGTGTCTAACAGAATGAAATTTTGTACTAAAATTCCTTATTGAACGTAAAATTTTTCAAAATTAATCTCCTGTGGGGATGTAAGTTTGTATGGAAATTCGTCATTTCTGATGTTATTGCAAATTATTACTAAATATGGAAATTTTAAGCTTATGTTAATGAGTTGATAGCTTATAAAACATAAACTAACAGTTTTTATAAAGTTTTTTTGAAAATTCACATTTTATTAATGTTACTAATATTATGAATGTGGAATATATTAGTAATATTAATTCCTGGAATATGTTTGTATTCCTGTACCCTAACACACTTGTAATGGTGTATTGTTTCGTAATTGCGATGCGATCGTACCCGCTTCGTATAATTTAGTAAAATATGATACGGATTAGAATAATAAGGACGGGAAACGTTAAAGAAGAAAAGAATTGAAAACATTTTAACGAACTTTACTTAACGTAATTTATTATAGGATCAGAACGTTTATAAATCCTGTTTATCGGTGAGAAAATCGTAAACACTGTTATAAATTTTATTGTTACAAGCGATATTCCTTCTTATTATCTAAATAATAAGAGATGTATTGTTACATGATAATAAATCATTGTTTTGAAAATTGTTCTTTTATACGTTAACTAGCTGTTAACCCGTGGTACTTATATGAATTTCTAGGGAGCCAATGTAACTTACAGACTACTTTTACTGGTGGTAGGGCTTTGTGCAAGCCCGTCTGGGTATGTACCACTGCAAAACAGCAGTACTTGTTATTGTTGTGTTCCGGTTTGAAGGGTGAGTGAGCCAGTGTAATTACAGGCACAAATGACATAATATCTTAGTTCCCAAGGTTGGTGGCGCATTGGCGATGTAAGCGATGGTTAACCTTTCTTGCAATGCTAATGCCGCCAACCTATACTGTATAAAAACAGACACAAGGGTTATATTAGCTTGATAGAGCATTGGCAATGTCAGGGATGGAAAGGATGTTTAATATTTCCCAAAATGCTTATATTTATAATGCATTATATCTACTTACTTTCAATAAAAAAATCAACACAGTGTAATAGTACGAAGGACCAGAATAACCTTTAACAATTTATTTAACTCAACTATTTTATTTCATTTAAATTAACATTCTCCTGCGACTCTTCGTGAAATTATTTCCAGAATTTATTTGAATCCAGATCTACTTATCACATTTGAGTACGATCGTTTTCTTTGTTTAGTCATGCTGAGTTAACAAACAAACAGATTGATCTTTTGTCGTATTTGTAATTAGTCTGATATCAGCAATATCAATGGGCCAGATTGAGTAACAGGTGGTCCATTAATGCCTTCCTACCGGCCATATAGAAATTAATAGAAGATTTTCCTGTTATCATGGTTAGATTTTTTTACTTAAGTATTACATAGTTTATTGACTCGTAGTTATAGATACGATCAGTTTCTCAGTAAATATGAATTAGTCGAACAAAAACAGCATCGAATTCTGTCGAGTCACTACGATAATTATGAAATGGATTAATGAAGGCATCCAGAAAATTGTAATACTTTTTTTTCATGTAGTATTGTTTTTTATTAGGAGTATTAAAATATGTTCCTATGAATTTTTAAAGCATTCTTTTAAGGTAATTAATATTGCGGTAAAATAAATAAAGAACTATCGTATTTGTATTTCATCTTTTATTTGTATATTTGTTGATTTTTAAGTATTTCCTTTATATATAATCCAGTTTTGATTCCTAATATTTGATTTCGTTGATTTAAGTGTTCTGTGTAATGTTAAGCCAATTTTATAAATGTGACTTTAATATTAATCACAGTTATTTGAATAGACAATATCTATTTTTTTAATAATATCACTTAAACTAAATATTGTTTTATCATTATTAATATTTATTTTATCTGTTGTTCCAGATAGAGGCATCAATGGCCTGAGAGAATGTTCCGCACGGCGTCAGTAGAGGGCTCCGGGCCTAGGACGCCGCCCGCCTACGCCCCTCACCCGCCCTACGTTCCACCCCGTTTTTTCCCACCACGGCTACGTCCACCGCCCCCTCAGTATTGCTTTGACGCAGCCCGCTTCGCCTGTGACGCCTCTAAACCGAGATACCTCGACGTTGAAAGAGAACGACTCGTGACGAGATGGCTGGCAGAAGCGAACGAAGCGCTCGTCAGAAGGGATCGTCCTCCAAGATACAAACCCAGAAGTAGTGAACGACGACCAGACTTCTTGGAACGGAGGCCGAACCCGGATTGGTCGGATAATTTCCTTTTAGGCAGGCGGAACGGTTCCGCTGAACCGGAGGATGAGAGTAGTGATGTGATGACGCTCAAAGAGTTTGTGGATAAGTTTTCATTGCCGCGTGTTGTGAAGTTCGAGGGAGAGGATAGGGCTGTGCTTCTTTATCGAGTGTTGGAGGCGCATAGAAGAGTGGAAGCTGTTCCGCTTTCAGGGAAGAAAGGAAAATTAGTGGGGAAACCGCTATACATCCCGGATTCTTATGATGGTGAGTTCCTAAGAATACTGATTAACTTTGTTAATTCTTATTATTGACTTACTGTAAGAAATTTATGACCTTTGATTCTATGAAGTAAATGAGTTTCTAATGTTTCTGGTTACCAAGAATTGATTTTCTGCAAATAATTGAAATTGACCCTTGAATAGTAAAACGAATTGCAAGCAAATACTTCACAGTTAGACAAACTTATCAATAATTTAAATGCATTATAAAAGATTATCTATGAAATATCTGGTATGAATGTGTGTTTGTTCAATGTTGTCTAATCTCAAGCTCGCGTCATATTAGGAAAATAACCTTAATTAGCATAAGAAGTCCACAAGTAAAGAATCACGTCTCTCGATGGATTATCTAAGATATATGTGGATCTTATGTCTTTAATCTTGACGGGCCGTTGGCGTGGTTGGTAGATACTTGCCTTTCACGCCGAAGGTTGTGGGTTCGATTCCCACCCAGGACAGACATTTGTGTGCATGAACATGTCTGTTTGTCCTGAGTCTAGGTGTAATTATCTATATAAGTATGTATTTACAAAAGAAAAGTAGTATATGTAGTATATCAGTTGTCTGTTTTCCATAGTACAAGCCCTGCTTAGTTTGGGATCAGATGGCCGTGTGTGAATAATGTCCCAAGATATTATTATTATTATTATTATTATTAATCTTCAGCCCACGTGTTTGCAATATAACTTGGCCCAAGTCCCAAAGCAAAGAATTGAATTACGCATCTATTATGCAACCACACATCATTCGTACCATAAATATTTGGCCATAGATATAATTCAGGAGAAAGCGCGTCGATTAATATAAGCCAGTTAGGTAGTTGGGCAACCTTCATCGTTCAGGGCCGAACAATCCCATTACGTTGTGTTGTACTAAAATAGAATATAATTATTCAAGACAAGTGTTTTTGCTTGAGTTTGCCTTCTCTCTAAGAAATTCCTTAGTCCAGGATATGTACAGTCTATTTCTTCATTTTTTTTATCTGTTTGATGGTAGAAATTCTTTAAAACAATTTATTTTACTTTTTTATTTGGGCATTCTTACTAAGACTCGCCTTACGCTTCATGGATTCGATATATTAATTATTATGTCTGCTTAGGAAGAAATCCCGAAATTATCTTTGCACCCTTAGAACATTCTTGTCAACTTTATACACAAAATGAGATTATACAGTCCACCTTGTTCAAAAACGCTTTATTAGGAACAAATATAATGTTATACAGACTGTTGAGAAAACTAGCGACGTGTTTTAAACCAGTTCAAACTATCCTGACCTTAGAATAACATTACTTAACCTAAAGTTTCCGCACCAGACACTAGCCCACGATCCCTTGCCAGCGAAATTTTAATGTTTCCTTTACATAATCTTGGTGACAATAGACACAGCCATTAAGGCATTACCTAACTACAATGCATAATCGTCTCTGGCCTAAATGCCTAAACGGTTGGAAACTTGGATACCTTTATTATGATAAACAATTTCATAACTTATTCTTTTGTATATACGGGTGAAATTGCCAACAATCATTATCAATATTGCTTTGAACTTGTTCGTAATGTCTAAAAATGATACATGCAAATTTCGTCCTTATAATAACAGTTTGACGAGATTTAAGAATGGTTTTACACATAGGCAAATAGTTTATTGTATACTAGTCTTTATGTATGTATAAATAACTGCTCAAATTCGATGCATATTGAGGTGCATTATTTGCATCATAATTATCATAAAGTTTTACTTCAATCAATTTTGATATTCAATAGTTCAGAATAGCGACTATTATGGTATGAAAGGTTTATCCATCTAAATTGCATGCATGCAATTTTCGTATTGAATACGGTATTATAAGAGTTATTATTCCGTGAATGGGATAGTTACCGTCGCGATCACAATGGCATTGGATCGTCAAACTAAACGTTTCTAATGCTTAACCACAGATAAACGAAATGTCTATAAATTGACGTTTTCTTGAGTTTCAATGTCAAAAATGTTGTATCTGCATTTATTTTTCATATACTTGACTTTTAATAATACTAGACTTAGTGAAAGCCTGTAAATAGCCATTGCTGGCCTCCTCTCCTTGGGGAAAAGATTCGGAGTTTATTCCACCACGCTGCACCACCAATGCTGCATATGGCAAATTTTCATCTGACACATGCAAGTTTAAAAATGTTTTCCTTCACCGCTGTTGACGATTTGAATTATAAACACAAAATAAGCAAATAAAAAGTTTAGCAGACTGAATTTAAGTAGTTGCAAAATTTTAACCAAACAATGAAAAGCCGAATTGTTTATTTATTTTTTGAATTTCAAAATTTAGTCTCAAATATAAATCTAGGTTATTATGTCACTAGTGTATATAGATGTTGTTGTTATCTAAAAGATTAAATTCGGAGTTTTGGGAAACAATATCTCAAGCTATCAGTACTTAAAGATAAACCAATATAGTATTCTTGTTTCTATTCGTAACGAATTTTGCATCATCATTTGTACTGTTATAAATATTATAATCAGTTAGGTACCCAGCTATGTATAATATGCCATATTCTATATAAGCTCTTTTCTTTCGGTTTGAACTTGTGAACGTTGCTTAGCGGCTGTTTAGTGAAATATTGTTTATCTCTTTCTGTCAATATTAATTTGACATTCGAAAGAAGAAGACAAATGTTTAACTAATCACTCCCTAAACGTTTTTCAGTAAGACATTCTATGTAATAATTTATTTCTGAACAATAATTGCAATGACGTATCTCTATACGAATAGACAAAGACAAAACAGTACAGTATCTTTTTCTCTTTCTTTGGTAGTAATTGACGTCATTAAGCGTTAGTTATTATCAAGAAACCTGACAACATATGCAAAATTTCATGGTGATTGGCCGAGTAGTTAAGTCGTTAAAGGGTAACAAACAAATTTATACCATTAGAATTTATAGGCGTTCATTGCGATTATTTCTTTTGGTCTCATTAGTTAGGACATAAAGAAGACATTAACGAACAAATATTATTATCTATAAAGGATATTACAAGGTTTTATAGCGGTTGGAAACTTGGATACCTTTATTATGATAAGCAATTTCATAACTTATCGTTTTGTATATACGGGTGAAATTTCCAACAATCATTATCAATATTGCTTTGAACTTGTTCGTAATGTCTAAAAATGATACATGCAAATTTCGTTCTTATAATAACAATTTGCTCGAAAGTACAGGTAACTTCAAATAGATTCCTAATGATTTAATTAAAACAACAGCGAAACAGCTAACACAGAATTATACAACTTTTACGATGTCGGTTAAATAGACTATACATGGGGTATTGTAAAAGCAGATGCGTAATATCGTCTCCAGTAACGGTAACAGCCTGTATATGTCCCACTGCTGGGCTAAGGCCTACTCTCCCTTTTTGAGGAGAAAGTTTGGAGCTTATTCCACCACGCTGCTCCAATGCAGGTTGGTGGTATACACATGTGGCAGAATTTCAGTGAAATTGACACATGCAGGTTTCCTCACGATGTTTTCTTTTACCGTAAAGCACGAGATGAATTATAAACACAAATTACGCACATGAAAAATTTTAGTGGTGCTTGCCCGGGTTTGAACCCACGATCATCGGTTAAGATTCAAGCGTTCTTACCACTGGCCCATATCGTCTCTCTATACATTTAAAGGGCGGATATTTACTTGAGCCTGCGGCACCAAACTTAAATTATTATTATATTTTAATATGTTACTATTATATGTAATAGTCGAAATAACATCATAAATATGCCCCAAATATTTTTATTATCAACTCTTACGTAAGTTCGGTGCAATTAATATTGATGGACTTGTATCAATAAAATTAATGTTTTAATAATATTATCAATCGAGGCTATATATACAGTCTGTACAGTATTTCCGGGTTTTTATGTTAAAATTATTGCTTATTGCTATATGCTATATGCTCGTTAATGTACCCGTTTCTTATATAGCGTGGACCTCGTGTTTTTTTTTGTAAATGCTAAGTTCACACCGAGGTTTACTGCCATTATTAATAATAAATTATCGTTACTAAAGATTCCATATGCTCGAAATTCGACGGCAATTCTTTGCCAATAAATTATTTCTTTTTAATTTTTTGAAAAAAAAACAAACATTAAAGACGCATTTCGAACATAAGCTATATATAGATACATAATATAATAATAAATAATTATTTATATTAGACACAGTGAAGTACGCGGAGTTGGAATGTTAAGAAAAAAATATATATATTTGCCAAAATGTTTATATAGTTTATAAATTATTTTTAAATCGACTCACTGACATGTGTAGTTAGAGATAAAAACTGGTCGCCAATAAGCCATTCAAATATCAATAGTACAGAGTAATAGGCAATAATTTTATGTCAATGCAACGTTTGTAAGGGGCGTCCTATTAGGTTCACCTTGTATGGCGAGGGTTGACGGTCTCAGGAACCAATCTTCGGTTCATACATCTGAATGTACAATGAAAGGTAAAACAATATTCATTTAAAGTTATTTACAAATTTTATCTTTAAATTATTAAGTATTTTTGAAAATGTCTTTTTTTAATTTGAGCATGGCGATGTTTTTAAATGTGTCGGAAGCCTTAATATGTTCAAAAGTGGCGTAAAACCGGCATATTTTAATTATATACAAATATCATTATTATATGAAGGTAATTTGTATGTATTAAATTCTAAACCGCTTATAACCTATAAACATTTATGAAAAAATAAAATTATATTTTTATTACTTTACTTGCACAAGACATAATGCCAAAAGGCTCTTTTAATCAACCACAAAGTGAACAGATAATTATGTAGCAAATAATATGTTTTTTTTTAAATAATAGTAATAATACAAATGAGCAATATACACTGCATTATTTAATTAAATCTTAAATTAAAGTAATATGGAATTAAATGTCAATTACATGTTTTAGAATTGTTCAATTATCTGCATATATTTAGAAGAAACATTTATAATATGCAAATGGCCGTTTAATAAGAAATTAATTACTATTTTAAAAACATTTAAAGTAATGGGTATTTTAAAGGTTCGACTAGTCCTCTACTAGTATTCTTTAAGTAATATATCAACGTAAGTAATAAAGAAGTAAGGTCGATAAAATCTTATATATTAAAAAAATATGTTGGTATATCTGTTTGACATTTGGATTTGACACCGGTTAACCAATCACTATGAAATTTGACACATATTTTCCATGAAGAAGATTTTTACAGTTCGTTGTATGTGGATGCTTGACGGTGTCTCCTCTCCGAAAACCTTCTTAAGAAGAAGAGATCTTGTCCAGCTGTGAGACAATTACAGTCTGTCACTTACTACTACAAACATATAATAAAATATATATATTTCAAAATTATATGCCATAAAACATCAGTAAATATACTTTGAATTTAATATAATTTCAAATATGTAACATGTTTTATAATATAAAAAGTGTACGCATGCCCTTATTTTAGATGATAAGGGGCATACGGGGTTCGAATCTCGGTATACAGTTTAGATGCGCCCTCTGATAATTCATGATAATAATATTGATAATTAAAGTTGTCACTAAATCATTTGACAACTAACGTAATTGTCTATTCTGTTACGAAAACACATATCGAATAACTTTTAAAATAATTGTCATTCATAATCAAGTTTTGTATGGAAAGAATCACCGGTTTTTAAAGTGGAGACCGCGGATCGGTAAACTCAGCGTAGGGCGCCCTCCAGCCAGGTGGACCGATGACCTTAAGAAGGTGGCGGGCACCGATTGGATGCGGAAGGCGGAGGACAGGGAGCTTTGGCGCACCTTGGGAGAGGCCTATGTTCAGCAGTGGACAAAATGATTGGCTGTTGATGATGATTGATGAATCAAGTTTTCAAAATTAACATTTTCATAATTTGCAAGGGAGGTACAACGTATAGTTATCGTCCCTACTCGATAGATCGCAAGCCCAAACGGTCTTTATAGAATACTTATAACAGTTATAAGTTACTATATGACCGTGTTAAATGCTTGATAGGATTACCAAAGGGCTCCACTTAAAGGCTTCTTAATGCTTAAACCATTTAGTGTTTCGGAAACATTATCCATGCGTAAAGACTTTTAAATTACTTTTTAATTATATCTAATTTTCTTTTACTTATAAATTTACTGCTAAATATATTCAATTTCTGATTTGCTTAAATATGAGTGGTAGATTCCTTTAGGAATTAAATCTATTCGTTACAACTACACTATATATATGGACTGTTAATAATTAAAGTTTATAATTTAAAAAAAAAACATATGCATAAATTTTACTTATGATAATATTGTTTTACCATCTGTCACTTGGTGTCAGTCAATAAGTGGTTACCACCTAGAAACATTCTATATAATAGTAATTACAATGAGCGTTACATAAAAAAAAATAACACGTAAAATTGAACCTAAATATGTACATAATAAAGTATAAATTACCTTTATTACAAAGTACATTAAATATTTAATATGGACACAATATTGAAAACATTAAAAAGGCAACTACTTACGAATAGTTAAAGCTATGTATAACATTTATAACAAAACTTGATAAAATGTATACAAACATAAAAATAAACATTGTAATACCGTGAGACCAAATAAAAAAAAATCACTGTAAAGTATATTTCTATTTGCAACAAGTCCCTGACCTAAAAACGATTAAACTACACGCCATAAATAGTAACGCGAGTCCAGAAATCTGAGCTATTGAATAATAAATCAGTAGGGTACATAAAAATACATTGATTGTATCTAAACGACCGGCCTATGTATTCACTTCCTAAGGCCTCCACGTATGGTCTACCGTAATAGGACAGGCCTCCCACGTGCTATGCCAAGGTTCTAAACAATTTTGTTGGCTACAATAGCAGTATAAAAATTTAGACTCGTAATTTTAAGTTAATTATTTTTTGTAAGGATTTTTTACGGAGGTTGGTTATAATTTATTTATAACTCCTTATGTATTACGGTGTTAGTAATTTTATATCGGTTATATTTTTATCTTGCAAGCTTTGAGTATTCATTTTTAGTTAATTTAATTTTTCTATATATTGGCTTATTTTTTACTGCTTTCCGTGTGTGGGAGCAGGCGGGCATCTGTTCGGTATCGTATGTCCTTTTCTTTATCGTGTAACGTGTTTAGAAAATTTCATGGAAATCGTTTGAGTTGTTAAGAAAGCGTAACTCGAAGCTATAATATTAGATAATATTTGCAATTTCGTCACATCCAAACCTCCTTGGAATAGCCTGGCTGAACAGTATATAATAATAATATTAATATCCTTGGACATTATTCACACACGGTCATCTGATCCCAAATTAATCACATAATATATGTGCAATTACACAGATGCAATGTTATTCTTCGGTACTTTTTTGCTCAACTATCTAACGTTTAAATGTTCGATTGTTTAAGACAAAAAATCTGAAATTGACTCGGTCTGGCTGGACTTCCAAAAACTCAATGTATAATTTAAAAGTTCTAGACTCTTGAACGGGACTGAAGTAAAAAATAATAGCATATTTCAATATAATTTTCCTTTCCTGTTAAACCGGTGTGTTGCCGTCTCTCTCAGTTACAAAAATATTGAATGAAACGCCGATATAAAGCCGAAAAATTGATTGATGGTTAGTTAGTTATATGTCTAAATTTTACTGTTCTATGTGTATAAATATACATATAGCTCTTGGCATACATGATGATGTTAAAACTATGTTTTTTAAGCCATACATTAATATTTAGATTCGGCTTGAAGGTAGCTCGAATCATTTTTTGGACTCTTTTCTTAAAGAAATTGGATCAGATATGCCATACGTACGTAATGTCATAAAATTATTTATTTATTTAAAGCTTTGAACAATAAAAAGCATAGTAACTACCGAGGGTTCTAAGTTAATGAATTCTCCACAGCGTAAATTGCTTTAGAAATACATGAGAAAGTACATAATATTAATAGTTGTTTAATATAATATGTAACCTACTATTATTGTTATTCATCGTACATATTTATGTAAAAAAAAACTTCGTCCGTATTTATTTATCATAACAGTTTAATTGTTACTTTATTATTTCGTTCAATACATAAAATTTAAAATAAGAGTTAACTAATCTTTATAATATTTACGCAACATCCTCCAAATATTCCAATTATTATAGACAACTAGTTTACGACCGCGGCTTCGCCCGCGTGAGAGAAGAGGTGTGAGGTACCGTGTGTTGTTTTCTGTACCTCTGACAACGTATATGCAAAATATCATGATCGGTTGAAAAGTTAAGACGTGAGAGCGTAACAAACTCGATTTCCGCAATTTTATTATTACTGAGAAGGTTTTATATGTGCCTAGTGCGAGTTTATTACTTATTCGATAGCTTTGACGTTAACCGCGATTTGTATAGAATGTAAACAGCGCCGTCTGGTGACAATAATCGGAATTCCATTCAAATTTTAACAGCAGTTAACGTCGACGATATCAAATAACAAAAAAAAACAACTCGAACTAAACTGATAGAAAATGTCCCATTTAAAACGCACCGTAAACCATCAATACTTTTAAAATGATTCACATAAAACAATTTGTACGCAAACCTGTACATTGCAAACAAACGTGCAACGAATTGTTTACAATCGATTGTATCGGAGGAGTCGGTGATAATGTTTCCGTTCTGAAATGATTCGGAGTTGAATCAACAATTCTTATTTACAAACTCATGAGCAGCATGCGTTCTAATTTTAAAATTAGATGTTTATTGAATAGCTGAAGTGTCACAGTGGCTAGAACAGCTGAATCTTGCTTAAACGAATCCGGCACGATTGAGATGTTCTTAATTTAAATTAATAATTCATCAAACATCTCCGAACATGCAACGTGTGTCTAATGTTTGTGTGTGTGTGTGTGTGTGTGTGTACGTGGTGTATTAAACTTCGAACTCCAAGAGTAGAGGGAGGGACGCTATCACCCAGCTTTGGGAACATTTGCGAGCTATAGACATTTACAAGATTAATTAAATCATGTTAAATATATCATTTATTCACTTATATACCTTAAAAATGAATTACGTATCTTTTATATACGTGACATTAATACATTTGAAAGATAATTATCTTTATTGTATATAAATTTAAAGTTACTGTGTATCCCACTATAATTATATAATTGGGATACGCGGTGAATATATATGTATATAGTAGCTGTGTGACGTAATTTGTACAAACTTAGGTTTAGAGCTCAGGGTCTAGAAACAATGTTTGGATACACGCTCATTAGGTAACAATTCGTCATTATTAAGGATACACGGATTTCATTGTATTGTACGGGTGTCTAAAATCCTATATCCTGGCTTTATTAAAACGTGTTTTATATTTATTGCGATGTACATTAAATTCTATATGTATAAATATATTATTGAAACTGTATGACCACAGTTATTTTACTGGTGGTAGGGTTTTGTGCAAGCTCGTCTGGGTAGGTACTTGGTATTGTTGGTATACATCACCAATGCGCCACCAACCTTGGGAGACCGAACCGTCACGACCCGAATCCGACACGACCGGAAAGAGTTCAGGCGCAGGCTTTACGTGCTTTCCGAGGCACGGGAGCGAACACATTTCCAACTTCCGGACTCCGGGTTGCTACTGAGAATTTTCTAACCGAAAGCCCAAAATTTTTTTATTGGCCCGACCTGGAAATTGAACCCAGGACTTCCGAGTCTGCGGCCTAACATGGAGCCACTAGACCAACGAGGCAATGACTAGCTATATATACAGTGTAAAGCTTCTACATTGAATAAATGAATCTGAATATACTCTAATTTATTCGACATTACCATTCTCCACTAAATAAAGTGGGTCCTGTAACACCAACGGCAAAGGTTAAGAGGTTGACATTTTAAATTCATACATTCGTCGATTTACTATCGTTTATTCTTATTTAATGAATAATATATGTTTTATTTACGTATTCACTTTGAACTACATATTTTGAACTTTAAACTTTTATCAAAATCAATATATTCTTTATTCAAATAGGCTCGAAATTCAAATAGAATCGAATATAATGCCAGAAGTGCTATTCTGTATAAACTTAATTGCTCACCCGTGAAATGTCATAACCGACTTGCGGTGATATACTATTTTGATGCGTGTGTTCTTGAAATGTTATAATTATTATGGTCAATATCGCATATCATTTTCTGATATTTCGTGACCTTTTTTTGCAGTGTTACGAATTCGTTCTTACAGAATATAATACAGTTCATAATGTAGATTCTACGAAGAATCTCCTAGAAACTTAGTAGCAGAAAAAGTGTATTTTTTTAAATTAAATATATCGTAAACTATATACAATTTAACTTATATTTCACCGAAGTCCACAGTATGTTATTATTTTACAATTAACTATTTTAATTTTTTAATTTATTCGCCGCTGTGTTTTTTACCTTATAAAATAAATTCAAATGCACAAACTTCTTGGCGGCGGCGAAGTAAAAATAATAACTAAAATAGGGTAGGTTTCCTTGAAAGATTTTAAATTCAATGTATTTTATCTATCTATACGTGAGGGCGACAGACATACGACATATGCATTTTAATAACCTCAAAACTGTACCATTGATTCTTTCATTATTACAGGGTAAAAAGGTTCATAATCGCTTAATTTATTACAAGTAAAATAAAAATTATTCGAAACCAAAATAATGTACTGCTATTTGAAAGTAGAGTTCTTTAATACGATTGCAATAGAGTTGATTGTCGTCTAATTTGTAGTCTGTGGCTGGTAAAATGTAGTTTGTTTTATTGTGTCGTGTTCGCGATCGCATAGAGATAGAGGCGGGAATGCCATTGTTGTACCGAAAGGGAATGGCGGGAACGTTGTAAGTATTTAGCCTCTCACGCCATCGTTTCGTATGAAGACATTGCTAATGAAAATCAAATGAAATAATCGGTTATTACAATGAATGATTAATTGAGGTAATCTTATTATACCTTTTTTCTTTTAATGTTGTTCTTTATTTTTTTAATTATTTACGATAAATTATAAATTGAACTATTTTATTAATAAATGATTTATATAGAAAGCATATTTATACTGATATTATCTGTTTTAATTTTAAATAAAATTTAATTATTATCGTATTGTAATATTGAAAATTATTTGTTTTGCTTGTAAATAATACACATTATAATCTGAACAAAGCATTATTTTACCTTGTCTATAAAATGAAATTGCCATACATATTATTAAGTAATAATTATGAAATGAAAAATGATGCTTTACCACGGAACCAACGTAATGATTACATACGCAGTACGCTTCGTGTGCACACTGCTCAATAGCAATAATGTACTGTTACGTGCAGTATGTAATAGGTACGTGTGGGCGAGGCTTTACGTTCAATAGTCTGTGACGGCTTTGTTTGTTTTGTTAATAAATATAAAATCTTTTGTTTTAAACCAATGTCACTTGGCCTCTGTATAGAACACGCTTTTATAGATCTTCGAGGTCAAGGAGTAATTTAGGTTGAGCTTGACATAGTTGTCGCTTTTTTCATAAGTGCTTCTTTATTTAAACCTTTATGGTACAAATTAAATCTTTTTTTTATATATTATAATGTTATATGACATTGTGTCTTTAATTAATAAATTAACGCGTTGACAAAATTATTAAAAAAATATACTTAAAAAAATTGAATTGAACAGCATTGTTCGTTTTTTAAATTTCTAAAGAAAAATCGAGACTAAGTCATACTTCTAAGATGGCGACTTCATTAATTATGTGGTTTGTTATAGGTTACGAAACTATAGACAATGGTTAGTCTATGGGACAGTATTATGCAAGAATATACAATGCTAGTATTTTGCTAATGGGAAAAATTCTCATGAGGACAACATGATTTAAACAATGGGCTCGAGATATATAGGATCGTGTATTTGTCGTTGTTGATAAATAATATATACAAGAAAATGAGTTCATCCGCCTATGAATAATTAAAAAAAAAATATTATAATTTTTTTAATTACTTTTAGTTTCATAAAGACGACGATTGGCAAATGGTAACGCACCCATCGCAAATAAAAAATAATAATAATAATAATACTTATAGAATATACAGATAAAGTCACCTGCAAAATTCCCACTGTTGGGTACATGAAAAGATACATGAAAAATACATGAAGACATATGCAAGTCTCCTTACGATGTTTGCCTTAATTCCATCACGAGATGAATTAAAAACACTAATTAGTTCGTTAGTACGTTCAATAAGTAGTCAGTGGTTTTTGTCCAACCATTTGTCTATGATATCTCTTGCGGTTAAAAAAACTATCAAAACTGAAAGCAGCAAATGACTATAACAGCCTTGTTTAAGGTCTGTAATAAATAACATACGTAAAAATATTTAAGTCGGTTCCTAATATGTTTTATATTCTAGAACTTTCAGAATAATTAATTATGTTAATGTATTTGTGTTAATGTTAATGTGTTATGTATTTGTTAAAGTTAAAAAGAAAGTTAAAACACACACAAGCCATTATAACAATTACAAACGGAACAGATCATCTTTTCAATCGCCACTTTCCATTTCAGAGTGCGCAGGCGCAATGCCGTGCGTACTGCTCACGCGTGTTATGATTGTTATTTGTAACGTTTATTTAAAATTACCTAGAGACGATTAAGTAACATGTTATTAAAATACAATTGTGTTAGTTAATATAGGTAAATAAGGATAAAATTTAAGAGAAATTGGAATGTGTTAAAATTTAATGAAAGATTTTTTTTTTATATGACAGCATTATCCTAAAATTCTTTATTTAATGATTACTAGCAAACCCCGCGGCTTCGCCATCGTGGAATGCAGTTTTTGACGAAAATCCGCCATTTTAACTTGCATTATGCCTATTGGAATTATACATATAAATTATTAGATAGCAGCGGAAATCTAAAATAAAAAAAATGGTTATTTTGATATCTCTTAAATAGCCATGTTTACTTGAAAAGAGGCTTTTATTTTTAAATCACAGACATTTGACTTCGAACTATTCACGGTACATAGACAAATCATTGAACATTTAAGCTAGTTGTTTTATAAAATCGATTTTCATTAATGTTTAGACTTTTGTGAAATTTATGGTACCACTGTATGTATGTTTCATATTAATTTGACTACATTTAGCGCCAAGCACGCGCTGACAACTTACTTTTGGCTCAGTTACGAAGGCAGGCATACATCCTTGTTCACTTTCCTGTCGTGGAAATGTTCTGAATTTAAACGTGTCATTATATGTCAATATGTTTGAACCTTTCTTTGTTCTCGTACAGATTTACTTTCACCTGACAAATAGTGTTTAGTATAGCCAAATTATCAATTCAAATTGCGCATCAAACAAAAGCTGGCTATATATATATAGCCGTTTTTTTTAATAATCACAAAATTTTCATGATCAAGGTCAGGAGACATTAATCAAAGGTAACTTCGTAAAGAGAACTTTTAAAATAATGACATTAATAATTATTTAATTTTACCACAGACTATTAAGTATTCATGAAAATTTAAAAGTAATACATTGCATATTGGCAAGTAGGAAGTGTATACGAGTATGTGTGTCAGTATAGGTTATTGGTTTTGGTTATAAATCCAACGCCCTGGCCCACTGAAGACGTTATCAAACCAGTGGCAGAGACCGTTAATCGAGAACATGGATGAGTGAAACGATGGTAAATGGATATGATTCTTGTTAAACAAACATTGTAATAAAAGAACTAATAATTATTATGAGGATCAACAAAATACGGTATAGACAAAGGGCAGATATTTATAAATATTATTTACATAGTTTCTCAGTTAAGCTAACCTTCAATGTTAATTACTAGTATGTTGAATAGAATAAAACAGAGGAAAATGATTCTAGCCCAATGTATTACTAGGTCATCCGTAATTGGTTGCGGAGGTCAATTGACAATAGCTCCGAATTGGGGGAAAAAACTGATATTGAATAAAACCACTAGTAAATGTTACAAAAATATGGCTTTAATTTAAAAAAAATACAAAAAATATTATAATCTGTAAGAACTCACTTCAGTTTTGAATTTGTTCTTACAAAATAGCCCTACCGATGGTACCAGACCCAATCGGAATTTGAACCAGGACCTCCTGATAATGTAGCCTTACATATTACCCACTAGATCAACAACGCAGTCGACATAGATTTATTGAATGTACACGCCATTTTCTTGTGACAAAACAATGAGTAATTCTCTCAAGGGTAATATATTGTTGCATTTGAAACAAAGCTTCCCTTGAGGAACTTATTGAATATAATTTATGTAAATCACATGCATGTAGAAAAAATATGTACATGTCAACCTAGTTTCAACTGACTTGTGTCCGGCATGTATAGTAGAGGTTGATACGATAAATAAAAAAGGGTTTTAGATAATAATTATATGTGCTATCTTTTAGTATATTATTAAAGTTTGACAATACAGTCTATAATGCAAGAGACACAAATTTGTCTCCGAAACAATATTTCAATAATATAACATAAATTTTTGTCACCTTAAACATAAATTGTCTAGAAATAACAATGATAAATTATTCAGTAAGGAACTTACATTTGAATTCAGGAATTCTGAGCAAGATAAATGCAACCGCTACCACAGAATCGAATAAATTATTATCGAGAAAATAATTCGAAATTATCTCGAATTCGAAACACCGCCTCCGATGGCGTTCGTAAATCATCGGCTATTCGGACTCGATAAAACAGGTTCTCGATGCTACATTATTCGATTACACTTCGATTATTGCACAACTAGTAAAAACTAGGAGTACGGATCAGAGGTTACGTTGTCGTTACGTGAAATAGAGGCAGGTATCCTGCGATGTAATAGCTCGTAATAGGCGAAAAGTCATTCAATCGAATGATACGGTTGCCTGTTGATTGAATGGTTTCTGTTCGCGAACAGCCGGCTAATGTCAGGATACTGTAGCTCGTTAGTTACAGCTGCGTTTTCTTGATGATTTAAAATTAAATTATTTGTTTTTTTTTTATTACGTGACTTTATATAATTGCATAATAAGTTATTTATTGTACAAACTTACTCATCACATTACTTATTATTGTCGTGTTCCAGTTTCAACTACAGGCACAAAAGACACCTTAGTTCCCAAGGTTGGTGGCGCCTTGACGTTGTGAGTAATGGTTATCATAACAGCGCCAATCTGTATGTATAGTGGTAGACCAACTCAGGTTTTTATTTAAAAAAATAATTGAAGTAATTTCTAAAGTTATAGGTATTATACGAATAAATTAAATATTCAAGAAAATAGAACACGATCTACTCGCGTCCGTTATTGTATCTGAAAATCATATAACTTGTTCCTTTCGTCGCGTATAGTCTGACGGAGGCTTTCTCCTAACTCCTGGCTAACAAGCATAAATGTCACATGAGTGATTTATTGTATTCATTTAATGCAATCATATGTTTCTTGATAACAGCTGTGGGTTAAAATAAAAACGGCGGTTTTAATTTATATACGAGTAATTGGGCCTATTACCTAATGGTAAACGTGGTCACCTTCGCACGTATATAAGTGATACTGCAAGAGGTAATCTTGAAGAGTTATTATGCTGCTAACTGCTTAAAATTTTATGGCAAGGAAACCGCGTCTTAAGTTAAAAAAAAAAACAAATCATAGTATTACTATTTGGCGGTAAAATAACGAAAGGGTGGTGGGTTTGTAACCAACTTGGAATGGCTCTGTGCATCCTCTGTTTACATATATAAGCATTTTTTTTTAATTTAAAAAAATATATATATATATATATATATATATATATTTCGCTTTATGTATGAAATAAAAATACCTGCTTTCGAATTTCATGTACCAGGGTTCCATACAAGAGGAGAATTCATTTCGCAATCAGCGCATACCGCTGAGGCAACAAGTAAGAGCTGTCACCATTCTATGTTAATTACTAATTGTTGTTTGAATTAGTCTCGTATCTTAAACGCGCTATCCCTTGGTTGGTTTGTGTTTTTGTTGACAGTGGAAAAAAAGAGGTTAATTCGTTTGTATTTTATGCTCTGGTATTTTTACACTACTGTTCAAAAACGGAGTGTAATGTGTTCAGGGTTCATGTATGTTTCAGCTCAATGCTCATTTGTTTGTGAGTCTATTAATTCTAGCATATCTTATAAATGCCTGAATAGATGTACATGTATGTGTAGATGTATGGGGATCGTTAGAATCTTCGAA
Organism: Nymphalis urticae; assembly: GCA_905147175.2. NCBI lineage: Eukaryota > Metazoa > Arthropoda > Insecta > Lepidoptera > Nymphalidae > Nymphalis > Nymphalis urticae. Next base: position 3,109,238 of record LR990007.1, read on the forward strand.
TCCAACACACCGAGTGACAATGGCTACAATTTTTTTAGTTCGTGTATTGGAAAAGCAGTCCTTTTATTTCTTTTATCGTTTTAAGGATTTTCGAAAATGAAACCCCTAAGGTAGTTGATAAAGGGAATGAATGTCGCTAGTACAGTATATATAACTTATCATATTGACAATTCTTACAATTGCAGTACAATAAATATAATTATATATTCAAAGGAAGATTATTTAGTAGTTTATGAAATAAATTAATTTAATATTTTTTTGTAATGGTATTTTATGTTGCAGGTACGTTAATTGCATCATGAAACAGATTTACGCGAGGTGAGCTAAACTTTGATGGTCATAATGTGATAATGGAAATTTTAATTTTGAAATTCAATGCCGCGTGTGACGTCTAAAACATGTGTTCTTCTTTATCTTCATAGTTTCAAGGTCGTGGTCGTCACTGCGTTGCATTAACACATTGCAAGCCTTATTCGATCTGTCCATCTCATGTTCGCCTGGTGCCCTCTACTCTTTCTTGAACCACTACGTGTATACATAATATGTTATATATTATACCATAACAACTGTATAACAACTGTTTACCAATAGTAACATTGTCTTAGTTTTATTGTGTACCGATTTGAATGGTGATTGAGCCTGTGAACTACTTTTTAGTTCCGTAGGTAGCGCATTGTTGGAATATCTATGAGCTGTGATAGAATACCATAAGATGGCCCATTTGTCAGTATGAATACATATTTTCAATAAAAAAAAATGACAAACATATATATTCACCGAGGCCCGTACCTACTGAAACGGCGTGGTGGAATAAGTTTAAAAGCATTCCCTTAATAGGAAAATAGTTTTAAACATAAGTTACTGGCCGGTTCTGCTCGATAGAATCCACATTTCGAACCGGTGGTGGCGTTTGACGATTCAAAAGTACTAGTAAAAGTCGATTTGAATAAAAAATATTTTGATTTTGATAAATAAAGCGCTAGAAAACTACGCGATACTCGCACGGATATTCCTTTAAAATATACGTGTAAAATATAACTATCTCAGCCTTTTTTACAAGCGCTTTACTCGCCGTTTGTTTCGCGTCGTAATACAGACTAAATACGAATTACCGTAGCTCATTCTTGTAAAATGAAGTACTTTCATACAAACTTTTATCCCCCTTATCACCATAATGGTTAAATTATCAGAAATCCTTCCTTAATACCGTGTAAAATTCTGCCACATGTGTATTCCACCAACCCGCATTGGAGCAGCGTGGTGGAATAAGCTCCAAACCTTCTCCTCAAAAAGAGGAGAGGAGGCCTTTAGCCCAGCAGTGGGATATTCACAGGCTGTTACGGTGTAAAAGGAACCTGTATGCAATTTTTATGGTGCCAGTAGTTTAGGCTCTGCGTTGATATATCGGTCAGTTATTATATATATATATTAATTAGCTGAATTGTTCTAGTAATTTTAAATTGTTTTAATTAAATCCTATTAAACTAAATTTATTAAGGTCAGCTATTTTTATGCGGACTTCAGCGTAATTTTAGAAAGTAATACAAACCGCTAACCATATATATTATATATTAACGGTAATAATATAAATGATTTTAATTCGAAGAATAGTCACGAGGTTACGTGTATATTGGTAACGATTGGTTGCTCCGTGTGTGTAGTGCCTATATTATAAGGCTGCAAGTACATTATTATTGAGGTTTTCAATCGAGATATGCCCTGTAGTATCGGAGTCTGGCAATGGAGTTGGTGTTTATGCCTCCCATCTGATTGCCATCCGATCGTATTAAGAGTAAAGGAATGGAGAGTGCACCTGTGTTGCGAACAGGTGCGCTATAATATATGGGCAGTTGACTTTTCTCTCTTGGGAATCGACCAAGACGACAAAAGTAATAACTATACGATGACGATGTTCTCCTGGTCTGACACAGTTCGGGCACAGATCCACCGGCTTAACAGAGACACTGGAGTGTAAACACTTTCAATTTCACTCCGGGGTGCTACTGAGAATTTTTAGACAGAACCCAACTTTATATCGACCCGACGTAGGGTTTGATCCCGGGACCTCAGGTTCTGCGGTCTTAGATCTAGCGGCTAGATCATTGAGACAGTTAATATTATTTATTATATTGTGTTATATATGCTAAAAAATTAATAACACTCACTTATAAATTTTACGCGTTAACTTCAGTAAAGAATCGTATAATAATTATTGACACTTATAATTACAATGTTTATGTTATATTTACAATGTAAGTATTATGTACTCTTCTTATAAAATGTCACGTGATATCCACCATTTAGAATGTATGGCAATATAAACGGATATCTCAACACTAACGTTTTTAAAATTATTTTAATGGCTTTTATCTCGACTTTAGTTTGACTGCTTGTTACCAACACTTGTAAACCAATTTTGTCATATGGTAGGAGCTACCTTCTAGTACATAATTTTATTTACTAATGAACAGACAAAGTCGCGTTATACTTATATATATCTAGATGTTATATGAATAAATATAATCGCTTCGAACACGCATTACGCGACCCAGATAACCACGAAGCAAATCTCCTATCGGAAGTAAAATCAACGCTGAATTACATCTATTAAAACATTAATATACTAATTACAAACAAAAGTTTTGATTCTTTAGTTAATTATGTCTTATTAATGGTTACGTATAGGTTTGTTATATATCTATTAATTTTAAATTTCGAATCATATTATTTATATAATAAAAATGCATTGACCGTTACTATTTTACGTCTAACATTGTTAAATATTAGAGTACTGTTAGTAGTAGAGTATTAATCAACTCAACTATAGCAATGTAGCTAAAAAACTCATTGAACGTTATGGATCAAAATTCGCTTTAAGCGAACGGCCAGAGGATAATTCTACTTACAAATTGTCAAATTATCGCAATCGAATCGAAGCGTGATCGTTGCCGTTTATCCGATTTATTCTTCTTTAATTGAATTATCGACTATTGGTATAAACTTTGACAATTAAGTTTGGTTTTGACATAACGGTATATGTTAACATCATATCGGTTCGGTTTCGAATATAATAAATATAGAATAGTAAAAGTTGGATCGGAATTGAAGCGGGAACGTATCGTAATCGTTATGGTCTAGTAGAATTCGGCCCCAGGTTTAATTAGTGTGTTATGATGATTTCCTGACCAATTTCAGCCGCGGCCGCCAACCTCAAGAAAGATTAGCCAACTGCGCAGGACATATTATAGTACACGTTTGTGTAAAAATATAAAAAAAGCCGAAATGGCCTAGCGTTTAGAACGCGTTAACCGATGATCGTGGGTTCAAACTCGGGCATGAATTTTCATGTGCCTAATTTGTGTTTATAATTCATCGCGTGCTTGACGGTGGAAGAAAACATCGTGAGGATACCTGCATGTGTCTAATTTCATTGAAATTCTGCTACATATTCTACCAACCCGCATTAGAGCAGCGTGGTGGAATAAGCTCCAAACCTTCTCGTCAAAAGGGAGAGGAGGCCAGCAGTGGGACATTAACAGGCTGTTACTGTACTGTACTATTACTCTCACTCTTACAATTCGAAGGGATGCCAATTCAACATGAAACAGAAAAGAATTCATGCGCAGAATCCAATAAAAGACTTACGGCTTATAAACGTTGCTTTGCGGCTGTTTAGTTAAAAACTGATTTCTCTCTTTCTGTCATTATTGATTTGACATTCGAAAGAAGGAGACACAGCATTTTTTAACTAATCACTCGCTATTACGCAAAAGTTTTGGTAAACAAAAAATTTTAACGGATTCGATCATTTGTTCTGGCAACACACCATAGAGTTCACCTCAGATTATATGAGGCACTTGAAATGTAAAATTTTTAGTACGATATTAAATATGTATATAACGCTGACATTAAAGTCTTGTTGGTATGACGGGTATTATTACAGGTCGTTGACTGGCCGGGCTAATGGTTAGTTTACGAAGCTATATATCCCGAGTTCCTGATTTTAAGTCCCGAGTAGGGAAAAATAAACACGTACTGGTCCTATTCAACTCTTAGTATCGGAATTTGAGTATAGAAATATTTTTATTCTTTATTTTATTTTAATTATTTATCTATATTAAATGAGCAATAGATATTGGTTCCGGAAGAAATATTAGCCATTCCTTTCGAAAATTTATATATAGGTTATAACCGCCATAAATATTCCTCATAACCATACAATCATTACGCGAACGAGATAAACAGAAACGTGCCAGATGATTTAAATATCCTTAGCAATTTAACATATTATATATTAATGACGCAGCGTAACAATAAATCACTCATAGCTCGAATGGTCGGTACTATAATTTTCGTAATTAGGATGTTGGAAATTTTAGTTGCTATAATAAAATATAGCTCTTGTAATAATTACGAGTGCCATTTGTTTGTTTAAGTGCATCTAATTGTCTATGGTTTTATTAGAGACGTGATTGCATTGCTTTGATACGAAAAACATAACCGATTATATCGATTACAAACTACTTACTTGTCATGTGATTATTTGTGTATGTCCTTTATCGCGTGTTTGCCGGCGAAGGAAAACATTTTGACGATACCGTCACGCCGTCAGCAATCCGAATTGAAGATATAGGCTCTATGTTTTTCTAATAAGGATAAAAGGTTGGCCCAGTAAGTTACTGACTTACTATTTATGGCTTAATATGTGATGAAATATCGCTATAATTGATAACTACAAAGAACTTATCACGAAGGAATTGATCGCCGTTAAAATATGTTTATACATTTTATACTTTCACCAATAAATATATTTTTACAACCTTTCAAACAAAGAATTTCCTAATATCAGTTCATAATCCGTTCTTGTATATGACGTGGAGTGTACGTCATAGTTCTCATCATAAATGCTCGTCGTACTTCTAGTTTTTTGTACCTCAAGCTATATATATAATTAGAATCGCGGTTGTTGTAAATTAAATTTATTATGCTTATCTAAGGCAGGTATTATATAAGAGTTCCTTGCTGATGCTTTTCGGTAGATTATAAATTCTGAACCGGATTAAACACTTGAAACCATTTGAAAAAGAATAATTCAAAAAAAGCCTGATGTGTGATTTTATATTAATGGTCTAAATTTAAAGCGGGTGAAACTATGAACCAGTTTCTGATGAAATAATATTATACAATAAAACATACTCCGAATCGCACTGCATTTTCGAATATAAATTTTATGTATATTGGTTCAGCAGGTTTATCAGTTAAGCACTACAAAAAAAGCGTCTAGTCATTTATTAGCATAGAATATATCATAACATTGATTATATACGTAGTAAGATGCAATGAAAACTAATAAAACGTCAAACAATTTCAAAATTCCCTTCGAATAACTGAGCAAGTGTAGTTACAGGCACAAGGGTCAGAGCCACTCACCTAGATCGCATTTCCCATGTACGGTATAGCTAATGCCTTTTATATCAAGTTTTCAGTTCATTTCTACGGCTTGTTGTATATACTAACAGTATATACGATTTTACAGCACTGTCTACTGCGAATAAGTATTACTTTCAAACTGTTGGTTTAGTGTACAACTGAAGTAAAGTAGATTAGGAGGTTCTGGGTTCAAATACCGCATAATTATAACGAAACAAAAAAGGTAGAACCGATTTAACAGATGTTTATCTGTTACTCAAATTTATAATGTGAAAATCAACGAATACAAATTTATTGATTTGTATTTAAATTATTTTATACCAGTTTCCACTTTCGGCTTCGCCCGTGTTTGAGAGGAGAGGGGTTGTTAGGAACCCAATACGCTTTTCTATTCCCCTGACAACGTGTATGCAAACTTTCATGATAATCGGTTGATGAACAAATAAACACTTTTTCATTCATAATATTAGTAAGGATTTTATATGTAAGAGCTAGATAATGTTTCCTACGGTAACGGAATTTAATGTTTAAATTATTTTTATACTTTTAATGGCTATTTCACTTACCGACACTGGGGCAAAGTCACATCAATCAGAGCATATCCGTTCCGGACCTAAATTGTGACGTCACTGCCGCTTATTGCTAAGAAGGTTAAAACATGAATGCTAGATAAGATTTTCTTGATATAAAAAAGATAATAAAGCTCATTAAAAATAATTATTTTTAACCCGTATTTGCATTTTAATGAGACGAAGATACTAGAAAGGTCAATGACATTAATATGAAACCTACCTTTTCTAGTGAATTTTCAGGAGAACATTATTTAAAAAACAAACTAAATGACATGAATTTATCAATAGATATATTTGAGTATTTGTTCTAAATACACCTTTTTTACACATTAAGAATATCGACTTTGTCCTGTCTTGGTAGGAACCACCCACTCATCATTCACAACCGCAAAACAGCAATAGGTCAGGTCAGTGTAATTGCGGCTATAATATTGTGGCTCCTATGCTTAGTGACTTTTAATGGCTATCTTTGTCATAAATAATTCCTGAACGTGTTAAATCTAAATTCATAATCTCGCCAACGACAAAAGCTTGCACCAGGAGCGTTTTATAATGCCCCTTCGATCACTTCAGCTCAGAGGTTCCCTGACAGAATAGTCAGCATAAATTATAGTACCTTAGCTGCCTTAATAGGCTGCAAATATTATAGCCCTTAACTCTAATAAGTCGGACCGATTAAAAAAAAAACGGTTTGCTTAGAGAAATCCTTTTTTTTTTCTGGAAAAACGCGTTACGCGTTTCCCCCATGGGAACACTGGGAGGGGGAACTTTTCAAATTGTATGTGGGGCTCGCCGGTGTCCAAGGCGCCTAGTGCGCCCCAAACATCGGTATACCTACTAAAAAACCAGCGATACGCCACGGGATCGCTTACGCATGCTACCGTTGACACAAGATATTCTGCACAATTACCTAGGTCCTCGTGGGCAAAATTCCACTAAAATCATGCTCACTAATTCATACACGCGAATGCACTTGGAGTCCTCAATGTTTATATATCGATATGTACACAAAGCGTCCGTCTCTAAATCCAAAAAAGTCAACCATTAAAACCATTACCCATATAATGTTATCGATATCCGCCGATCACAAATATAAAGGGGATTACCATGTTTGAATAGATAAGATGTTGTTCAATGAAAACTACCATTTAAAGTATAAAAAAGAACACATTGAATTTATTCAGCTGTTTCCACGTCTATCTCGAATGTAGAAACAGGATAAGTGGTATTTATACGAGGCAAGGGTAAGTTAACTTTTATAATACTAAATGTATTTAAACAGTGCTTAAGTAAATAAAAGTACGACTTAGACATATTTTCTTCTTAAGAAGAAAATTTCAGAGCCTTCATACATGCTTGATACATAAATATTCTGGGTAAAGTGATTTTAGTATAACTTTTAACATGATAGTTAAGCTTTGAAGTCTTGAATATAAATGAAACGTTTTTGTTACAAAAAAAGCGCCCGGTTTGATGTTACCGATTTACAGATTAGTGAATCTGTCTATACTATACATATATATAATTATATTAAATTGATTAAGATATATACTTTCGGTATGAGATTAGAAACTATTTTTTTTCTTAATAATTCATTTATTTAAAGCAATCCTGTAGTTGTTATAAATCTTGGGTTATATAAAAATATATGTATTATTACCGGTAGGGCTTTGTGCAAGCTCGTCTGGGTAGGTATCACACTCAAGATATTCTATAGCAAAACAATAGTGAGTGAGCCAGTGTAATTACATGCACAAGGGCCATAATATCTTATTTCCCAAGGTTGGTGGCGTATTGGCGATGTAAGCAATAGTTAAAATTTCTTACAATGCCAGTGTCTATTGGAGTTTGTGACCACTTGCCATCAGGTGGCCCATATGCTCGTCCGCCTACCTATACTATAAAAAAAATCCTTTCAAACGTATACGTAGATAAATCCTTTATTAAGAAATATATATATTTAAATTATTTACGTTGTAAGTTGTGTTTCACATTGTGTATATTTGCGTAATATAAATCAATTAAAAATTAATAATTTGTGACGTCATTAGTTCCACATATGTATATATCACTATAGAAGCTTAATATTGGTATATTATATAATGATAACCTTTGGAAACCATCCTTATCTTCAAATAAGATTTACCTGCACCGCAAGTTTTTTTTACGATACGAAATAAATCAAACAAAAATACCTCGCTCATTCGTCTGATCAAAGATGCGATATCTCCCGGGCATCGAACCGGCTATTCGCTAGCGGCCTCACGATAACAACAATTGAATCAAACTATACAAGCCGTCTTTATTTTACACAGATCTAAAATATATTACTGCTAGACATGACATTTTATTTTTTTATACTCATAAAGTTGGTATTGTATGTAGCTAATTGTAAAGATGTAAACATACTACGAAATAATGATCAACAAAAATACGGGACATTTCTCGATTGCCAACCACGGAGTCTAATTTTGATTATGGTCCTTGGAAGTATTTTTCTTTTTATCACTCAATTAATACATTTATTTACTAAAGAATTATATTTTATCCGATACTAAAAAAAGTATATTCAAATAAAAATTAAATATAGCTTTTGTACATATTCGTAATACCTTTATTAATTTATTTTACCAAGAAAAATCCCGCTTAGAAGTCGTCACTGATTTTTCTCTAGTAGAGGTTTTTTGAGGAATTTCGGGTGTAAATAACTAAGCGTAATGCTTCTTCTTTTGAATAAAGATTTTGACTTAATATGTATTAAAATTGCGATATAACAAAAAAAAATCAATTCCTTTAGTAAATAAAATCCATGAAACTCCGCCATTTTAACGTACATAACACCTTTTTGAAATGTAGGTATAAAGTTATTAATTATAAGCAGCAGCGGTAGTCTAAAACAAAAAAAGTTGGTTGTTTCCATTGATGGTAAATGGCAATTAATATATTAATTTAAATAAGGCCGTTATTTTTTTATAGATTACGTAGGCGAACGAGCATATGGTCACCAACGCCCATTGACATTTGCATTGTAAGAAACCGCGCCACCAACCACCAAGATGTTATTTCCCATGTGCCTGTAATTACACTGGCTCACTAACCCTTTAACCAGTAAATTATGAAATCACAGACAGACACTTGAATTTTATTTACTTGTATAGATTTATCGTAGGACGCATCCAGTTAATATAATTCAATAGCAACAATCTGCCAACAAGTGCATCGACCAGAATCGGTTGTAGATGCGTTCATACCTCGCCATGTTGCAATGATACCTAGCCGGCCTTATATCTCGTACCGGTCGCTTATTAATAAATAAAAAAAAACAGGGGAAGAACGATGAACACTAGTTGTTTATTGTTACTTCACACGCGATTATGTATGTTTTGAAATTGTCATTGAAAACATATCGCTTATTTTTTTTTGCTATTATTTGTTGCATATATAATAAGTTAGCTACCCGACCCGTCTATGCACGGGTAGAATTAAAGGGCTAGATAAAATGTTTAAGTCGTATACTGTGTTGTATTACTAAACTTTGCCGCTATAATAGGTAATAATCGTTGTACTTGGTCTGAGGGAAAATGGCACTTGTAATATCCGGTACGAGTGTGCAAGCTCCTGAATATTTTGATGTTTTTTAAAGTTAAGTATTGATTAAGCAGATAAAATTGATAAAACGCTTATTGGTAAATAAATAAATAAAAAACACATGTAACTGTTTAGGCTGTGATGAAAAGTCCCCCTAGTCGCCATTTTTTTCCGAAATCTTTAATAATCATCATCATATAACAGCCTAGAGTGACACAAAACCTTAGAGTATTATACAAGCGTACCTCATGAATCGTGCTTTCCGAGGCACGGGAGTGTACACACTTCCAACTTTCAAACTCCGGGCCGCTACCGAGAATTTTCTGATAGAAAAACCCAATAACTTTTTAATGGTCCGACCTGGGAATTAAACCCAGGACCTCCGGGTCTGCAGCGTTATATCAAGCCACTAGACCAACGAGGTAGTATCTCGCTATCTATACATGGAAGATATATGGTTCATGTATAATTTTTGTATGAATTTTCTAATAGAAATATCTATTCTATTCTTTTAAATAAAACTGATGACCTCAAGACCTAAAGTGACACAAAACCTTAATGTATTATACATCTAAGCCTACCTCATGAATCACTCCGTCCATTTGTGAAAAACGTTTTAGTAGTTTTTGAGTTAATCGCGTTCAAACATACAGACATACATACTAAATGTGTTTATTACTATTTTATACATGAGTATTTTAAAATAAAGACAGTACTGTGAAATAATATCTAGACCAATTTATTTCTTAGTCGAGAGTTTGTTATAAATTAGGCACGCATCGTTTACGGTATTTTGAATCTTAACTTTTAAGTGATAAAGGTTAAATTAGCTGACCAGTTTTATCAGGAACGAACGGGACTACGTATAAAATCCAGTGGACAGAGGCAACCGGGCTTTGTTGTTTTATAACTGTAGTCCTGTTATTAAAGATTTGGTCTCGTTGTTGATACAACTAGCTCTTGATATCCGATTACGGTGCAATTAAGAAGGGATTATAACTATACATATAATAAATCTGTAACTGATCGCTGTCTGTACATGGAATATGGTTAATGTATTATTTTTGTTATTATAGCTATTCTTTTATTTAAAACTGATGATCTCAAGACCTGTCAGTTCGATTTAAGAAAACTTTTTAAGTTAGATAGATCATTTATTGAGAAAGGATACAGACTATAAAAGATTTCGCCCGTATCTATCCATTTCTGTACCTCTGACAACGTATGCAAAAATTCATAACGATTGGTTGAGTGGATAACGGGAAAGATAAAGAAACAAATGAAATACATCCGTGTATGAACCAGTAACGGAGTTAAGATCTGAGTTCCCAAAGTTGGTGGCGCATTGGCGATATATAGTACGGTTAATATTTCTTACATCGCCAATGTCTGGGCTCACTTAACACATTTGTCAGTCCGCCTACCCATTCCTAAAAAAACATGTGATAATATTGTATATGTACGTAGTATATCTATTATTACATTAATAATAATCGGCGTCAACCTCACAATCGTTCTGGCTCTTACATTTCGGCTCACGTCTATTTCCTTTTTTTAAGCATCGTGTATTAATTCCAACAATATTTGTTGTAATGTTAACGGATTTTCTAATAGCAAAAAACGTTTAAAATCAATATATTATTAATTTTGATAAGGATCAAATTTGAAATGAAATTATCGGGAAATGGTCGAACGTTATTAAGCGAGCGTGAGAAATTACTGCATCTATTTCGATAAAGAACTACGTGAATCCGTCAACATCTGGTTGCTTGTCATGATATAAAGGAAAATCCATGAATATCACACATAAATAACAGACTAATTAACATAAAGGGAGTAATCCCTTGAGAAATGTTTGTATAAGACAACTTGGTAATCTAAACCTAAATAGTAAATTCTTTAAATCATGAATTTTTCGAGTAAAAACCTCAAAAGGACATATATAACCTCCTTTTTATATTTCTAAACTTTCATCCGCCATTTTAAAATGAATAATTCAAATTCTATATTTAAAATACGAAAAATAATTAAACCGGTATGAAGAATTTCCCGGCAATTTGAATTAATGGAATTCAACGTATACGCAATTAATTACAGTTCAATTTATTATTAGCTTATTATCGCTTTACGACTGTACCTTAACGTTTTAATAAGTACAGAACTGGTTCTGTTTCGATTTATTGGACACAGCTAGTGACAAAATAGTGGAGATGTCGTTGGATTCAAGATTATCTTTATTATAAGAAGTTTTTAAATAATATATGTTTGTATTATATAATTCCAAAGAAGTTATGAAATAAAATTATTAGACAAAATTGATTCTCGTGTAGATTTAGTTAATAACTATCTACAGTTTAGTTTTTACATAATTCTTTTAGTTTTATTTAAAATGATGGCTTATGTATATATAACAAATCATAATTCCGTAACAGCCTGTGAATGTGCCGGGCTAAAGGCCTCCTCTCCCTTTTTGAGGAGAAGGTTTGGAGCTTATTCCACCACGCTGCTCCAGTGTGGGTTGGTGGAATACACATGTGGCAGAATTTCAGTGAAATTAGACACATGCAGGTTTCCTCACGATGTTTTCCTTCACCGTAAAGCACGAGATGAATAATTATCCCAAATTAAGCACATGAAAATTCAGTGGCGCTTGCCCGGGTTTGAACCCACGATCATCGGATTCATTAAGATTCACGCGTTCTTACCACTGGGCCATCTCGGCTCATCTCAAGTCATTATTAATAATATAAATATACTGTACAAATTATGAGCGCGTGTGCTAGCATAATTTCCCCGTTGAATCGCAATTTCCATAATTGACAATATTATAAATAATATTACGATTATAATTTGATGGTATAATTGTTGTTAGCACACTATACATACATAATAAATATGTAAGTAAATACGGTACGCTATATGGTAACTGCTGTAAAACTTAACTGTTTTAACTTGCTTAACGTTTACAGTTGTACAGAATTTGCATGTTTGCAGTTATTACTACATATTACAATATTACATAATTATATAATATGCATAAGCCAGCTATATATAACCTCTATTGGGTATCAATACCAGCTCTACTAAGTCTAGTGTCTATGAAATAATTAAAGAATTAATTATATTATTTAATGAAAAACTGAGGAGTGAAATTCTCGATGTATCAATGGCAATTAATTTCAACATATAAATATCTCATCTTTTTAACATACTCGTAACAGTGGTCTAAGATATGAAGACTGTTACGAGTTTAAATGTGCCCCAGCCAACCAGCTAATCCCTGAATCGCAAACTCGATTCTCTGTGCGAAAAATGCCATCAATAGGAGGATCAAGACTTGTTATTGATTTCAAAAATGTTTTTGCACTATCAATTAAATACATACTGATATAATTCAGACTTAAAGACGAATAAGCAGTTTGTCCACTTAAAAATGTATATATTTTTTATTATAATATAGATAGCCGGACGAGCAAATGGACCACATGATGGTAAGTAAGAAATGTTTATCATCACTTACATTGCCAATGCGCCAACCTTGGGAACTAAGATGTTATGTCCCTTGTGCCTGTTATTAGGCTGGCCCACTCACCCTTTAAACCGGAATACAACAATACCAAGTACTGCTGTTTTTTCGGTAGAATATCTGATGAGTGGGACCTACCAAGTCGAGCTTGCACAAAGCCCTACCACCAGTAAAATTCTGCTCTGGCTTTCAACCTTAGATTGTATTCAGTAATTTTGCTTCTGCCAAGTTTGTTTATTTGTTTTTAACAAACGTTGGCGTGTTAGAGTATCTTTGTGCAAATATTTGGACCAATGTCTAACGAAGTTCCGTGACTCAAACTCGTGTAACTCAGTAGCGAATAAGTAAACAGCAGCAAATTAACACTTTTGAAACCTCGGAAATGCTATCTTTTGTCAATAAAGCGCAGAGTGTGTTTTTAAATATATATGTACGAGGTAAATGTATACGAGGTATACTGTAATAAGTGTGTATATTATCAGATATATCTCAATTTATTTATTTATTTCATTTATTTCAGACAACAAAGGTCCATACAATTGAGCTACAAAAAAAAATACAAATTTCTTACAATATTATTGAGAGTTAAGAACTAAATAAACTCTTACTTGTTCGACAGACCTTTTAATAGAACGACAGTTAAACAATTATTTGGATTTTGATATATTTGCTATTGATGTTTGAATAGACGACACGTTACAGATAAATTTTAAATAATAATTATAAGAAATATTTTAAAGTTGTTGTTATTCAATTTTTTTAACACAATAAAAATAAAACTAGGACAAACGTAACGTTCAAACATATCAGGCGTACATAAACGTAAGCAAGTTAGATAAAAACTAATCAGTGAAACATCCGGCCGTTTTCACTTGGCAAGGAATGAGCAACAATTGCTATCAACGTGCGAACGCTCTACTGTTTATGTTTTCCTGGTACATGTGTGAAACACTTTCTATGATGGTTGATTTCAATTATTTATATTTTATTCATTGTTTGTTGTGTTGTATGTTTGTCACGAGATAGAAAACAATTAAAATATATAAAAAATATATTGTATTAATAAAAATACATGTAATACAAATATTAATACTATTTATTATTTTATTATACCTTAGTTATATTTTTTAGCTTTTATATCTTGAGTCGACAGTAAATACACTTTATTTTTTTTTTCAGAATAGATTATCGACCGGATATTCAATAAACTATCTACAAGTCCAAGCTAAAAAAAACGCGTCGAGTACTCGTCTTTAAAAATCAACAACACTTTTTATAAACATCCGCTTGTGTATGTCTCTTTCCGTTATTATGAAACATAAAAACCATAAAAAAACCTCTTAGATCCAATTAGAATATACATAAAAAGTGAAAGTTTTGCTTATCAGTCAAAGTAAAAACATTTAAAAGGGAAAACGGCGTAGTCAGGCACTTAGTTACAAAAATGGAGCCGCTATGGTTCAAGATTCCGACGTCGCAATGTATTCCATATACGTGGAGCTTATTAAATAATTACTTTACTTCAGTATCATACGTGGTTACATTTTATGCATAAATGTATATACTTACGAGAAAACATCGATTTTAAAATTGAGTTAAAAACTGTCATCCTTTCAAAACCAACGTGCCACCAACATTGGAAAGTAAGGTGTTATGTGTTGTGCCTATAGTCACAATAGCTCAGTCACCCTTCCAACCAGAACACAATAGTAAGTATTGCTGTTTGGCGATAGAATATTTGGTAAATGCGTGGTACATATTCAAACGGGCTTGTAAGCCCTATCACCAAGATATTTTCATTTAAAATTGAAATAAAAGAGTCTACTTAAATTTAAAAAAAAAGACTAAAACAGACAAAAATAAATTAGTATTGAGCAAAGCATAAACTACGTACTTATGCAATTTTGATAAAACACGTACGTAATTTTAATAATAGATACACTTTATACAAAACAATAATTCATGTGGAAACAAGATTCGAGTGCGCGGAACTAATTCCGCTATCATTTGAAATGTTAAAACATTCAGAGCACACAGTGAAAGTATCGACGACAGATCAGTGGAGTGCAACATCTTTTTACATTTCTACAAATTTCAGTCATTGTTAAATCTAATTCAAAATAAGAACACAGTATTCAAAAAATATTCTAATTACATTTAACACACATTTAATTTACAAGTCATTGTTTTTTTTTTTCATTTTCTGGCGTGTATCTACGCTATTTGAGCGCAAAATATTCTGCCAATTCAAATTTTGAATAGTTTAATTATGATGGGGAAAAATTATATTATTCTACAGTAGATATCTATATAAATATTATAATTAAATAAACAGTCATTGTTTAATGTGATTCAAAATAAGAACACAGACAATATTCGAAATATATTCTGAACAATAAAATTGCCAGTCTTAAAATAGATTCCTTCGTTATATGCAGATACGTATTTTTACTACGGTACTACAACATGTTATTTTATGGATATGCTCCTTTTACATACAATTTTATTAATTGTATATTTAATTTACAACCGCCTATTTTAAATTACATATCATGGTCTGTCAAATAATAGTCATTCCCTTACGAACTACTCATTATTCCGTAACGTTATTTGTTCAAATTCAGTCAATCTTGAGCTTAGAGTAAATAGTTCGGAACGAAGAACAGAATTGTCCCGTTTTTATTATATACCACAAATATAGTTATTTAATAATTTTATACCACTATTAACCTTAACCTTATTATTATACGCCTGATCTCTTCCCGTTTGTATTTGATTGCAGTCCAATTTGCGTCGTTAGTGAAGGACCTGTGTTATATAATATTATAATATTTTATGAGCAATTAGCCTTGATATTGACTGCCGTAATCGAAATTCTAGACTTCATCAAGTAATCCTAAAGCTTCTGCATTCATTAAATTTACTTAGTATTCAAATATAGAATACTTCATCAATTCACAGACTTCATCGAATAATCATATGATTCCCAAAGTTTCTGTGTACTCATTTGTTTAAGTTAATATTCACTCAAAATATCAAAGTCAAAATGTCATTAAAATATATTGCAAAAACACTGGAATTATTTTGCATATAATAACATCGGCGAGAGTCAGCGCATATCCAAACTATGATACGCAATTCTCGCAAACAATAGTGCAATCAATGTGGGCGTTAGCTATGGTGTTATTAATATATTCACGTAACAGCGTTCGTCTGACACACATAGCCTTTACTAAAACGATGTCAAATTAAAGACCCACTCTATTATTATATAGTTTAGTAGAATATGTTTGTGGTTCAAGTTTCGTGAATGGATTTTTAATTTTTTTAACTTTTCTTATATAACAATTTTGCATTTTGTGTATATTATTATGGATTTATGTTTATACATACGTATTAGGTTAAATATTTTACGTGTAATTTAGAATATTTATACCTTCTCACCTTTTACTGGTGATAGGGCTTTGTGCAAGCTCGTCTGGGTAGGTACCACCCACTCATCAGATATTCTACCGCAAAACAGCAGTACTTGGTATTGTTGTGTTCCGGTTTGAAGGATGAGTGAGCCAGTGTAATTACAGGCACAAGGGACATAAAATCTTAGGTCCCAAGGTTGGTGGCGCATTGGCGATGTAAGCGATGGTTAACATTTCTTACAGTGCCAATGTCTAAGGGCGTTTGGTGACCACTTACCATCAGGTTACGAGCATATGCTCGTCCGCCTTCCTGTTCTATATAAAAAAAAAAACCTTTTTCATTTTACCAGTAGGGTTATTCTGTAAGTACAAAGTCAAAACACACCGCGGATAACGGTCGTGTAATGTCCACAATGACCATAATAATAATATTTCAAATATACACGCATAAGTCGGTTGTCAACATTTCATAGGTCATAAAGTGAGTCTTTACAGAATCCCATAGTCCTATGCCCAAATTTATAAGAGATCGTTGCTTCAGCGAATGGACCGCCTGTTGAACCTCATGCAAACTTTGAAAATCCTAGTAAATATTTAGCTTGTTTTGGTGTACGATAAAAAATTTATACACAAAAATGAACAATTTTGACTAATATTAAGTTCTAGTTTAGTTTTTTTTTTATAATCTGTGGAAAGGAGTTGTCATTTGATTGTAAATGCATTGCCCATAAACACTGGCACTAAGATGTTTAAACTACATTTACCATTGGCTCACCCTTGAAACCGAATCACATCACAAAATATTGATATTTGGCGTTAGAATAACTGACTAGTGTGTTGCTCTTTAAGGAACTTGCACAAAGCTCTGTCACCAGTAATAAATACACCAGTAGAAGTAATAAATTTTATTATTTGTTAATTACTTATATCTTTACTATAATAACTTATTTACTTTTAAATTTAATTAAAACAAAATATCATATATTGTTAATTCGATGACAATCGTTCAGTTCTCCTTTTTTTTAAATATGCGCGGGAAAACTATTTCTTTAACTTTTTTTACCAAACAATAACAATAACGTTCTGAAACCGATTATATTTTTATTAAATCAAATACAATATAGACATATGTAATTATTAAATATATTAAGTGAAGTACATAAATAAGTATTTCTAACACCAGTTAAATGTATAAAATGCTTTATAAATATTAATTATGTACAATAAAAAGTCGATTATCTTGTAAATACTTAAACTTAATTTAGAATCACGAAACCATTAATTTAGATCCACTATCATGCATTCTTAATGTCTGTACAAGTTATTCGACCTAAAACATCTCTATAAAAATGATTATACGTTTATCAATTCAATTAAAATCTAAGAAACCATCGCGTCGTAAAATATAATACAATTTACAGTAACGAGCTAAAATGAAGTATGCAATCTGCGCGTGCGCATTGCATTTGACACATGAGCCAACATGGCCGCTGACAGATTCATTTGTCTCATGATGTTCTATTTGCTCGCGTTGTTCTATTGTTTCTATTCAAAACGAGATAATCTTGCAAGCTTCGAATATAACGTAACTTTAAATAATTATATTTTATAACTGAGCTAGTTTATTTGTCACATAGAAATTGTATTAACAGTTAATAGTATAAAATTCTAAGGCATACATATCCATTGATATGTTTACTTGTTTAATTTCAATGATTTAAGATTGTTTAAGAAAAGGCATAGCAGATTTTGAAAGTAAATAGATAATCATTAAGATCTATATGTGTTATTTTCGTTTGAATTAAAGTCCTCAGCGTGTGCCATGGTGTGGGGCAACAACAAAGGGGATTATATAAACCTTCTCCGTGAAAAAGTACATATATGAGCCAACTTTCATGGTGGTCGGTCAAACGGAATAAACCATTTTTACATATAAGATATCCAAAAAAGCGAGAAAACCAGACATTCAATGGTAATACGTATTTCGACATGTGAAGATTATGATGTTTAAATAAAAGTGGGTGTGTCCGTGTTATGTTAAATAGTTCGATAAACATGTTGTGTTACAAACTCATCGATGTGTCAAACATCGATAATCGATATAATCGTATGCACAAATATTTGTTTTTGCAAAACTATCGAATGTCCAAACAATATTCAGATTATTTTTTGTTTACGTTTTATACGCGACGTTACGTGTTTTTTTTATTTTATAAATAGTCTTGTATATATTTTTGGTTTTATGTTTTTTTTAAGATCTCGAATAGATTTATTTAGGGTTCTTATTAAAACCATTACGATGGCGAGGCTGCGGTATCGCGTCGATATTACGCATCCGTGGCCCCTCCGTTGTTGTGTTCCACATATGGCTCTGTGGAGCTCTCCCCAGGGGGCGAAGGTGATCTCAATCTCCCCCCACTATTTGCAATTGCGTATGGCAGTGCAAGACCCCAGCCGTCTGACACAGGACGCCTGAGGTGAAGTCTCATAACCTATAATTTAAGGCTCGGGCGTCGGTGCTGTAGGTGGGTCAAGACGATGCCTTCGTATATATACTCATATCTGCTGCTGCTGTAAATAGCAATTGTAAGCATTTTTTTTACATATAATTATAACACAACTTAACTATTTAAAAAAAAAACTTTATCTTGCATTCCAATATACAAAATAACGAAGGACCTAAAATCGACAATGCTTTCCACATATGAAATCGATTTTGAAATATTCCTAATCGATTCTTATGCAAATATCGATTATAGACAACGTGGCCATTTATTATATAGAAATATGTAACACTTGCATGCACGATTGGTTCTCTATCGATGCGTTGTCTGAGTTCGATAGATCGTGAAATAGTTACGAAACTACAATGTATTATAATTTATAGACCTAGTGTTTATGTAATAATAATTATATCAGATTTTTCACGTTCCACGTTATTTATATTTAGGGATACGTGCGTGGAATCCTTACACTTTATTTCGTACTTAGTTTAATTTTGTAGATGTGTCGGATCAAAAATATAACCCTACCAGTTTCAATAGTTGTCGTCATCTGAATGATCTGTGACAAATACGTTACATTTTAAAAGGTGTATTTCTTACGGCGATATCTATGGGCGGTGGTGACAACTTACATTGGGTGACCCATTTCTGCCCGTCTACCAACTTAGTATAAAAAAAATCTAAAATATATACAGACTAAATGTTTGCATGATGAATAAATTGAGTTTGTTAATCTCTAAGGAAAACTAAACCTATTAAATTAATTTGACCAAAAGCGAATGAGCGAGAAATAAAAAAAAAAAAAGATTTAACATTGACAGATAGCAGAAGCCATCTTGAATAACGGTCGCAGATAACAAATATCAAAATTGGAACTTCGCTTTATCTAAGGCCTTGTATTAAGTGGCCAGTGCGCGTGTACAAAAGCTCTTTGCTTCAACCTTTGAGAATAATGCTCAAGAATTCATTGGATATTTTACAGGATTTCGAGCTTTATACTCGAAACAATTAAGATCAGTCTCGCGTAAACATAGGTTCTAGTACGGAGAAAGCTCTCTGATGTACAGTCCAAGGGTTTGATAAGTATACTTCCCCGTTTCGGGCAATGCAAATTATTATCACAATTCTGACCTGACTTTTGTGGGCGTTGTATAATCGTTATTTATAGAGACTATCGATTGTGATCGTGGGCATAAATTATTGGATCGATTCCTGGATTTTAAAAGATATTTCGTTGCCTCGTCGATGTTAGAATGTGGATATGTATGTCGTAGGCATTAGTTTATACGAGTCACTTTGGATTAAAAATGAATATTAATATTAAAGAACTGCACTAAGCTTTAACTACTACTTAGATTATGAATAGGTAATAATAGATTGATAATAAATTGTCTTTGTCCTAGATTATACTGGATAAAGAAGAGAAGCTAGATGGTTATGGTGGCTTCTGATGGTTAAATAATTATCATTAAAATCGGTTCAGTTCAGTTTCAAGAGTGTTTCGATTACAATCAAACAAATATTTTCTCTTTTATAATATTATACTTAATTATTTTATTCACATAAGAATGATTTATATAAAGCCTTAAAATATATATAAAGAAAATTTTAAAACAGATAATGTTCAAATCATGACCGCGTAGAATGGTAGCAAGAATGCTTTTGAATCGGAATTCCTTGGGCGAAAAATGAACCAGCCCTCCTGTCACCAGTAAAGGCGATGATAGTACGAGGTTTTGTATTTTAAATAAAACTTTTTGCACCATTACTCCAAGGTCATCCAAGCGATTCAATTTCAAACGGTATATATATACTTTCTAATAAGACGATTTTTTGCTTCAGCTTCAGTTTTTCCGCGGTAATATTTGATTGATGATAAATTGTCATTGTCCTAGATAAGAGCCTAGATTCGTCAGATAATAATAGTATTTTGAACTACTTGCAAACCATATTGACGAGCCGGTTGGCGTGGTTCGTACTTTCCTTTCACGCCGAAGGTTGTGAGTTCGATTCCCACCCAGGTCATGCATGCACATGTCTGTTTGTCCTGAGTTAATGAGTACGTATTTACAAAAGAAAAGCAGTATATGTAGTATATCAGTTGTCTGGTTTCCATAGTACAACTCTGCTTAATTTGGGATTAAAATGGCCGTGTGTGAATAATGTCCCAGGATATTATTATTATCTATTATAAGATATATAAAAGAATATCTTAAGTGCCACTTATCGCATTATTTTCAGGCACAAATGCTTTGTTCTGTTGCGATACAAAGAAGCGATACGAAGGTGACCCAGTGTAATTACAAAGTAATTGTTGACCACTTACAAAAGTTACATTTGAAATTAGAACACAAGCTTATAACTCAGAGAGACGTATATAAATATTAATAACACCTTAAAGCTAATAGAGCTTACAATAAAAATCATACACACAGACGAAACAATGAAAGAAGTGTTTGTCTTTTATAAAAATCTTACAGCGGTATCCATTAGCTGTACTAAACATATTGAGTAATTCCTCTACGGACCCACACAGTCAGGAATGCGTAGGTTTTGAAGTGCTAATTCAATAAAATTATAGCCGCTATGATTTAACCGTAGAACGAAATAGAGGGACCACGTTTTATACGATTTTAGTTTTTATTGTAATGACAATAAACATGTTATTTATCAATCAACTTCAAATGAAACGGAAAAAGCTTTTCCCTTGCATAGTTTTTTTTTTTAATTTAAACCTAGAAATCTTGTCCTACGTCATAGCATCTCGGCTCTGTCTAGCAATGTACCATTACATTACAATATATTAAATATATAATTAAATACGGTATAGTTAGACCAAACTGGATTGAACCGGTTATTTGAAATATATCAAAAATCGTGTTACGACAGGATTCGGTTCCGCATTTCCTCGGGTATTGCGGTCAAGGTTTTTCTGTTGAGCTCACGTGTCCGTGTATGCTGCGACAAAACCCTGCATATAAATTATAGTATGCGTCTATGATATAAGGTTTAAATTAATTTTGCAATAGATCCCAGGATAACTTAATGCACATAGGATTAAACAAATTGTCGAAGTGATTTCGTCAATTGTTGATTGCGTGATAAATCAAATTTTTGTCATTTCCATAAACATCGGCCGTTTCTACAAACGAAATCGACAATCGCTTTGTGACTGACTAGGGCCGCGGTTGGTGCTGACATTTTGATAAACAAATTGTCATAATTATTGTATTGAGAAGTGTCTAATGTCATGGATTATGGATGTGCAGTAAATAATCTACAATTATACTCACACTTATTGTAACGACTATAAGCAATACAAACAGATCATATAGCATACATTTTAATTGTTATTAATCTGTAAATTATGGAATTGTATGTCATAATAAGATGGCTCGTAGGTTACACCATTAAATCGGATCCAAAAATAGCCAAGACTTCAAATGCCTCTCGAATTCCAGTCAATTTACAAAATCTAGTAAAGCACGGATAGCTGATATCCGGTTCGAGCGGGTGAATGACCTTCTTTCGTACAAAAGATCTGCTTGGATACTGCGCACGCGCGGTCTTATCAGTTACCGCGGTAATCTAGACCGAAGATCCCTATAGGAGATAGTGTTACAGTTAGGTAAATTGGAAGTGGGCTAATTACTATTTGGAGTACGTATGGAATTCAGTTCGTTGTTTTAGAAGACATTTAACAGAATTTTCTAGAACGTAAATTTAATCTGCAAATTTTGTTAGAATTGTTTTTGTTTTAATTATGTCGAAACATTGAATAATTCATCACAATATGTTCATGAAGTTATATTATGAGGGAGCCATGTTTGTTCTGCTAAATGTAAATCTTAGTAGATTTGCATTGGTAAATCGAGTTTTGCCCAGCTAATGTACAATTATAAGCACTTAGTTCGTACGCGTAACAATTAATAAAAATACATAAGAAATATAATTTTTAATCATAATACTAATATTGCGTTTTTATTTTTATTTTGTATTTTATAAAAAATACCTGTACATATTTATATCTTATTTAATGTATAACTTTTTAATTGTTGTAAATAAAGAATAAATGTACATTTGTAATTATATAAATATAACGAAACCTTTAGTTTTGATAACCAAGATATTTTATTTACTTTTTTAACATTTAATTTTACACTTTATATAAATAGTAAAATTGGGATGTGACACAGTCAGCACTAGACAGCGCTTTCCATCGCTACCCTGATACAGTATATTTATTTATTCTAAGCTTGAGTTATATTGATATTGACATAAATTTTTTTTTTGTTATGGAAATAATTATTCGAGTCGATTTGCACGCCACCTATTATGTTGACGGTACCTAATACACCAGAAACCTTCACGCACGTACCAACAATAACTGTTCAAAGTTTCATCTCAAGTGGACGAATGATGAGAGTAGTGAATACGTACAGAAACAACCGTAATCTTTTGTATGTTAGATAATTCTATTACCGAACGAACAGTTATATGACATAATTATCTAATGGGATACTAATTAATATGATTTTAAATAATTATAACATATCTTTGTAAATAATTATTAAAGAGTAAAAATTTTAATATAGAGCATATTGAGATATTGTTTTTTATTCCTCATAAGAAATTTAATGTTATTATAAGAAATATGCTTCGACCTCGCCAAATTGTGAATAGACCCCCCGAGTCTGTGTGTCTATTCTTCTGAATGCGATAAACTTAAAAACTAAATGGATTTAATTCACTCTTTAGGATCACTTGTTGATTGAACGAAACGACATGCCATTGCGTTAATCGGCCATAACGTCCAGTAACAATTTTATTACCTTAATTATTTCGTGAATTAAATAAACATTTTTATACACTTGAGTCACTACTAGTTCAATACATGTATGTTCGTAATATTTTTGCGATATCGCTGAGTAAATAGTGAAGTGCCGCCTTAAGAGGTAATAGTTGACCGGATAGGTCGCGTGTGTGTTGTCTCGTATTTGCCTCGGCTGGCCCACATAACATAATAATTATGTGATTGGGAAAAGCAACATTCTTCAACCAATTACATGTGCATAACGCATTATGTGCATAATATGAGAAGTAATACATGCATGCGAAATTAATAATTAAAATGATATGTAAATAAAAATCAAAATTGTATGCACTTATAAACAGACAGCTGTAAGTATTATAATGATCTTATATTGACCGATAAAGATAGCTAACTGCGCAGGACATATAGTGTTCAAGTGTGTGCAATACAGGTGCACTATATTACTGACCTGACCTGAGAGAATTAAGGCAAAGGACTAACGGCTTTACGTGCTTTTCGAGGCGTGAGCTGGGTAACACAGTCTTCTAGACGTGTTGCTACTGATAAAGCCTAGACAAACCTAATAACTTCACTTGCTAAATTGGAGGTGAAATTGAATCCACGGCTGGTATTGCAACTAGAATATTAAGCATTGAACCCGCTGATAGTTCAAAAACCAAGTAAAAAAAAATACGTGCACAAACAATTTAAGAACTCTGTTATTTCTAATTATAATCTTTATAATATTTTTAATAATAAAGTCCAAAAGACAATCAAGATAAATAATGGTTATGTTTGGTTACAACAGAAAGATGTTAAGATGTCTTCATCTCTGTTGAATTTCTATCCAATTACGAGGTAAGCTAACAGGTATTACACTTACACATGCCAGCTGTGATGTCTGATATTCAGTTAGAAATCACCATAGCTTATTCCAACCACGAGATGAGTAGACACATAAACATTTTGAGGTCGAATAAATGCGATATCATTCATTGGTCGATATCTTGAACAATCTATGTTTTTCATTATAGTATCGATAAAATATGGCGTCTTCATTGTCAGCGAAGTTTATCGAAAGTCAGGATGTAAAATTAAAGTAGACATAAGTAGTTAAGTGAAATAGTTTTGTATTATACAAAAAGATATATTAACCAAGAACTGTTTGTAGTGCATGATACAGCAGAGCTGTTACCAAATCGCATGAAATACGTAAATCTAGGCTAGGCTGTATATATCTCATTCGTGAAATGTTCAAAACCGACTTATAATGATACGCGAAGCTGTGTATACGAATAATTGATTGCCTTCTCATCGAATCATTACATTGGGCCTAAAGAGTGCACGGATGCTGTTTGCGCACTCACCTGAGCCATATAACGACGCCGATCTTTTATGGGAATGCTTTTGGTGGTAAGTTATATTCCCTTCATCATACGGTTGGTTGAGGGGCTAAAAGTATACACTTCGCCATTTAGGTTTCGACTTATATTTGCACTCCTAGAATTACTTTTCTGATCTTAAACCATTTCAATTCAAATACCAACTTGTACGAGCAAAGTTAGCATCATAGTATCAATAAATTCTAATCTTTTTGAAAATCCATATGTTAATTAGTATTAAGATACTACGTACGTTCTATGTACTCATATAATGAATCGTTGTATTACTTAAGTAAGGTATAAAAGTAAGGGTAACGAACTCTCTGAAGATACAATGTGCACCAGATAATCCTAATCTATGAGGAATCACGCGAAGCCCAGTACAATAAATAACCTGACTAACTTGTCTCAGTCCGCAGTTATGCGAAACAACGGACTTAATACTATTTACACGGCACGATATATCGTATGCACTTATAACGTAAAACTATATATATGTATATTTATAGATAAATTAAAACTAAATGTCCTAATGCTAACAAAGAATGTTCTCCTTTTAAAGTACAGGTTTGGTTTATTCTACCACACTCCCCTACTCCTGGTTGGTGTGAACACATTAACACAAGGGACGATTTATAAACACAAACCGGCACATGAAATCGCAGTCGTGCTGGCAAGGATTGATAATTGCGATCTTTGATTAACGCGATTTCTCGACTTAAATAACAAAATAGTAAAACACAGTAAATAGTAAGAAATTGGAACGTTTTTCAATATAAATTACAGATTAAAAGTATTGAAAATTATAACAAAAAACTTAAATAAAAGGTAATAAACAGTTATTACGTTTCAGAAAGATTTGTTGTCTATAAACATTTGGATTTTAAATATTAAATTATAATCCTAAATTTATATCAATCATTTTCTTATCCTAATATTAGGAGCATAAAAAAAATTAACGTGTCACGTAACTTCAATCCAAAATTTATGAATAAAACTGTTAAAATTGTGAAATGTCCAATTAAAAATATGATAATTTAAATCGTTTCGTCCCTTGTAAAGAAGCTTCCATAACAATCTGACATTCACAGTGGCTTGCATAAGTATTGCGTTGAAATAATCCGTCAGACGTTTGGTATAAAGAGCTCGCTGTACAAGATATATAGATTTTATTTTTCATACACCGTTTATTAAGTGTCAGTGCAAAATCGCTTTTGTTTCTCGTTTTTATTACAACATACTTATATCACATATCAATACAAAGCTATAAATATTCATAAAATCATTTATTCTGCAATCAACGCACAGTCAAAACTATTGAGACTAGAAATTAAAATTGGAACGTAAGTTTTTTTATTATAAAATGCGCATGTGCTAAGAAAATATCTTAGGTAATTTATGTTTTAAGGGGTTAATAGGAACGGTAACTTTTTTATGATTTTTACTTGATAATAAAAAACAAATAATGGTTTTTTGTATTAGGACCGCAAAAATCAGTAACAACCTTTATAAAGTTCATTGAACAAATGATTTTGAATTTATTTCCCACTATTGGACGAAGGTCTCTTCTCTATAGGTGACGTTTTG
The DNA here is from genome assembly GCA_905147175.2 of Nymphalis urticae. Classification (NCBI taxonomy): domain Eukaryota; kingdom Metazoa; phylum Arthropoda; class Insecta; order Lepidoptera; family Nymphalidae; genus Nymphalis; species Nymphalis urticae. The sequence continues at coordinate 3,136,056 of LR990007.1, forward strand.
GAGCTTCACCGTCGTGCTAAAATGAATGCATACCTAAGCATCATTAAATAATTTCATCGACACATGCGGGTACCATGTGTTGTTAACCTTCACCGCCGATTACGAGATCAATTATGAATTACAAATATAAAACATGATATTTATTTATTTATTTATTTAAAACTTTTTTGCCCACCACATTGAGTAGTTTGACAAAAAGGCGGACTTAATGCCTAAAGGCATTCTCTACCAGTCAACCTTTAGGCTAAGCGAAAATTCGTGAAGGCGGTAATTGATAATGAAAAATATACAAATGATACTATGTGGTGTGCGGCCGGATTTGATACCGGAATCTTCGGCTAAGATTTCTATATACCAGCGACTGGGCGATCTTACAGCTGGATGATGAATGATCTTAGCACTGGAACCGTGCACCACAAAAACAACGAACCCGTTTCACGAGAAGCGTTTTCATGTTAGCTAAAGTGTGTCAGGTGTTTATTTTAAGTGGCTTGTTCGGCAGCATATGTCCCGGCTTTGGATCCGGATTGGACAGACATCCAATAGTATTTCTGGTCTAGAGTTTTTTAGTAACAGCTCGAAGGGAGTAAGAAGATATAAGTTGAAATTGTTACACTAAGCAAGTCAAACAAACAGAAAATGTTTTCATTTGTTTTTAAGTCTGCCCTTTGCCTAATCTCTCATTAATCATGTGAAATTATACCATCGGATTAAGAAAATGAGTAAGAACTTTTAAACTAAGTATTTTCATATATATATTTCCAGTCTACGGATTCTGCCGATTTTTCTCATGATTTTTTCAGTAAAATTGAATAGTAAAGTTATAAGCATATTATTTTAGAGCATTAGAGATTACAAGATTCATGAGCTATTATTTATATTTTTATCCAAAAAGTTTTTTTTTTAAGTTTAGCTGATATAAGTAAAAAGGAAAAGGAATAAATTTAGTCTTTATAAAGAACAAGCAGGATATTGGAGTAAAGTTAAATAACAGTTAAATGCAAATGTTGAGATTAATACCATTTCCAGTTTTCTGAGAATTCATTAACCTACACCCACTTTATTGGCCTACGTAGCCTGACCGGCTGTTATAGCCTACAGGTAATCTTTGGGTGATAGCTTAATTTTTACTTAATTTTGGTTTATTAGAAGGAGGTTTTTCTCACTTATTAGAAATCAATACAGATTTAAGGATCACTACGAAGGCATAAAAGCATATAATATACAATTAAATAAATGAAATATATAGCCTTAAGTAATTGCTAAAGTTATTGTCGGTTAAGGTTTGAATATGATTATAGTTTTTATAATGTGCTAGCCACCTGCTAATTATAATTTAGATTTATTAGATTTGTAATAACTTATATTAGACCAGAGCATACAATGAAGTTTATTGACTTAGTTCCTCTTCTTAGAGGCTGATGTTATTCTCGCCAGAATGTTACGCCATCTCTCCCTGACAACTGTCATCCTAGTACACTCCTGCAATGGTCTGCCCACCGGCGATTTGATTTGGTCAAGTTCTGATGCCTTCAACCCTGTGTGTATGTAACATATATATACATTTATTTCATGGAGAATATACTTCAAACTTTGGTTTAACTCGCCACTAGGTGGCTCTGCAACATTTACTTATATACCGTTCGTTATAAGCGATGTTTATGACAATGCGTATATCTTTTTAGAAAGGAGAATATTAATATAAGAAAGAATAGCGCAAGTCGTATAGGATAATAGTTTATGTGTATAATTTAAAGATGCATTGCAACAACTTTAACTTATACTTGCTTATATATCTTCTTACAGCCTTGCTTAACATTGTTTAGGGGATTAGTTATACGATGCTGTGTCTCCTTCTTTCGATTGTCAAATCGATAATGACAGAAAGAGAGAAATCTATTAACTAAACAGTCGCTAAACAACGTTTATAAGGCCGTTTACGTGTTTTGTCATATGTCACCCGTATGTCTAATTTAATGAAATTTTAACATATAATTAAAATCATTTATGTTATATTATAACCTTTATATAAAACCTATTTGATGCGAATTAATTATGTTAAAAGTTGATTGACATAGCAATATTTCCGTTGTTTTTTTTATTGAAAGTAATCTTATATACGGTTATGTAACACATAATTGATCCTTAAATTATTTATTAATTAAATATTTTTTGTTGACATTGGTATATATATACTAGCTGAACTGTTTTCGCAAGTGGCAAGTGTGAGAGGGAAAGGCAGATGTTAGATACCTTGTGTCCTTTTCTGTTGATGCATCGGAACGCGTATATGTATTTGTTAATATTTATTAAAAATCAAATAAAAGTTACAGAAACTATATAACAAACGCGAACGTGAACGTTAAAGCGCCCTTGACGTAAGCTGTTGTCCTTGGAGGTCGTCCGCATCGGGCCACGGTTTGAAAAACCATAAAAATTCACCATAATACGCCGAGCGATTCAAAAATACAGAGCAGTTAAGACAGAGATATGTCTTTATAATTTAAAAGCGATTCGAACGTGCAACCTGATTAAGGGACGAGTATTATATTATTTATTGAACATTCGTTATAAATAAGTTTAAAGTAGAACAATCGAAAATATTTTTTCCGTAAGATGGTATTCACATTAACAATTTCTAATTAAATTAATCTTTCTACATAAATAACGTTTAAAATCGGAGATATGCTAATCATAACTTTGATAATAATTAGTAGTTATGCTAATTATAAATAATTAAATATAATTCATAATAATTTAATAATTGTATGTAAGTCTTGAGTAACGGCTAAGATTATTGCCGGTTAACGCCTGAACTAAGTATGTATACATATATTGATTATAGTTTTTATAATGTGTTAGCCACTTGCTAAGTATAATTTAGATTTATTAGATTTGTAATAACTTATATTAGATCAGAGCATGAAATGGAGTTTATTCACTTCTTCCTCTTCTTAGAGGCTGATGTTATTCTCGCCAGAATGTTACGCCATCTCTCTCTGACAGCTGTCATCCTAGTACACTCATGCAATGGTCTGCCCACCGCAGATATGATTTGGTCAGTCAATCGCTTAGGTGTCCAAACGCAAGTTCTGATGCCTTTAACTCTGCTTTGTGTATGACTAAATAGACTAATACAGTGCAGTAACCGCCTGTGAATGTCTCACTGCTGAGCTGAGGCCTCCTCTCCTTTTTTGACGAGAACGTTTGGAACTATTCCACTACGTTGCTCCAATGTGGGTTGGTGGAATACATATGTGGCAAAATTTCAGTGAAATTAGACTCATGCAGGTTTCCTCACGATGTTTTCCTTCATCGTCATGCACGAGATGATGCATACATTCGTTTGTTCGTTTCCTCCTCAGAATTATTCATTCAAGAAAATGTTGCTTCATTTTCTCTTAGGGACTTATTATTCTCAAACTTCTCTATGCCTCATATACTCTGTATCAATGAGAGTGCCTGTCTGAACTTTTTGCTCGTCCTCCGGCTAACAGCCGCGTTATGCGCCGGACACGCCCGCCAGCGCCATCTTGCGTCCAGCTATCGGTGATAATTTATTTTAAAATATAATTAAAATAAAGAAAAAACGAGAAAATATTAAATTCAATTATAATTTTAAAGATCACAATTGCAGATCTTTTCCTATCAACCATGCTAGTAGCATTATTTATTGTTGTATTTTATAGGTAGGAAATCTGGCATAGGGCCACCTAGCTAGTGGTCACCATCGTGCATAGACAATTTAAGCAATATTAACCATTCCTTACATCGTCAATGCGTTACTAACCTTGGGAAATAAGAGGTTATGTCACTTTTTCCTGCAGTTACACTGGCTCTATCACCCTTCACACCGGAACACAACGATACTAAATGATGCAGTTTATTTATACGTATATTTTATTCATGCGTATATGAAAAACATTTATGGTGTTTGTAATTTATTCGTCTAATATAAATTAAGTATATGAAAAAAAAAACACACGAAACTGTCGATTGTAACTTTAAGTCAAAGAGTATTGTTAACAGAATAAATTGATATTATAAATCGAATTAAATTTATAACAAACAGTTAACTCCATCTAGTGTTGAATAGCGCAAAGCTTTAAGATATAAAAATAAAACTTTAATATTTTTCCGTTTTATTATTAAACTAGTCGTTCCGTCCCATTTCACCCGCGTTACTGCTCCGGTTTTACTAAGTCATAGTTTGTTAAGTAGCCTTCTATTTATAACCTCTGTAATCTCTATAAAATGCAAAAAATATTATAATCCGACTCGTAGTGTCAGAGATAAGTTCAAAAATATCAAACTAATTTTTCATTTATTTCTATATATAATACAAGTTTTCGCAAGGAAGGGGGGAATGACAATTACAAAAAAAGTATCCTATAAAAAAATATCCGTGGACTTCATGCTTGCTTCATACCAAATTTTATCAAAATCGAAAGCGTTCTATAAACACACAGTTATTTTCATATATTATTAGTATAGATTAAATATATAAAGCTTAAAACATTTATTTCTAGTCATTGCAACGATGAAAACCCAAAAGAATTCCATCGATATAATTCATTTTGGAAATAGATAAATGCTTATAAGTAAACGTAAGTAAGTTAGATAAAATATTACATCTTTGTTTCTCTATAACAATACTCGAACGCTAAACGTCTTGCATATAAAGAAATAAATCGTGATTTTAAAACAATGTAAAACATTTATAAGTCTAGTAACACCTGCTAAAGAGTAACTACTAACAAGTTTACATACGTATTAGCATTCAGCGAGCAAATGCGAAAAGAAGAGAATGCGATAAAACCGGATAGGGTTTAACTCTGCGACCTTTGTCACAAACGGCCTTTATAGGGTTGAAATACTTGTGTAATACATTTTTTTTAAGTGAAACCTCCTTGTTCGAATTATGATTTAAAAATCGAATTTAAATATAAACATATATTCTAAATGGCAATTCTGATTTATTTTTATTTTTTTTAATTATTTACTTATTTATTTTTACTTTTTTCATATTGAGTTTTAACTTTAAATAACTAGATTATTATTATTCAGATTTATTGTAATTATAATTTAACTAAATAATGGGATACTGTAAAGCATTTTTTTGTGTTTCGGCTCAATTGAAGCAGTTATTCTTCAATCGTACGGATTATTTCCACCAATTTCGTGCATGCATAAAATGTATTTATTTATTGAGTTACACCATCAACTTATCACTAAACAGTTAAAATTAACAATTAAAACTTTTACGTTACTTCTTAGTTATACATCTTTAAAGTCAAGTAAGAAAACAACATTTACCGTAAAAATAAAAATTATATAAACCAAACTAATAATAAATGATTAAATAATTACTAATCCTAAAAGTAGCCATTTACAGAAAAATAACCTATTTGATCATTTGTTTCCATTTCAGTACAAAGAAAAAAAAACATACTTTTACTTAGATTAATATTTTAATAGAAAATTTATCAAATGTTTTTGTAGGGACGTGAATCTAGAAGACGTTGTTGTCTATGGGCAGGTGGCCAGTTACCATCAGATGGCCAATTTGATCGCCACTTTCACAACAACAGTAATTACTTTTCAGTTTGTTATTTTAACAATTATATTTAACGTCAAAGTATATTTGTATGTCGATCGTCCAACTCTTGTTGTGTGGTGTGTTGGCGTATCTTGGCCGTTTGAACCTCTTTTCTCCCACAGGGAAATTTAATTGGGGCCGTTTTAATCGAATGTAAGACGTAATAAATAAACAGTAAATACTTTTTTAGTTTTTATTATTTGAACAATTATATTTAATGTCATAGTTTATATTAAGTTAACAACCCGTGTTTAACGACCGTTTATATTTCTAAGAAACGCAAGGGTCCATTGTTTAACATATAAGTACGTGTAATTGTTCTCTTTTTGCTCGGAGAAAGTTGATTGATCTCGTCTGTTTGTTCATATTTGTTGACTTTAAATTGTACACTTTTTTTATGTATTCATGTATAGATACTTTGTCTTCTTCTTTCGAATGTCAAATAACTGATATCTGAAAGAGAGAAATCGATTTGTAAATATTCGCCTGCTAAATTTTTTATTGATGTCCATCTGACTGATATCGGCCACGGTAATCATCTTCAAGTCAGACTAGCCAACATAATAATAGCACACAGGTGTGTGCGTAAACACAGGTGCACTCTCTATTTCCTCACTTACATAATCCGATGGGAATAAGTTCAGGCGCAGGACAAACGGCTTTACGTGCTTTCCGAGGCACGGGAGTGTAAACTCTGCGAACTTTCACACTGCGAGCTGAGAATTTATTGACGAATCGTTACAACCGATCGTTTTTGAGTTACGAGTCGTTTTAGTTGTTCCTGTGCGTCACATACCTACATGCGTCTTCGGAACTAATGAAAAGTTTTTTCTTAGAAGCTTTTCAAATTATGCCTCGTAGATAATTCTTGAATATAGTAACCGAACATCAGTTTATTTCATTTGCACATCTTAAATATATTAATGATAGTTTTTTGTCGTAGGTTGGTTTTCCGCATGCGGCTGTCGTGGTGGGGCTCTTGCGACGGCACGGGGATCCATCGCAGCTCTCCTTCGCAGTCGGGCCTTTGCCCTCGTGTCCCCTCGTGCTATCTCCGCCTATCGAGCGAGACCAGCATCAGGTAAGAACCACTAATAAAGGGGTGCTTAAAAACTAGGTCTCATAGCACAGGGAATCCAGGATCACAACAATAAATCTATACTGAAGTGCGAACGCAGACAGATTTAGCTCCCATTGACGAGCCGGTTGGCGTGGTTGGTAGATACTTGCCTTTCACGTCGAAGGTTGTGGGTTCGATTCCCACCCAGGACAGACCTTTGTGTGCATGAATATGACTTGTTGTCCTGAGTCTGGGTGTAATTATCTATATAAGAATGTATTTACAAAAGAAAAGTAGTACATGTAGTATATCAGTTGTCCGGTTTCCATAGTACAAGCTCTGCTTAGTTTGGGATCAGATGGCCGTGTGTGACTAATGTTCCAGGATATTATTATTATTATTGTCTGTCAGCTAGTCAAGACTAATGATACACTACAATAATGAACAGTTGACATTGTATCAACGCAAATGGATTTCAAAAATTAAATTTGGCGCAGAACTATACTATTTATTTTAAGTTAAATATTATTAAATATTGTTTTTATTGATATTATTCCTCAGTAGGACAAATAAATGATGTTCATAAATTCAATAACAGAGTTGTCAGGAACTTTATAGTTATTTTATTGGCACAAATATTGACACATCATTGTCTATCAAGTTTGCTTTTGTTTGTTTCTAAATTCGTTTTGAAGTATAAAGTTAGGAATTTCTTAAAGAAATCCATTTTAAAATAATACTAAATATAATAAGGTGTTAATAATTAATTATTGTAATTTATCCAGAGAGTGGTCGAGTGGGCGCACAGTACGAGCGTGCGGCTGCGCGGCCGGGCACGCCGCTGAGGCTGGCTGGTGTTTTCGCGGACGGCAGCAAAGCTAAGGCCCCAAAGTACGCGCAGCTGATCGACCCGCAGGGAAACGTGAGTTATCTTATTAATATAATGTCATATTTGTTTATTGAACTGAAATGATTGGTGGTGGTACACGAATATCGTAATTATTAACTAAATGCAGGATCAAAATATAAAGCAGCACTGAAATGCATTGAAGCAGGGCGGAATAAATTTCAAACTTTTCCTCAGAATGGGGAAATATTTACAGGCTTCTTATTTGATAATATAATTTTTATATTAAGTAAGAACCATGGAAATTAATAACACAATGAAATAATTCTTCGTATTTTTTTTAAAAACGGAACACTGATTAAACCGTGCAGGTGTAATATATAAAAACTATTTGGTTAAATGCAATGTCGTCCCATAGAATTAAATATTTTGCTAATTCTACTTTCAAGGTAAATATATTGTCTACATGTGTATCCGTCTTACTGCGTGTATTCCATACATAATTCCGTTCATGAGTTTAAAACATTTGTATGACTATATTAAACTTTAACTATATATCTATATAAACATTTAAAATAAAATTGTCATAGAAACATTATTTATAAAGATTTTCTTTTCTTAAAAATATTTTTCGTCGCGAGTTTTTCTTTTTATTAAACATATTCTGTCAGATGGTTATCTGAGGTTAATACAATTATTTTATATGGTTAACAATTTATTTAATATTATTTAAATACAAATTTTACTGAAACTTTATAATATTTAATATTTTATTAATATTTTTATTATTTTAGGCCGAATAAACTCACCCTAAGTTTACGTTTTAAAAAAAAGTAACGAAAAAAATTTATTATTATCTATTAATAAAACAGATGGAAATTAGTATTCGTAAAATTATGCTAATATTGTGTGTAAAAAAAAAACTAATATAATTAATTCTTAATTAATGCGATGCGTGCAATCTTCAAGAGTATCATATTTCAAAACGCAGCCACAATAAATATCATAAAACACTAACGACAAGAAACACAGTTAATTATGGTTTATTTATAACGAATAACATATTTATTATCTTATAATCATACATTTTATAAATTTTTATTTAAGATCTTTAAATGCAATACTTATTATTAATTGGTAACAATTCATAATACTTGAAATACATGCGAAGCTATAAGTTAATTATGTCATGTGTGTGTGTGTGTGTGTCTGTGTATTACGTTAATGAAGCGATTATATCTGTGAATTTTTAATTTGTCTGTTCGTACTAACTGCGTCGTTGATCTGCTTGGTAGCTTCTGATGCGTCAGTTAAATATTCATATTCGTTTTTTTTTTCATTTAAATCTCCTGTAAATCGGAATTCACGTAAAGCCTTTGGTCTTGCGCTTAAACTTTTCCTTCATGTTAAACTTGCCATAACATCAGATTACATGAAAGGGAATAGAAAGTGAACCTGTGTTTGCACAAGCACTCGTGCACTATATCTTCTGCGCAGATAAAGCCGTTATCGGTCAGGAAGACATTCCTCCCAAAATAAAAGAATATACAGTATGCTATTATTATATTAGGCTATAAAATCCATAGATTTTCATCAATGTTGTTTAGACTTTGAAATTGTTGTTATATAAGTATTATGTCATCTATATACCAAATTGTTTTCTCGAAGCTCTGCATAGCACTCCGCTGGTGAACGTGCGAAGACGGGGCGAATTACTCGTTAAAGTCTAATATTATTATCACGAGAACGTGAAGCCGCGGGCGGGTCCAGAAAATAAAAGCAAGAAATGTGTTTCTATCAAGTATAAACACGGTGCACGGTGTGCAGGGTACACGGGAGATGCACTTTAGTACTGAAATAATATCGATTAATCAACCACATCACGAGAACGTCGAACAATGCAAAGCGAAAAAATCGATTCGCCTCTAATATCGGTTCTTGATTATTATTCGATTACTCGATATAGACGAATCGTTTCTGTTTATCCCTGGAAAATATTAATCCTTAAATATAATATAAATTGTATTTTTTTATATATATTATCTTTGTATTTGTTTTTTTTTTGTAGTCAAATTTATATTGTGATATGTGATCGTCTTTTTTTTTAGCTATATTTTTCTTTTAAAGAGATCTGGATCGGCATTTTTGATTTAAAATTTATCCTATTGAGGTGATTCATATATTTTGATTTCACGCAAAACAACGTGTTTTAGAATATTCGAAAAATAAACCATTTTTAATTTGAATTAATTTATTTTATTTCTCTATAACACGACAACTGATCTTGATAATTTATTCCATATTATTATATATAACAGAGACTGATAATTTTATGCTTTTTTATTGATTTCGCATCAGTAGTTTATTACATCAGATATTTTACCGCAAAACAACAGTACTTGTTTATGTTGTGTTCCGGTTTGAAGGGTGAGTGAGTGAGTTAGAAGGGTGAGCCAGTATATAGATGACATAATACTTATATAACAACAATTTCAAAGACTAAACAACGTTGATGAAAATCTATGGATTTTATAGCCTAATTACAGGCACAAGTGACATAACATTAGTTCCCAAGGTTGGTGACGCATTGGCGATGTAAGCGATGGTTAACATTTCTTACAACCAATGGGCATTGGTGACGACTTACCATCAGGTGGCCAAAACGCTCTTCCGCCTACCTATTCAATAAAATAAAAAATAACTTTGATTATATCCTGGATAAACCAGTAATCTACTTTTATATTTACTATTCGCTTATATGTCAACAATAAAGAACGGAAAATTGAAAAATAGCAGATGCACTGTAAATAGAAAAATAACTTTAAGATAATAACATAAAGGAAACACTTATCTAAATATCGTATCGCCGTAAGTCGGTTTACAACCCACTATTACGAGTGAGATACGTAATACGACGTTAATATTTACAGAATAACAATTCTAATATTTTTTAAATATCGAATTGTTATGTTATGACGTCATTAAATCGCGCTTCTAATAATATTAACCGTTATAATGCGTATGGTTATTTATGAATAATTAATAACGTGAAATTAAAAAAACGATTTAAGTATGAAAAATAATTAGCGCTATGTCCATTATTCTTATATACTTTACATAAAAACCCATTACCTACGCGCCAGTCGTAACCGAAGTGCTTTATGTAAAAGCTTCATTATTATAAAATAGCATTACACGAGACCGTCCAGCATTTACAATGAAATTAAAAAGAAATACATCCTTACACTCGAAAGAACATTAAGTACTCTTTGTCTATTTTCCTTCGACAACCCATAGTAACGCACAGCAGGACTTCGACAGTAAAGATCTAGCAGAATTAAAACGATCTCCGGTCAAACAAAATTGAACTTTATTTCATACTACATAAAGTTTATGTACACGGCAAAATGAAGTAAAGAATTCGTTACAGGGCCAACTTATTTGAACAATTGAAAACAATAAAATGAACTTTATAGCTATTGTAATAGGGATTATGGCGTCTGGATGGACAGTCCGTTTGTACATTTCTGCTGTGTGAGGGCAGTGTCCTCAGTGAACCGTGTTGCTAGGACGATGGAATAGGGCTGTCACGTTTTGTTTTATTTATTTATTTTTTAACTTAAGGAAAACAAGAGACGTTTAGAAAACTGGTACATTATAGAAATAAAATTATTATAATAGTTTTCATTTTAAATTCATTAACGTACAAGTCAAAATAGTTGATAAAATATCAAAATGATGCGTATTTCGGAAGTCTTCGATAACTCAGCCCTGTATGACGCATGCGAAAAATGATGCGTTTCTCATTTTGTTTACGCTGTAATGAGGTTAATTGTGTAAGAATTAGTAGGCGGGCGCATTACGCGCGGACCGCGGACGATGAAATTATATCACAGCTGGTCATAAAGAAGCGTAATCTGTACGTTTTATTGTTCGGAATATATTTATTTATTTACACATTGATGTACATATTAATGTGTAAATTCTCATACTTAATAACAGATGCATTAATTTGCATGCATTAATTTATTTATTTATTTGACGGGCCGGTGGGCGTGGTTGGTAGATACCTGCCTTTCACGCCGAAGGTTGTGGGTTCGATTCCCACCCAGGATAGACATTTGTGTGCGTGATTATGTCTGTTTGTCCTGAGTCTGGGTGTAATTATCCATATATATATAAAGTATATTAGTTGCCTGGTTTCGATAGTACAAGCTCTGCTTAGTTTGGGATCAGATGGCCGTGTGTGAATAGTGTCCCAGGATATTATTATTATATTATATAGATTAGGTTTACTTGGTGGGCTTTGTGCAAACCAGTCTGTAGGTACCACCATCATCCACTCACCATCAGTTGACCGAATTACCCGTCCGCCTACCAATTACATAAAAATATATATAACTTCTTTTTGAGATGTTGGCTTAATTATGAAGAGAGTGAAATTGTTACAGCGGGGAAGAATAAAAAACGACGAAAGACAAACTTTAGTTGCATATTACAGACAACGGTATTCCGTTCTGTAGACATAATACTATGTCACAATAAAAGCCTAGCATGATTTTATTCATAATGACAATATATACATTTCATTATAGTTCATTTAATAGTAAAAATGATGATAACTTGCAACGCACCAGCCCCTCCCCCCCCCCTCCAGTTTTTTTTTGTAGTCGTCATTTCCGATTTCCTTTAAATTTCTCAGAACTTGATATATATAATAAGTTGATATGTTACCTAAAAGTAAGGCATAATAATTAATAAGATTTTACTAACTAATACACCCACCAATAGGTCTTTGTACGTATAATTGACAAAACCTTAAAGCATCACACATTAATAGTACTCTTATTTGTTTAAAACAATCACTATTCGGTATGTATATACATATTAAGGTCAGGTTCTAAATTATTTTATTGATTTGAATAATAATTAGAGAAAGTCAATTTATCTGATCTTATTTTCTATATTTTTACAAATACCTTTTTACATTTTTAAATTAAGTAATGACAAGTTATATTTTAATGATATTTGATTATATAAATACTCTTTGTATAAATTTTTTATTTGCCTTTATCTGTATTTATGTTACCGTAATCATGTTTTTGATTTGCCCAAAGGTTGACAGAGAGTTGGTAGAGAATGTATTCAGTCATTTAGTCTCAATCATTTTGTTGTTCAATAAAGTAAAAATAATACATATTATTGACAGTATAAATAAATAAAAAAACAATTTTTGTTGATTAATAATCAAAGCCTTCGTCACAAACGAAGACGTTATCTTCATATATCTCTTAAGTTACTCAAATGTAACCCAAGTCTAACTTTGTCTACACCGCCGCGAGCTATTCTCAAAGCGCACGACTCGAAGACGAATGGCAAGAAACGGTAATGGGATCCATAAGTGACTCGTTGTCATGAATTAGCTCTTAGTTACATTCCGTGGATGGTATTTGTATGTAAATTTGTCTTGTAAAATATTTTTCAATTTTATTTCGAAGCGTTTATTGTTATATAATTATAATGGCAGTTTAATGGTAATATATTCATATATTGTGTTTTAACAATAGTGATTTCGAAGTGCGTATTATTAATATATTTCAAATATCAGCCTGTTTGTTATCTTCTGTTTGTTACCTTGTTACTATTAAACCAACAAACATATTATGTAGATAATAATGAAATTTATTTAAATTATAGATACGTATTTTTGAGATCTTGATGAGAACGATATATAATATATGCCATATAATAGAAGTTACAGGGAACAGGGGAGCTAATTCTACTAACAAATTGACACTTTATCGTAATCGAATCGAAGCGTGATCGTGGCCCTATTTTCCGTTTTCCTATTATTTAATTTAATTATCGACTATTGTTATAAGAGTTAAGACTTAAGTTTGGTATTGACACAACGTTATATGTTAACGTCATAACGGTTCGTTTCCGATTCGAATAAATACAGATGATTCAAATTTGGATCGGGAACGTATCGTAGTCGTTATAAATTAGTAGAATTCGGCCCCAGCTAGTTATAAATATAGTTCGTTTGTATGGTTTTTCGTTAAAAAATTTCGAACAAATGTACAGATTCTAACGACGGCATAGAAGACGATAATGAAATAGGAGAGAAGATGTTTTGTTCATAAAATAATCGTAAACGTAATTGGATGCATGTTAAAAGAAACTAGCAAATGAAATGTCTATTGTGAAAATCGATTACATTTAAATCACAGTTTGACGCGTAATTGGAATTTGTTTAAACATACGCCATGTTTATGTTTTTGTTTAATTAAATTCGTTGTAGTTTTACTATAGAATGAAATTAATATAGTTATAATACAGTATGGAAAGAAAATCTCATTTTTGAGGAGATGGTTCGGAAGCTCACCGCTCTGCTCCAATGCGGATTCGTGGATAGGTTTCCTTACGATGTTTTTCCTTCACTGCCAAGCCCGAGATGAATTATAAACACAACTTAAACACGTGAAAATTAATTGTGCTCGTCTGAGTTTGAAACCGCAATCATCGGTTAAGATTCACGCGTTCTAACCACTTTTCCATATCAAGACCAGTAATAAGTGATTCGTAGTAAGCCAGACGAAGAGGTTATTGACTTTAATTATTGTTTCAAGTAACAAGTAGTAATGATGCATGCAGACGAAGAGCTCACTACTAGGAAACGGCTATAACCTTCCGACCGACCAATGAGTGCCGCCTATTTGATTTAACTTGACTGTAACTGGCTTACTCATCGTAATAAAAAATAATTGATGTGTTACCATTTTAGTACCTAAAAACCTTAACAGCAAACATGGACTGTAATTGTCTACAAATAAAAAAACATATAAAAAGTAATGACACATGATATTATTACTTTGATAATACACCACCTTAATTGAATTACGGAGCTTTTAAAAATATATTGCGGTAATAAGATTTGTCTACTTAAAGCAACTTGCGCAATAGCTTGACTCTCATTTAAATGTGGTAAGTATTCCACTTACCACATATTGTATCGTATTGTGGGGGGTATTCTGTACGAACACATTCGAAACGCGACGTAGAATTATGAAAAATCAGAAGTTGATATTCGACATTGGCTAAAATAATCAAATTATATAAAGGATACACGCATAATATTTAGCGAATTCTATCCGTCTATCCACTATTATCAGATCGAATCTATAATTAAGAATCAAATAAGTTTCTCGGAGAGGTTTGCTTGCAAAGTTTCATGGTCTGAAATAAATTCAAAGTGTAATCGAGTTAATTAATACTTTATTTCAATTTAACATCTCAACCGGCAGTTATTTATTTTATAACTTAACTGACTTGGAGCCAATTCTACTTAGATTACACGTATCGCCGATAATATCTGTAATTGGTTGTTAAGTTTACACTTATACTTATATAAGTTTATCTTTACAACGAGCATCAATCTTAATATTCACATTTATTATTTATAACATATATAAACTTAGCGTGTAGGCTATCTTGAAATACTGAGGCGTGTATTATTCAGAGACTCATCCAGGTATGAGGCTAGACAATATTTTTTTTTTTTATAGAACAGGAAGGCGGACGAGCATATGGGCCACCTGATGGTAAGTGGTCACCAAACGCCCTTGGACATTGGTACTGTAAGAAATGTTAACTATCGCTTACATCGCCAATGCGCCGCCAATCTTGGAACCTAAGATTTTATGTCCCTTGTGACTGTAATTACACTGGCTCACTCACCCTTCAAACCGGAACACAACAATACCAAGTACTGCTGTTTTGCGGTAGAATATCTGATGAGTGGGTGGTAACTACCCAGACGAGCTTGCACAAAGCTCTACCACCAGTACCAATATTCACAGACCGAAGAAATGATATATTTTATTTAAGACACGTCACAATTGTTTGAGTACCCTGTACTGACTGATTAATACATTATAATAATCTAATAAGAAATTAATATGATTTCGTCACCATGCCAAATATAAAATACAACTAAAAAGGCGATGTGCTGACAACACAAACTAATAAATAAATAAATATACCTAATTCACATTTTCCCGCTAAGCGATGGTACTTCTCATTTTCTTTATTAATAAATTGCACCCGTGCGAAGCCTTATCAGGTAGCTAATTGCTAATAAATAACAGTATAAATTGGTTTACAATTAAACGCAATATAAAACCTTTTTCAATCGTAAAAAATCCTACTATGTATTTACTTATAAGAAAATTACAGTACTTATAATAAAGTTCATACAACGAGTCGTGTCAGTGACCCTAATTGAAGGCCAAAAAACACTGACCCACTATTCCATTCAGAAGTGATTTGTAAAAGCGAACACTCTTCCTTCGACTAAAATCTAATTTGGCCCGACGAAACAATACTTGGTATACCTGCGTCGTTTTGTAATTTTACAATTACACGTTCGGTCGTTACTCTAACCGTAAATTCGTGATTTTATCGGTAGATTACTTTTTTGTATTACTAATTGTATGTGGAATGGAGTTGAAATAACAGGTGGTATATGATTATAAGCGTTAGTATCGTTGGCGCAATTCAAGATTCTACAATAAAGACGCTGACTTATATTAGATATTAAGATAGTAACTAATTATGATGATGCCCTGCCAAAATACGAACTAAAACGTAAGGTTCGGAATCCCTAAGTCTGGCAAATAAAAAGTTATTGGGTTTTTTTGTCGATGATTCTCAGTAGCAGCGCGGAGTCTGGAAGTTGGGAGTGTTTAAGCACTACCGTGCCTCGGAAAACACTTTAAGCACCTAAACTCTTTTTGGTCGTGTGGGATTAAGGTCTCATCGGATTATGAAAGCGACAGTGTAGTGAGTGCATAGCTTGCGCGCGCACTTGTGCACTATATGTCCTGAGATTGGCCGCCGTGGCTGAAAGCATCATCATCATCATCATCACCGTTTTTATTCTAATTCTAATTTTCTAGCTATAATTTTAAAGGTAGTCGAAAGGTAACATTTTTCGTTTTAAGCATATACATCTAAACTTAAATTAAGGTGCATATTTTATAAACTAAATTGATTTTTTTA
This sequence comes from Nymphalis urticae, assembly GCA_905147175.2. Taxonomy (NCBI): domain Eukaryota; kingdom Metazoa; phylum Arthropoda; class Insecta; order Lepidoptera; family Nymphalidae; genus Nymphalis; species Nymphalis urticae. The sequence goes on from LR990007.1 coordinate 3,152,625, forward strand.
TTATTTATCCGTATAGTAACTAGAAGGGCTTTTGGAAGAACATTTTTGTTGATCAGATATTTTATACTGAATAAATGTTAAAACGATCGCGTCTTATATAATTATACAGTGATTAGGATTTTTCTGAGAAACTTCTGATATTATTTCGTAGGCGTTAGCGATCCCTTGACCCTTAAAACTAACCTGAGTAAACTACTCCGATGACCTTTGAAGGGCATTGAGGGACACACAAGGTCATCGACGTTATAAGCTCGTAACTAACATAATTATACGAAACTATACTTACAGTAATTGGTTTTAAATTGATGCATGAATGTCATATAATGAGTCTTATTTCTAAGTCGTTAAAGTTGAAATTTTCATGTCTATTTTTAAAATAAAATTGTTTCAAATTGCAGATTTCTAGACTAAGCATGCTGTGTGTTCATAATCATTCACGATTGGATAATTTAAAATAATATTGGTACTAAAAACCCATGTTCTTATTAACCTGATATTATTAATATGATAAAACGCATTTTACGCCCCATTAGGAGTCTAATTAAAGGGCAGCAAAATTATTTATTGCTTTATAACATCTAGAGTGAAATGTTATAAAGCAATTTCTTGCTTTTAATGTCTTTATTATTGACTTTTTAAATACAGTGGTTCACTCGTGTAGATTCATTACAATTATATTTTAACGGAATATAATAATAGAATGTTTTTTTGCTATTCTAACATTTGGTACGTGGGTTTATGTGTGTTTGTAATTATATACATACATATTTATAAACCCCTATTGAAATAAATTTGGTTCACATGTTTCAATGTTGTTTAGAAGATCATGTGTCCCTTTCTTTCGAATGTCAAATCAATGATGATAGTTAGAGATAAATCACTGTTTAACTAAACGCCAGTTAAACAACGATTATAAATAAGCCTTATTTATGTTATAGTTTAAATCAAGTTTTATTATGATTTTTAATCGATTGTATGAAATATTTTCACACAGTTAAACATACATATATATTTTAATAAGAAAACATTCCGAACGTAACCCGTGACGAAAATTATAATTAAATGAAACTAATTATATTGTACTGAATTATTTATGTACGTATCAGTATATACAGGCGTGATCGATTTTAATATTTTATATGTATTTATTAAATGTTTAAGAGGAAACAAAGTCGTCGGTAAAACAATGCCATCTGATTGCGAGAGCTTAAATTATTTACGACCTAATTACTATTTCGGATTGAGCTCAAAATCCTATAACAATGGACGGGACATTTATATTCTGTGACAGTTTTTATAGTCACGTTTCGACCACGGTCACTCCGGTACAATTCTTCCATTCGATAATTTACAAACATTGCACGAATGTACTTGCAAAGGTGCAAACGTAATTTTATCCTTTGATTGACACTTGTCATACAAAAATCAACCTTAACACATAAGTATAAAGCTCAAGAGTACATTTTGAATTGCAGGAAGAATATTCAAATTTTACTATGACATTTATTCGCAGTTTCATGTTAGAATATTTATTAGAAAATCGTCTTTATTTTGTAAGTAATAAGAGTTAAGACTGGTTATTTTTTGGACCGAAATCGAGCTTGTGTTGTTCTATATATCAGTCAACTTTGAACTGTATTAGGGTATTCATAATGGGCTATTATATTTATTATTGTTCCGTTATGTAGACTAAAAAAAAAGTATAATTTAATAATCTGTGGCTCAACGGTCTAAAGAGATTCACTTTGAATTTAAATTTTGATTTATAGTTTCATGTTAAAAAGTAAAATTGCCTTGGTATTTAAGCAAAGATGTTTCTAAATGATTATTTAGAGATTTTTATTTAAACTATTTCCTTTTACATAGTTTAATGTACCTAACCTTTTGATATGGTTTTTGCTACTGCGATTTTAGTTCTCAATAATTCTGTCAAATTATTTTATCACATCAATTTGAAGCTTCGTAAAGTTCTGATGTCGCAGAACCATAATAGTTCAATTACGCTAGTCTTCAACCTTTTTTCACGTAAATTGGTCGCCCTGACGATACCTTATTTGTCAATTTTTCAATTGAAATGATACTTTTGACAGGTGTCAGTATAAAATGACGAATTTATAATTTTCTTGTACATTTATTTTCGTTGGAAAATAATTTAAACAAGAACACTGCTGATATTCGCAACTAATCATTAAATATACGATTTGTAAGGTTCCAATACGTAATAGCTGAAATAAATAATCGTGGATATATTACTAGGAAATAAATCAATGGAACCAACGGATCTCCAGTTTAAGCCGTACAAATGGCTTAACGAAGCGGCAATCTTTAACAAAAACGACGAGCAGATACCAATCGAGTGGTTTGAAACGAACGCGGACGTTATTGCCCTCCTTTTCACATCCTGCGGTGTAGACAAGGACGGAATCGTCGAGAAATTCTATGAAATATATGAAAACGTCAAGTTCGTGAACCTTCCTATCGAAGTCATCTTCGTACCGATGGACGAGACCGAAGAAGACTTTAATCACGCATACGAGGAACAAGCGAATTGGTTTACTCTTAAATATTCTGATCCCCTGGTAGTTGTGCTCAAATTTATGTATGGAATTACATGCGTTCCCAGTTTAGTGGTGATAAATGTTGATGGTACCATTATTACCAACCAAGGGATATTAGATTTGGAGAAGTATGGAAAAAATGCTGTGATCACCTGGACCTCCAGAACAGCGTCAATTAAAAATTCTAGAAAATTAAGCATTGACCTCGAGATGTATGGGGATAAGTGGAATTATATGACAGTAGTTCAAAGTAAGTCTCCTAAAGCTGGTTATGAAAGGAAATTTAGTTCGCTTGGGAATGACGCCATTTTCTAAATCTTCAGGATGATTTTCTGATATGCCACAATGGTATTTTTTTTCTATATAATAGAAGAAAGAAAAAAAAAACAGTTCAAATTTTGATCGCGTCGAATGAGGCCAAGATTACTAGCATAATATTCGTTAAATGGCAATCTCTATTCTCAAAAATTAAAACACCTAGCTTATTAACTTACAACTTTTTTTCATAACATGTTTTGTAAATATGTAATGGCTATACGACCTTCATTGTTAAACTATGCAAAACTAGGCCGATTATGATTAAACTAAATGTTGCAAATTAAAAAACAACATGACATTTAATTAAAAAGTCATAATATTTAGTTCGAGTGACAAGGAGATAAATGAGTGTGATGTTAATAATGTTTTGCATACAAGCTCAACTTTTCTCTAACTTTTTGCAATACAATATGCGATAGGGTTGTCACTAGCACATTTTAAATTAAGTATGAAAAAATTTATGGTCATAAATTTTCTAAAATGATTCGTCCTTGGGCATGATTTTAAGATCGATTTTGACGTAATTTACTATTAAGCTGCCCTTGGCTAGTTTGCGTTTAGAAAAAAAAGTAAATATTCTATGCGAGAGGCAAGCGTAGAATATTTTTGTATGTAAAATAAATATATATATATTGTGCTTAAATGACATTAACTGATATGTACGAAAAAAATATATAATCAAAGCAAAAACTGTACATATAAAATAAATAGTGTAAATGCAAATCATTAACAAAATAATTAAATTAACATCAAAATTTACTACATTGTTTATAATATCGGTATTCATTTATAAATAAATAATGTAACTAAAATGACAAAGGTGACAACCCTAAAGCCCGGTAAGATGTATTAAGTAATGAACTTGTACTCGCATCAGATAAACGCTTACACCATTGTATGGAGTATTTGGGTTATATCAAACTCGTTGGCAAGCATGTGCCTCGACGCCTCCGTGCTCGATACAGTTTGTGATACTCTATTGAAAAGTTAGAAATTATGTCGAATTCATTCATATGAGATAAAAATATGAATATTGTTGTAATTATAATAAAATATGAGGAATAAAAAAATGTTTATACTCTGCTTTACCGTAACAGCCTGTGAATGTTCCGCTGCTGGGCTAAAGGCCTCCTCTCCCTTTTTGAGGAGAAGGTTTGGAGCTTATTCCACCACGCTGCTCCAGTGCAAGTTGGTGGAATACACATGTGGCAGAATTTCAGTGAAATTAGACACATGCAGGTTTCCTCGCTATGTTTTCCTTCACCGTAAAGCACGAGATGAATTATAATCACAAATTAAGCACATGAAAATTCAGTGGTGCTTGCCCAGGTTTGAACGTACGATCATCGATTAAGATTCACGTGTTCTTACCACTGGGCCATCTCTGCTTTAAAGTGCACAAAATTTAACCTTTTTAGATTTAGACAGATTTAAAGACTTTCTCGCCATTAACTCTTATCTTTATATCATCACCAAGACAAAATTTAAACTAACCACCAATCACGATCCAAAATTAGTAATTGTTATGCGATTTTGACTAGAATAATTATATGATACAAGCGTCAGAATTGCGTGTTAAAGTAAGTTGGTTTCGAACATTTCAAAAGTGGGATACGTTAGTCCTTACAGAATAACAATGCTGGTTTCGATATCGGATTATTTTCACTTTTTTATAGGGATTGTTATACCTATTATGTCTTAGTTGATAGATAGTTTTCAATGTAAAAAGTATTCACTTGAAACGGGGTGGCTATTAAAATTAGTATGTTATACTATATTCTACTTGTAATCGATCCAATTTGACTTATTATTCACTAACTTATATAGTGTAATGAAATTTTTTTTAGTTCTCTAAAATTGTTTTTTGTTTTTCCTTTGTTCTCAATTTTTTTTCTCTAAATTAATATTTAAGTTCATATAAATATTCAATCGTAAATTTAATAATAATTTCAAAATATTTTTAATAACTTTAATGATGTTAATGTATTTGTATTTTTATGGACTTGTAACTGTTAACTATTAACTTTATTTAATGTGATGCTTTTACGAATGATTTGATAACCTATAATTAGTAGAACATTTAACAAAAAAACCTTTTCAATCTCTATTTAACTGCATGTCTAATGTATCTACTGTTGGTTGTCCAAAATAAAAAAATAAATAATGTTTTCACTGTCCTTGCTGTTATATTCGTTGCTGTACTCCCTGTGGTCTGTTACTCTGGTCGTCATCGGCAACAGTATCTTCTGAATAAATTAGCGAATGACGTTTCGAAATGAGCGGATCGGGTATTAAATTTTTTCCAGTTGACAGTCGGATGTGACATCACTAATGGTCACAGACGGGCTTGGTGAACAGTTCCGGCACTAAATGTCATTTGGTTATGGCTTGCTTTGATTTTGGCTTGGCTTAGCTCAGCATGTGGCGTGGCGTTATATAATAGTACTATTCAGTATTCACAAAATAGTTATGCTATTAAGGTTTAAATGTTTATTTTCATATTTATATTTGTGCCCCTGTGCAGCGATGCCTTTTGATCGGTATAGATGTCGCCATTTTTTCTCTTTATTATATATTATAAAATATAATCACAATGAAGTAATAAGAATAAAGGTTGGTGCACAAAAATGTATTGCTAGTATAGAAATATATTTCATATGCCCCTCTCACCTTGGGGGCCTGGTCCACCGCACCGCTTTGCCCTATGCTATCTACGCCACTGGACATAAATAAAATAAATATATTTAAGTACTAGATTACGTCACAGTCTAATAAAAAATGTAACCGATTTTTCTCTCTATGGTACTTTATACCGCTAAGTAAAGGATTAATCAGTTTTGATAGTAGCTAAATTGCTTGCGGGTAAACGTGTCACGAATTGATTACACAGTGATATACTAATGGTTTCATATTTCATTTAAACCAACGATATATACGGAGATGATAATAACCATTGCTATTCAATTTACTTAAAATTTACTAGTGGTAGGGCTTTGTGCAAGCTCGTCTGGGTAGGTACCACCCACTCATCAGATATTCTACCGAAAAACAGCAGTACTTGGTATTGTTGTGTTTGAAGGGTGAGTGAGCCAGTGTAATTACAGGCACAAAGGACATAAAATCTTAGGTCCCAAGGTTGGTGGCGCGTTGGCGATGTAACCGATGGTTAACATTTCTTACAGTGCCAATGCTAAGGGCGTTTGGTGACAACTTACCATTAGGTGGCCCGTATGCTCGTCCGCCTTCCTTTTCTATAAAAATAAAAAAAATCTTTAAAGTTTAAAGTATTGAACATACAAAAGATGTATGTTCAATACTCTGTGCTAAGAGTTAAGTTTTTAGCCTATATAGTATGATAGGCACTAACCTCTAGTAAAATCTAATACAAAAATCAAATACATATAACAATTTATATTTGATTCGAAATATGTTCATATAGATTCCATTTCAATTTTAGAATAAATGTTTTTTTAAGCTGCTTATTTAACAATTACTATAACTAGTGTTGCCATCTGTATTTATAATGTGCTTCTTCTTGCCTTATCGGCAATTTGTTATTTCATTCTTACAAATAGAAAAACAAGTATTTAGCATTGAAAGGTAAAGAACTAAATCTTAAACTATCTACTTATTATCGCTTATAATTCTATCAATGTGACAAGTTCGCGAATACGTGGATGTGCTTTATTGTAAGCCATCGGTCGACAAGGCGGCCATGTTGGAATGTAACCATAAACAATAACCTGTTGCGTGACGTTGCATGTCTTGTGATGATTGGCGCGAGAAATATTATTATTTAAATGTCATCCACGCGTGATATGATTTAATTAACTATATATCATATCCTTGTTTATGTTATAAATGCGAATGTGAGTTTGTTTGTATGTGGCTTACTGGTGGTAGGGTTCTGTGCAAGCTCGTCTGGGTAGGTACCACCCACTCATCAGATATTCTACCGCAAAACAGCAGTACTTGGTATTGTTGTGTTCCGGTTTGAAGAGTGAGTGAGCCAATAGTAGTACAGGCACAAGGTACATAAAATCTTAGTTCCCAAGGTTGGTGGCGCATTGGCGATGTAAGCGATGGTTAACATTTCTTACAGTGCCAATGTTTAAGGGCGTTTGGTGACCACTTACCATCAGGTGGTCCATATGCTCGTCCGCCTTCCTGTTTTAAAAAAAAATGTTACGCTTTTATTTATTTATTTATTTATTTAAGATTCACCAGTGGTAAATACATCAACACGTACAAAGGTATACAATTTTAATACAACTTAAAACTAAATGCATTACCTATTAAGGTGAATACCACTTGCAAAGATAAAGTTGGAGATGACAAACTTACAAATAATTAATTGTTAGTAAATCAAGGTTAAAAATGACAAGAAGTAACAATAATAGTAAGATAATAAAATACAAATATAAACAAAATAAATTAGTTAGCTGACAATTTTGACAATATTTTTTTGTGAAACTTGTTTGATGAGTCTCCAAAAGGGTCTAAAACAGCACTGTGCTCATTCAAAATTTTACATAAGCGAGATACAGCTTTCACGTCTTAACTGAATATGCTCTTTTATATAGCGGGATCGTTTAATATTAGAGTTGTAGGACATTGCGGCTACAGCTTTGCCAGCCTTTTTTACAACAAGGCGTTTAGAAGACTAGTAGGAACATGGCTGATATATGTATGAATTACTTTTTGGTAATCCGTAACAGCCTTCCCACTGCTGGGCTAAAGGCCTCCTCTCCCTTTTTGAGGAGAAGGTTCGAAGCTTATTCCACCACTCTGCTCTAATGCGGGTTGGTGGAATACACATGTGGCAGAATTTCCGTGAAACTAGACACATGCAGGTTTCCTCACGATGTTTTCCTTCACCGTAAAGCACGAGATGAATTATTATCCCAAATTAAGCACATGAAAATTCAGTGGTGCTTGCCCGGGTTTGAACCCACGATCATCGGTTAAGATTCACGCGTTCTTACCACTAGGCTCTCGTCCTAGTGGTAATCAACGTAGGTTATTTAGAAAATAACTTAATTCCTATTTACCCCTTTAATAAAGCGTACAGCTTGTTTAAAGAGTGGGGATGACAATAGCCCAAGGAGTCAGTATCGGACCTGCGACTTTTACATCGTTAGGCGGCCCGTGAACAGTTGTGTTTTATTCCAATTTGTATATAAATAATAGTTTTACAAGCTTTTATTTATGTTAATTTTTAAGCTATTGTTTTGTTTTCAAAAAACCTATTATACACAAATACTCTATATACTATCGAGTTGGTTAAAACATGTCAATGTTAAAAAAGGTCAGCGTGTTCATCCGATGTAAGCACCGCTGAGTTTTCATATGCGTAGGTCATTCTTAATTCATTTCATGTTTGATGTGAGCGTGCGTCGAACGAAATTCTGCTCCACATGTGTATCCTAATCCACCAAACCGCATGAGAACAGCTTGGTGTAATTAATTAACCTTACCTAAACCTTAGACCAGTGGGTCACTTACAGACTGCTATAAACTAAATGCAAGTGAACAAAGAGCATATTCGTTATCAAAATATTCCGTACGATATTTGTAACAATTTTTGTCAAATACGATCCTTGCAATAAGTGCAATTAGACCATTTTTTACGGAGATAAATTCTGCATCCGGTCATTGTTAATAATGTAATAAATTATCGGAAACGAAAAAATACTAATTGCAATAAATAGTTATTTTATATAATAACCAACCTTCTCCTCAAAAAGGGAGAGGAGGCCTTAGCCCAGCAGTGGGACATTCATAGGCTGTTACTGTATATACTTAACAGGATACTATAAAATTACAGGAGTTCTTCGTACCAATCAACACCAAGGGTGAGATGTACGAAGTATGTCCAGAGGAACTGTCTCCTGCTGAATGGGATGATGTATCACCATCTTCGACTCCAGTACCGCCAGATATTTCCTCGCGAGCTCACAGGCTCCCACATTTGTTAAGCCTGTGGAGTTTACCTACCAGAGTGAGGCTGCTGGCTGGCACTGTTCCTATTGAAATGGCACATGATGTTGGAGGTAAATCTTTTTTTTATCTGTTTCGTATTTGGTACCCTGATGTTGATATTTTGTAACACTTAAATTTATATAAAATTTAATAAATGGAACAGTTTATTTTTTTTTATTTTTTTAATTTTAACTGAATTATTATGTGGATAAATGTATTACTTTAAATACCAATGTATTTTTTTTTTATAAATGCAAATATTTTTTTTATAATCTATTTTCAATTTAAAAACTAATTCGTCTATTATTTTTTATTTATACGAATGTCGTTTATCGAGATTGAGAATATCCTTTTGTCTCGTCAATGCTAATAATGATGAAGAATATATACTATAAGATCATTTACAAGTCATCGCCATCTTTCTTTGTATAAACTATGACGTTAATTTAATCCAACGACATTTTACATACTCAGTCTGATCAGGTCCCCTTAATGACGATAACATGTAGAAAGTAATCTTGATATTTTTTTAACGGTGATATTACAAAACATCACATGATATCATAATTGTAGTTGGTAAATTACGATACGGACGATAAAGTATCGATAATAATCGTTATTGCTCGCAGTGCGTTGAGATGATCCTATAAATAAACTTGCATTACTAGACCCGTAGACCAGTTCGACGTGTTTTATTCGTTAAATTAAGGCTTTTGTCATGATCGCGAACATACATCATTCTTCTATAAACTCTGCAATAATAAATACAGATCCAAAGAAACGTTTTGATCACAAAATAATATTGAGAATATTTCATTTACAGAAGACCTTCTGCTCCGGGCGGCAAGCACGGAACCGGTGCTGGTTATGTGTACTCTGCCGGAATACAGCTCTTTGCCGTCAAGTCCGAGCAAACAAGTCGACCCACGGTACCATCCTAAAGAAACCTTACAACTTCTACCATTAAACAGTAATATAAAGGTACGACGAACACAGCTCGGCTTCGAAAGCGAGAAAAGAATGTTTCTCTCCGCACGCCTTCAGAAAGCTCTAACCTTCTGTCAACTAAACGTTGACAACTGGATCAGGCAGATCTCGTACGCAAACTCAACTGTTGTCAGCAAAGCGAAGACAGTCGAGGATCTTATTAAAGAAGACCATGAACCAGTCAAATTTGAAAAGGAAAAGAAATTCACCCTTCAAGGCTTGAAGATTGATACGTCAAGATTGTTTGGAAAAAGTGATAAAGTATTAAAAGATATACCAGATGAAACTGAAGGTTCTATTATATTTTTAAGTAAAAACGAACTCGAGCATATGAACTATGATGTGTATAGTGACGATGAAGGTAAAGATGATAAAAGCGAAGAAAAAGTTGAATCGGAACAGTTTACCAACGACAAAATGCATGTATTTAGGGAAGATTCTGGTCCGAAGAAAGGAAAATGGTTTAAAAATCTAAAACTTTTAAAGAGTACGGAGAAGTTAGATGAAAAAATTACGGCAATCGAAAACGGTGAAAAGTATAGAGACGTTAAAGATCCGTTCGATCCATTAGGCGAGAAACACAGTTCTATAGAACGTTATCAAGATATGGCGAAACTTATTGAAGATAGATTTGGCGCGTTTCGAAAGAACGATGGAACGGCTGAAAAAAGTCATTCGTATAAAAGCCTTACAACTTCTTCCTCAGATATGGGTACGAGCCAATGTAGTTCAAGTCACAAAAAGCCTGTGCTCACGAAATCGGTGTCAGTACAAACTGGCATGCCAGATAGCTCATACACGGAAGAGGAAGATAGCGGTATAAATATGAAACACGGTCGGAAAAATCTTAGCGTCGATCAAATAAACTATTGTGGCTCAATGGAAAGCGACTCGAGCTCTGGTAGGAAATTGAAATCTCTCGACGAAAATATGCTTAAGAAATCAGCAGCAACCAAATCCTCATCAAATCTCGAGAGAAGACAGAGGATACAACCAGACCTGATACCGGAGAAAGCGATGGTTAAGTCTGAGTCGTACAATCAAATACAAAGCTGTGAAGACATTAATATGTTCGGAGCTGGATCTCTATACAACGATAGCGACTTCGAAATTAATTACAAACAACATTCATTTATAACGGAAAAATTGTGTTCTGAATTTCATGTCAAGACAAAAAGGGTGCTTAGTAAATCCACTTCCAATTTACTTCATCCTAAAAAATCGACCGACAAAAAAGAATCCAGCAATAGCAATAGTATGCCGACGAAAACTGAACGTTCCAAGGACAGCGAGAAACTTGTTAATTTCCGGAAAAAGATCGATAAACCCAGAGCACCCACACCAAACAGGTCTGACATAGACGAACCACTTCCCATCGATATATCGGAAGAAGAACCCCAAATTCAGAAGAAACTTAGACGGTCCATATCATCAATTCAAAAACGAAAGTTACCCGTTATTGAAGATTTGCCTTACGGCCAAGTAGCGGATGCTGTCGATATCGAAGAAGAGAAGCTAGATACAGATTCCAGTACTGATAATATATACGCAGAGATATGCGCACCGAACGGTAATAAAACCAGTGAAGATGAAACATATGACTACAATATAGATATACTTGCAACGGATCCTGTGATATGCAACGTAAAAAAGGAAGTGAACAGTCGTAACGACGAAAGAGCGAGACAGATGAATGGAAACCTTGACAATCCATTCAGGCATATAGAAGTCGTCGTAATAGAAAGATCGACGGATTTCGAATTAGAGAATTCGAGCGTTGCGTCGAGCGACTTCGACGAAACGGGCAGTAAGAACGATGTATCGATAGCTATAGATTCATGGGAACGTGATAAAAACAATATAAGTACAGAACCAAAAATCCATGCTATTAGATTAGAAATAACTAGCAATATGGATGATTACCCAGATCAGAGCATAGACAGGACGGAGGTCCATCTCAGTAAAGATAATTCGTTAAGTTTTAGTAACAGTATCCATTTGAATGGTACATATCCCAACGAGGCCATCTATGATACTTTAAAATAGATTACTTGTATTATATTATTCCAATAATAGATCACATTAGAGTCACAAAACTAAGCAATATCCTTAGAAACTGTATTAAAATGTCGCCTCCGTAGCTCGCTTAGTTTCTAGTTGTTATTTACCACTCGTTCGCGTGTCATACTATACATAATAATAAAAGCTAGAGGCTGATCAGTAATTTTTTTTTTAATTACTACGTCCGAATTGCAAAAGTTGTTTTTTTAGAACAGTACTCTACTTATCTGCTTGTATAGAGGCGATAGTTGTTTCCTATATATTTTTATTTTTTGGCACCCCCTAACTACGTATGTGCGTATTTGTAAGCGTCGTTATATCACACACCAATGTTTATTTGTAAAAAAAAAAATATTAAACATTATTAATGACATGAAAACTGCTTCGTAAATAATGTTTCTATTTATCAAATAACATCAAAATTGTAAGCACCCTGCGTCATATTCTTGTATGTTTTTCTGCAGGTCGTTAGTTTTTCTTACGATTCTTATAATAGACACTTCCATAGACAAAAGAGTCTTTTTATTACGTTAATATATCGATCAAATATTATATGACCAAAATCGGTGCTACAATAGGTGCTCAATTTTATTTTTATCTTATTTAATTAAGCCTTAAACATTTTATAGAAATATAGCCCTTATTATATTCTCGTGTAAGAGTATAAAATAATCAAAACTTTGTTCATATTGATTATCGATTTTCAAACCAATTACTGTTACTTGATTTTTCAATGTTAAAAAACATAGATTTTCTTTTTGGTTAAGAAAATTAAATAAAAAAATAAATATTTAAAAGTTTGTGAAATTAAAAAATAATGGTCACTTTGAAATTCATTAGTAACTTTATAAGACCAACTTGAATCGTATTCGTTAGTGTATAGTTGGGCTCTATTTCTAAGTATCACATATCACATGACAATTATTATATTATATACTTATTGTAAATTGTTTGTACCATATAGTTTAAAATATTCTGTAATATAGATTTGATTTTAAGTCTGACGCACTCGAAAACGAAATGTAAAATTGCTGTTTAAGAGATGCTTTAGATAAATAAATGAATATAAATATATTATCGTTTTATTTTAAGACTTGCTAACGTGATTATTCATTGATCTTTGTTTGTTAAAAACTGATTGCTCTCTTGTTTTCATCTGAAATCTATCATTTGAAAGAAATATTGTGTTACTAGATAAAGATAAAAGATATGCAAGTATTATTAGTGGTTATGAATTAAATTAAAAAAAAATTAAAAGATAATTTTGAATCTACAATCCGAACCGATGATAGCTTTAGGTTTAATTGATCTTGTGAAATTTCGTTTAAACAACGTGCTTGAAAAATGCTTGTAAGACCATGTTTGAATAAAAAATATGTTTTGTTTTGATCCTGTAGGACGCACACATAGAAGAAAGTATGTATAGAACTAGATAATTAATATATATGTTAGGAATATGTCGAAACTATAAAAGTACCTACTAAAAAATGTCTATGATCTCTTGATATCTTTCATATGACAGTCCGCCTCAAGGCTACCTGTGTGAAAGGTTTGTATTCCCTCATTGGCAATTAATACGTTAATAGTATATAGTGTATAAAAAAAGACTAAAGACGAATAATAACGATAATACATTATAGTTAGGAGATTCCTAGACCCTACACCAGCGTTAATAAAAAAAACGCGCGCGCTAATTTAAAAACCGCCATTTTGTTGGTGGACAGAACGGTAAAGTAATAAATTAATTGTAAGCGCGATTTGTTATTTTTTGAATGTGTTCAAGTGTGTTATTTGAATTTTTAAGAGTAATTGAGTAAGTTATTTACATCAATTTGTATGATTTGGTGTTCTATTTCTAAAAATCCAAATCGGGTTTTTATTAAATCAGTTTCACTTCTGGATCCTAAATAATGACTACCTATTTAAAATGAGATATTACTCTCTTATTTGAGTCAAATAAATGAAATTTTTCTTTATTTTATTACGAATTAAAGTTATGATAACATGCAGATAACACGCAGTTAAGGTCTGTTTACCTCACAATTTCAAAATAAAGCATACACAGCGGCAAGCAGCGAAGCGATACGTCCTATGTGAAACAATAGGAAGTTTATATACTTTAGTATTTATGTTTTATGCTAATTTATATTCATACCAATAAAGACTGGTGGTGCTTTGTGCAAGCTTCTCTGGGTAGGGACCACCCACTCATCAGATATTCTACCGCAAACCAGCAGTACTTGGTATTGTTGAATTGAAGGGTGAGTGAACCAGTAGAGTTACAGGCACAAGGGACATAATATCTTAGTTCCCAAGGTTGGTGGCGCATTGGCGATGTAAGCGATGGTTACAATTTCATACAATGCCAATGTCTATGGGCGTTGGTGACCACTTACTATCAGGTGGCCCAAATGCTCGACCGCCTATTCTATAAAAAAGGAATATTCATTCAGTATTTGATTTATGACATTTCAAATACTTATGTTAACATTAAGAAACTTTTTATTTACAAATAATGATAAAAAAGTATTGTCAAATATACTGTACTAGTTGCAAGTTTGAATTTTTCAATTTGTTTATGTTTTAAATCAATGATTCTCAACCACTGTGCCGCGGCACTTTTGTGTGCCGCGAAATTGTAAAACTGTGCCGCCGAGTTTTAAACATAATTATGTTAATATTATTTAACAATATGATTTAAAAAAAGTCCTTTTAAAAGGAATAGATATTTAAATCCATAAAATTTGATTGAGTTCGTAATCTATTTTATGCAGTGTGTAGGTATAGGTAAGTAAATAATTTTTAACTTTTATTTTTCTTTGTGTGCCGCCAAATTTTGAAATCGTTAAAAGTGTGCCGCAACAAAAAAGAGATTGAGAATCACTGTTTTAAATGATATAAAAAAGATAAAAGATATTTTTTTGTCAGTATTTTCTATTCTATTTATATATAATTTGAGTACTTACTGATTTAGCTAGGATAGTACCATTTACTTAATGACAGAACTGGCTTAATTTGGTTTGATGATGTTATCATATACTGAGTATTACATTGTCCAAGATCAACGACATCATGTTCAAATATGTCTTTTTAGTGAAATAACTAATTATAATTCATGGCTAATTCTAAACAAAAATTTAAACATGAATCCGAAAAGAATTTCGTCGGATTGTAAAAAAAAGTCAAGTCAATTTGACTATTAAACGATGCTGTTGAAAATTGCTGTTACAAAAACAAATTTTACTAGCCGAATCTAATCGTTTCGATTGGTAATTTTATTGACAAATGCATTGTGAGAATAATTTATTTTCGAAAGTCTGACGTCACGACTGGTGTTTTGAAGAAATCGTTGGGTCATTTGAAAACTTTAATTGGGATAATTTTTTATCTTTAACGACTTTACCCCATTTTGTTAATTTGGGTATAACCGTTAAATATAATATAATATCAAAGGCTTGACCTATGAATGTTGTTTAGGTCTTAGTAAGTTAAACAATTCTGTGTATTATTCTTTTGAATGTCAAATCAATGATAACAGAAATAAGGTAAAAAGCTAGTGGTTATATATGGTCGAATTTTAATAATTATAATCGAATAAATTAAACACATTGCACATATAAATAAAAAAGAATACTATTGTAAGAGTGAAGAATGTCACTCGTGTATTTAACTCAATATCTTCGCCGATTGTAAATTGTTTATAATATAAACGAATTATAAATATATAAAAGTTAAAAATATATGAAATTAATAGTAATAAATTTACTTGTACTTGCATGTTAATTTGTAAACAGATTTTTAAGTTTTAAATTGAGTTTTAAGGATTAAGTGTGTACTGTACCTGTACTATCTTTTTTACATTTTATAATTTTTGTTTAGTCATCGAGGTCCTTAAAATAATATTAGGTGGGATTAATTAAATATTAAGCATCCTTCAATTTATAGACACATCAGTATTTATTTTTAATAAAAAAAAACACATTGACAAATATACTGTATTTAAACAAATAAATTACATTTAAAATTAAAAATAGAACCGACAAATAATTTCATAACGGTGGCGCGGATTAAAAATAAAATAAAATTTACTAATATTATACAAAAAAAAAAAAAACACAAAACATAAATTTGCCGAACAAAGTTATGATGTTGTGCGTCTTTCTTAAATTGGTCTTATATAAAATAATTCAGGAATGGAAAAATAATTTCATTAATATATCGAAATGCTTGGTTATATCTTAATATTAAGGCTAGCAACATACTAGGCAACTTCACATGGTAAACTTCAGCACAAACAACCAAAAATAATAATAAATTTTTGATTTAGGATCTTTGGATGAGCTAAAAATGTATACAACAAAAATTGCCAAGTATGAATCTAGTCTAATTAAATTTACACTATACAAGAATATAGTACATTTAAATGTTTTTTGAGATTATATTTAAATCTGCGCTTAGACTAAACACAATTAGATGCAACTATGAAAGCTACATAGGGGAAATGCGCAGTCATCTTGTAAGCTTAAACACTTTGTTTTACAAAATATTTAATCATTACAAGGGGTTGTGGTGTTTTGTAGAAATTGTGGCACAGTATATGTAGAGACGTGAAGGATGAAACATTAAAGTCGACAAACAAATGTAACAGCATTATATTAAAAGATATTATTTACATTATAACCTTATTGTTTAAAACCATGTAGAGTATGTAGAGTATGCCACAATTTCTTATGTTACTAAAATTATCAGTCGGGAAGGAAATCACAGAGGGTTTAGGCCAGTCGTATGGACTGTATGATTTGGAAGACAGCAGAACCACAGACTACAAATATGAAGAGAGCTAGGAGCCATGGTGCTACTGGATATTGATCTTCCTTTTCCTGAAAAAAAAATAGATATAAAAAAGGTACATGTAATTTTTAAACGATATTAAAAAATTGTTAAAATGATTATATATTTAAAGTTAGCTTTATTAACCTATTTGCAGATTTTAAATTAAATATCTTTTCTCAGACTTCTAATGGCTTACTTTGATATATTTTTTTAATGTTAAGTTCAATTTAACTTTATGAATAAATTGTATTATTTTTAATTCAAAATCACTTTAAATCTATCAATTTAAAATTATACTCTACAAATACTAATTATGAAGAAGTTTTGTTATCAATGATAAGACAAAGATTGATTAATTTAATCTACGATATTAAAAACGTTTATTTAAATTAATTAATTTTAGATCAAATAAATATAAGTTACATTAATTTGAATGCAACTTATATATTTCAAAAAGCCGCAATCCGAGAGTTAATTCCAAGTCAAGTCAGAAAAACCAGCTTATTGAAGTAGTAGAATTCAGCAAAATATATAATCACCTAATTAAATAAGTGTGCGAATTCAATACCAATATTATCATGACCTTGCATTTCAAGTTAGTTCACACTGTTTGCATTATACATGAAATTTATTTCGTTTCATGTATTCATATTAACCGTGACAAACATTTGTTTCAATAGTTATGATTATTTATAGAAGTCAATTTACTTAAAATTTATTAGTATAAGTACAATTTATTTTAATACTAATGAGATAAAATGACTCAAAATTAAAATTAACAACCGAGTTAAAGTTGATTACAAAAAAATAGAAATGGAATGAATGGACGATTTTGAAAGTAAAGGTAATGATTTTTTTATGGTGTTTACCTTTGTGGTTTTGGGAACGTTGCCCCTCATTGTGATGTTTTTGCTGGCAATTTCGTTGGCGATACGCATTCTCTGTTTAGGTGCCATTGTTCTAAATAAATCAGTGATATTTGTCCTGAAAAAAAATATACAAATTATAGTATAATTGTTAACTTTTAACATCATTTGTAAACATAATTAATTTAATAAAAACACTTTCATATTCATATTATTAACAAAAGTGCTGAGAGCAATAATTATTAAATGTTTTCAAATCATACAATTAACGCAACCATAATATAATGCGCGAAAAATTGCAATTTTAACTATGTGAAAGCACATTAAATTTACACAAAGCAATGATAATTGACACTAAAAATATAGATGTATTTTAATATATAATATTCTTTAAAATAGTGATAATTATTTAAACTTAAGTGATACACTGACCACTAATGTAATTGTCCTAATTACTTTAAATGATTCACAAACAAACAAAACTAAATTACCCAGGCAAATAAGCAATCAATAAGATAAATTGAAGTGTGTAGTTAATGTTTCAACAATCTCAGATTTTTCTAATAATTTGAATTCAATATTAAACAAATGTGTAGTACTCTACATGCACAGCTGTTAACTATATATGTAATAAATCAGGCATGAACTAAGACTATTACAAGTAGTCACATAATGAAATTTAACAATATTATGCATTAGATTTGTATTGTGCCGTAGTTTATAAGTTAATTTTACACTAGATTAAGCAAGCACATATCGAGAATATGTTCTAGATTTTATAACGTAAATATTATGTTTTCAATTTGATATGCTGAATTAGCAATAATTTGAAACGTAGCCTAAACATTCCTTTCAATAAAACGCAAGGTTGTTATTAATAATTGAAATATACTTACAATTGTCTTAAAATTAAAGGCTCTAAAGCCGAACACGCACAAGCTCACTTGACACGTATGTAAAAGTGAAATATCCAGCGACCAGCGAAGCAAAATTACAAAAAACGTCAACACGTCGCGTCGGTACGTCACTTGAGGAAAATTTCTATTATCTATCGCGCAAGCGCTAGCTGACACGCGTCAGTTTTGTGCTGCCATCTTATTGTATACACAATTGTATTTTCTTCTTTCTTCTATTTGTAAATAAGTAATATTAAAAATTTAATAAAAATAATTATTGTTTTTTATTAAGTATAATATAAAGTATTATTTATTCATATTAAAAAATAAGTGTTGGTTAGTAGCGCCATCTACATAGAATGATTTACATTATATGGGTAATATTTTGGCAGTTCGCTGTATTGTATTTCCTTATCTTTATCTCTAGATGGCAGTAAACGTCAATACATTGTTTTTTTTTAACTTAATAGAAAATAAAAAAAATACTATCTTAACTGCGTCCTGCACATTTAAAAAGTGTTTTAATGTCTGTGCTCCATACTGCGGCAATTTGCATTGTGTTGATATCATGTTTATGCTCTGAACAACAATTAATTTATCGACAATTTTTTCGAAAAGCTAATTATCCTTGAATAGTCAGCTTAACAAACGTTGCTAACGTAGCTAACGCTATCGAATCTGTTTATTTTTGCATTACAATATAATAATAATAATTAATAAAAATTTATGTAATATTTTAAAATGTGCAGATTTAATAAGATAATAACATACCTAATGAAATATAAAAATGTACCATTTTATACCTTGCTATTTATAATAAGCCTAATTGGCACTTGTAGCTTACTCCATTTTCCTATTTACAAACACACACAGTCACACACATGAGGCAGATTATCATCAGAGACATACAGGTTTCCTCTGGATATTTTCATTCGCTCGAGCACAAGTTCGATTACTATACAAAAGAAAATATGAACATTTAGTGGTGCTTGCCGGGTTTGACCTGAGTTCTTCAGTTCAGATTTACGTGTTCTAACAACTAAAGCTCCAATCCTCCAGAAAAGGAAAGGAGAACTTAGACACTGCTACTAGAGATGGGATGTTTGCAGACTGTTACTAGGAAGGGTGAGTGGAACTATTGATGTTTCTCGATAATTGGGATGACGCAAGATGAAGGGTCGCAGTCCATGCCGCTCCTTCCGCAAGGCTAGTTTAACGACGAACGTCATTACGGAGTGACGTATAAACAGTATATAATCAATAGTAAACATTGAAAAGTGTAACTATTTATATTGTCCTGTTATATGAATTTGTATATCAGCGATAAAAAAAAAAACAAAATCTTTACTTCGTACCAAATAGTACTGGCTCTTTATACATAATTGAATAGCTTCAATTAACTGTTTTTTTTAAACATATTTGACAAATAAGAAAGTATTATATTAAAAGTAGTCGTATTTTTACTGAATAATAATAAGTTTTTCTTAATTTGTTTTGTTTTGAAAATTAAACTGAAATATACCTACTAGGCGTAGTCGTATTAACATTTTTGAATACTTAGTTTTTTTAGCCAAAAACATTTGCCCATTAAAATTTGTCATAAATAATAATGCCAAGTAGTGCAATATTCTCTACTGGATCCAGATCATCTCCCGTAGATCGGGATACTTGCCTTTCGCACCGTAGGTCGTTCGACTTCCTCCCAGGACAGAAATTTGTTTGTATAAACATGTCTGTTTGTCTTGAGTCTGGGTGTAATTATCTATATAAGTATATATTTACAAAAGAAAAGTAGTATATGTAGTATATCAGTTGTCCGGTTTCCATAGTACGAGCTCTGCAGTATAGTTTGGGATCAGATGGCCGTGTGTGAATAATGTCCCAGAATATTATTATTAAGCAAACAAATAAAGAAAATAGGGTCAATGATGAAATAGAGCAGACACGGATTCACCGTTGTGGGCACGGTGGGAATGCCTATAACCCTAGCCTAGAACCTGGGGTCAATAGTGCCTATAGGTCCATACGGGCAAAGCTTGGGATAGGTACCCAGGGGCTTCATACATTTTTATACTTCTCCTTTGTACGAGTAGCAATGCAATGTATCGATTATAAGCGGGTCTGTAGTCAGACTCGTACTTGGCTGATTTTCGGGTGGCCATGACCACAACCTTTTTTGAGAGCTGTGTGAACCTTTTTTGAGAGTGAAAAATCGATTTTTAGAATGGTCTTGTAACTGTGATACTAAATAATGATAATTAGCCATGCATTACAATACTGTGAACTATCTAAATGGGTAATTGTTTACGCCACGCCATGCCATGATTTGAATTATTCATAACTGCGCACACACACACCTCGTCTTATTGCTCACCTTCCTCAGTAAATGAACTATTTAGCGCACATAATAGGTACTCCTATATCTGTTTTATAAAGCAAAAGAATTATTTTAATTGGATCTGTAATTTCTAATAAATTTGTATTTTTTTAAGAGTGAACTCAGTAAGAGTTTCTTGTCGGTTCTTCTCGGTAGAATCCACATTTCGAGCCGGTGGAAGCGCTTGACGATCATACAGTAGCATGTTAATGTCCCACTGCAGGGCTAAGGCCTCCTCTCCCTTTTGAGGAGAACGTTTAGAGCTTATTCCACCACACAGCTACAATGCGGGTTGGTACTATACATATGTGGCATAATTTCAATGAAATTAGACACATGCAGGTTTGCCTCACGATGATTTCCTTCACCGTCAAGCACGAGATAAATTATAAACACAAATTAAGCACATGAAAATTCAGTGGTGCTTGCCCGGGTTTGAACCCACGATCATCGGTTAAGATTCACGCGTTCTAAGCTCTAGGCCATGACGGCTATATGTAAAAGTCTATTTGAATACAAATATTTTGATTTGATTTGATCTTTCAATCATATAATCTTTTCAGTTATATTATATAACTAGCTGCCTGTTTCGACTTACGATAAAACTCATACAAAGTTAACCCCCCTTTTTCCCACTTAAAGTTGTATTTCTACATAAACACAATTTGTATACAAAAATAAACCTATGTTCCAAGTGTCAGCTTTCTAGACTCAGTCGTAGCCGAGTTATATTCAGTCAGGATTAATTGTTTTATTATTATAGTTTGGTTTGTTTTTGGTTGGTTTTCCAGACAAAATATATTTCAAGGTCTTAAATGGTTTTTAAAGTTGGTATTTGATGCATTTTGCGTTTTTCATGTTTATTTTTTCGTTTTTGAGTAAAATAGATATATGGGTAATAATAGATGCAAATTGCACAAGTCATAACATTTATTATTGAATGTTCAGTGGTATATTCTTGGGTACCAATATGGTAGTCCACAGGTTCGAATCCAAATGCGATTTTTTTTTAATTTTTAAACTTCAATGCATGTATCTGTATACCTAATTCAGTCCGTTTACGAAAATAAATTTAATGACTTTTTAGATCAAAATAAATAGAAATATTACATGTCATACGGTAAACACAGATCCTTCTGTTTTGAAGTCGGTTAATAATAAACAAACAATTACTTTTAACATAATAACTAATAATATGTACGAAGGCGTTATACCACAAGAGGAGTCAATAACTTACATAACATACAATTTATAGTGTATTCCTTTAAAAGCTAGACAGAGACAGCCATATCACAATGAAACAATAGAATGAGACGACTATACTGAGGATGCCAGGACATAATAGGTGTCAGCGGGTCAACCAATCAGATGATTTTATTATCCTGCGAGGGTGATCCTTGGATTCTGATTGGTGGGATGAGATAACGCCTAGCGTCACGCCTCTAAATAAAAGCCATTTGAAATCGAATGTCGAAGGGAGACGGTTATTAGCAGCGGACAGAGAATGTGTCTATTTAGAAATAAAACCTTTCCGGGATTGATTGCAATGTTTTTGAGGAAAATATCGATCCGTATTCCTTCTATTGTGTAGAGTCAAAGAACGATGACGCCATAACTTTTTTTCGCAACGAATTTTTCTTGAATGGTTATTTAAAATGTTGCTCACAAGGTTTTTAATGTGAATATTTTGAAACATTACATATGTCCGTCAATTTTCTTTTTTTAAATAAGTAATTTTACGAAATAGACACATACATTTTACGGTTATGATATGATTAAAGAGGTAATTAGTATCGAAATACAAGTACCGACGTAATTGTTATCGTTATCAGAATCATTTCCAATTTTAAGTATCTGACTGATAAATGGTTACGGTAAGATAAAATCACAAACGATAATCAACATACTATGACAACACTAGTATTTTAAAATTAGCGAAGTTTGAAAATAGAATTTGGTTCTTTAAAAAATCGTCGAATATTACTTTAAATCTTCATGACAATATTATGATCGTTTCTAATAAGAATATAACTACATACATATATAACGTACCTAACGTTAGTAACAGTTAAGGAAATATTGTGTTGTAAGAAATAAAACTTATTTTGGTATAGGATTGTAGAATATAACTAACAGTTATATAAGGAGATTTGGAGGATATGCCACCATGTTAATCCAGTGTGGTTTGGTGATAAGCATGTCAAAATGAATTATACAGTAACGAGATTATTTATAAACATAAATTAATCACACTAAGTCAATAGTGCTTGCTCAAATTTAAACCCGCGAGCTTCGTTTAAGATCCACGTGTTCTATCTACAGGACCATCACGGCTCTCCAGTGTGCCATTGGGTATAACATTGGTTACATAAAGAACGTTTTTTAATTATTTAATTTTATATGTCTATGTATAATTCCAATTAGATATTCCTTTAATACAGGTAGGTATGTAAAATAATACCATCTTTATATTGCTAGGTGATAGGGTGTTGTGCATGCCTGCTGGGTGGGTACCACCTACTCATTATATATACTACCACTAAACAGAAATACTTAGTATTGTTGCGTTTCGGTTTGAAGGGTGAGTGAGCTAGTGTAACTACAGGCTCAAGGGACATAACATTCCCAAGGTTGGTGGCTCATTGGCGATGTAAGCGATGGTTAACATTTCTTACAGTGCCAATGTGTACGGGCGTTTGGTGACCACTTACTATCAGGTGGCCCATATGCTCGTCCGCCTTCCTGTTCTATAAAAAAAAAATGTTACGTTTCCAAGGCTGGTGGCATTGGCGATGCAAGGAATGGTTAATATATCTTGCATAACCAATGTCTATCTGTGGTGCCCATTTAATATCAGGTGGCCTATTAGCCCGTCCTATCTATAACAAAACTGACCACGACTTCAAAATTAATCGATGCTTCACTGTATTGATATATAAAGGTTATTGACCTCTAATATACCAACTTATAAAAACTTTAAGCATTTTTACATTAAATCACAATTAGTAACGAAAACTAATTGTGATTGTGGACCACTGGTTAAATCTTACAACTGAGTTTTTAGCTAGTTCCACCCAACCGATTGAGATGAAATTTTGTACACATTTTACTGCTTAATAAAAACTTGTTTTTAAATGATTTTCATTAAATAATTATATTTCAAATACATTTTAATTTAATAAATTATCTTAAGCCCGCTTAATCATTATTATAATCACCGACGGTATTATTTTAAATCTTCTTTAACATTATACTTGTATTTATATACTTATATCTTTACAATATAATAAGCATTATCAATAGCACTAGAATATATTTGGTACTAGTTTCCGAACGCGGCTTTGCCCGCGTGTGGAGTAGGGGAAGTCCATTTCTGTAACTCAAACAAATGAAAAATTTCATGATGATATTGGTTGAAGTAAAATGTGAAAACAAACATAAAGAAACTCGCTTCCTTATTTATAATTTCCTTTGTTTATGTTTTATATACTTAATACGAGTAGGCATGTAAATAGTTAATGTGAAAAACAAAGATCGTAAGCTGGACTGGCATTGGCATTGCAAATAACAAGGCTGCGTGCAGCCGCGTAAGGCCTTTTTTTTCTCGCTGAAAAATTGCGTCTATGCGTTCCTCTACGTGAAGGTGGGGTATGTGGGACTTGCCGGCACTGAGTATGCACCGCAATACCCACTAAAAACCCGTACCATAACCGTAACAGCCTGTGAATGCCCCACTGCTGGACTAAAGGCCTCCTCTCCCTTTTTGAGAAAAAGGTTTGGAGCTTATTCCACCACGCTGCTCAATGCGGGTTCGTGGAATACACATGTGGCAGAATTTCAGTGAAATCAGATACATGCAGGTTTCCTCACGATGTTTTCCTTCACCGTCAAGCACGAGATGAATTATAATCATAAATTAAGCACATGAAAATTCAGTAGTGCACGGGTTTGAACCACGAAAAACCAATGGTACCCATTGAGATGCCCCGATCCGCGTAAGGCTTAGGCAATGCAAGTCGTAGTGTTTTTCTCACCCTTTGTAGGTCTCTAAGTAGATAGCGTTGAAGAATTTTACTGTAACCAAAGTTAGTGGGTAAAGTCAAATGGCCCACTACTGGGCTAAAGTCTAGAAACTTGGAGGCTTGGTGTTTGTTTCACCCCATTATTCCAATGCCCGTATTAACTGCTTGATGAATTATAAACACAAATTATACTTCTACACATTAAGTCCATGACGCTTGCCATTCTAACTCGCGATTGTCGTTTTAGATGACCTGTTCTTGATGACCACGAAAACTGTGCCTACCAACTAACTGATTTTTTATGAAATAATCGCACCCCAGCCACTACTTTTCACGATGTTCATATTCAAAAGCTACTAATCAAAGAATTTTCCTTTGTCTATTTTTTCATAAATGTCAAAAATATCGCATTCCAACAAGTTATATTTTACAATGGAAATATTTAATAAATAAGTGTTACAATTGTTATATTTTTAATATGTCGCCTCTAGGGCCCCTTAACCGTCAGGGGCCCTGGTGCCTGCGATAGCTTCACCAGTGGACGAAACTATCTTAAGTGTAAGTATCCACTATATCTATCATAATGAAACGATTGGATTATGACTCGGCTCGCATTGTTTAAAGTCTGCTGCTGCGGCCAGACTCGCGCGTTACTTGAATATTTGAGAGTTAGCCATTTATAATTACCCGGCTTAATAAAAGAGCATTCAGCCCGCCCCTATCCCCACAATGGTTCAGGATGCGCATTTATTCGTAATACGATATTTTATTAGTGCATTGTTTAAACAATTGCGTAAGTGAGTACGGACTATGGCTGCACCTTGCGGGGACGGTGTTATGCGAGAGAGACAATATTTTGTTTAATATTTATTCATACTAGTATAACGTTTATATATAAGACTATTAGACTTATATATAGTCTATATTTAAAGCGGTTAAAACTACGAAGCGTAGCTACTTATGTAATAATGTTATATACTAAGACTATCCCCGAAACGCGCTGCATATGGTATAAGTTTTATTTAGGTTTATTGATTCAGTATTTTTTCCAGTCAGGCTTATCTAATTATTAGGTATTACTAATACCTCATGAACTGTACGTATATATTTATAAAACTATTTTTTTTTTTTACAATTGATGCGGCATCTTATTAACACGTAGCTTAGGTAATAAGGCAATCTACAAAATGTACATAACAACTATGAGAATGTCGATGTATTACATAAATAGACAATGGGAATATATAATACTTATGGTGAGTATTGTGTAATTTTAACGTGGTAATTTATAAAAAAAACTATTACTAAAATACTTTTAAGGTATAAAATTTAAATAAAAAACTTTCACATTAAAATATATAAGTACTTAAGATTAATAGCTATCGTATAATACCGTCCAGTATTCAGTATTGAGCGGCATACGTTCCGCGTTAGGGGAGGTGAGGTATCGAGTTACCCCCACCGTCCCTAGTTTGTATAATTTTAGATTCACGGGTAACAGGGATGCTGTTAGTTTAGATGGGAAATACTATAACGATAGCATCTGTCTGAATACCGTTTAAGATAGATCTTAGTTAAATTGGATTGTATCTATGTTCGTATCGGTAATGCTTGAATTGATATGTCTCCTATTGTACGTTTGTGTGAAGATGTCTTAATGGATAGAGTATGGTTTTAACAGATTCAAATCTTTAAGAACTACTGAGTTTTTTATATGTCACCTTTATAAATCTTGGGTAGAAAATAGCTACAAACAGACTATGCAGACAAGATTAATGATTATTAAAGAATTACGATTACAACGTGTAATCATCAATCACGATTACATTTAAAATGTGACACGCTACGCGTACTCATAAATATTCAGCTAAAACGGCTAAGCGCACTAATAAATTTTCATATTAAGAACATCTATACTGTTTAGGTTGTAAGCCACCAATTTGGGGCTCGACATATTCTCATTATACTGGATTAGTCATATTCTCATATTCTAATCAAGATTCCGTTTATTGTAACTGTTAATATATATATATATATATATATATATATACTTACAAATATATAAAAATCTATAAAATAAATGACTTTAAAATATAAATAATTTTAAACAATCAACAAAAAATTGCCAGCCAAAAAAAATACAGAGCGGTTCACAATTCAATTCAAATAATATTTTTGATTAAAAAAATGATCGGCCGATCGACACCCGCAGATTACGGCCCACACAGATTTTCACACATCGATAGTTAATAATAAACCATTAAATTGGATTTCGGTTAATTTTCCGTAGCCCGTGTGGTCGGTGCGAGCTCCTTGCATTACGTCCGAACTCTTCACAAGGCAAATCAGGCAGAATGAATGAAAAAAAAAAAAAATAATTTCGCGCGTATTTTATGAGTTTTTAAGAATACGTTTTGTTGATATTTTTGGAATAATGGTACATATCTACTTCAGAAGATATAGGCTTTTTTTTCTTTTGTAAGTTATAGAAACAATGATTATCCGTTGTGTCAAATTGTTAATATTTGGTATTTATCTATGTAAGTACGTATACAATTTTTTATGTACTGAATATAAGAACTGTTTTTTTTTGGCTTTATTATGTTGATTTAAAATAAAAGTACAAGTCTTGTATTGTTAGTGAAATTATGATTATAATTTTCTTAAATACGTAATTAAGTATTATGATTATATAAATTTAGATACATATTTGACACAGTTTTGTTCTATTCCTTTGATAGTTTATTATTTTAAAAGTTTTTGTTGATTCCGATTACGTGAAACTTCTTCATTCGGAGCTAATACGTAAAACGTAAGTAAACTTTTTAGGCCGTCTGGACTGAGTTATTTACAATACAATTGCAAATGGCGTCGCTTTGGCGCCAAAACGCCGGCCGTGTCTATGGGATAATCCGTATTTGTTGTCTATTGTTAATTTTATTTATTTTTAAAATACTCACGCGCGTTTGCACGGATTACATTGATTACTGATGAAAGTTTCGAGATAAACAAAATTGTTTGTTCGTTTTGTTTCTGGTTTTAATTATGACGTCAGAAGAGCGGATAAGATGGTTTTGTATTAAACAATACAATTGTTATTATGAACTGAGATAACTTAAAAGATGCTTTTTACAAATCTCCGAAAGTAATATATTTTGGTTTTTGTTATATTATTTAACATTTATTTTTTTATTCATCGATAAACCGTATAATATAATATTATTTAGGTATTAGTATTTCTTACGGTACTATATTTATGTATTTCTGTTATAAAAAAAACCTACACATATAAACTCAGCTATTTCAAAATTCGAATCGGTGGTTAAATTTGAATTCCTTTTGGAAAAATAATCAATATTACTACAGTAACAATTTTACTTTTTTTATGTTTTAGGCATTTATGTATAAGGATATATCTGTATTTTTTTTGTTGTTATTTATATTTTTAATGTATCTTTAAAATCGGTAAAAGTGTTACGATATGATCTCAAAACTTCAAAGATCGGCTGACATTAAAAAGATTTTCCGCTTGCCCGCGTATATCTCTAAATCCTACGACAATAATTCAAACGTTTTCGCTTTTAAGAACTTTCTATGCATGTGCAAACATTCGCTTTTGTTGTGATCTTGTTGTATGTTTATTGTAGGAGGCATTTGATGGGATTTATTAAAAAAGGGCAATCGTCGCGCCTCCATTAGATATTATAGAAAACCATACATTGTTATTTCACCATTTAATAAAATTAAATCTAAATAGATACCTACTTATTATATAACTGTTTTTGAAACTAAATTTATATAAAAATACTAATTAAAACGATAAAAGATAATTTCTGACAAATCATTATTGTATTGCTATTAAGTATGAGTCTCAGCACCTAGATAATAAATCCAGTATTTCGTGTTTTATTAAAAATTAAAATGAATAAAAAATGTTTTTAAAAATAATTTCCACTATATTATCATTATTAAGACTCAGTTCAGTCACTTGTATGGAACTGCTTTTAAATTATTACATTTGATCCACATGTGTAGCTGTAGTTTAAATGTTTTTAATAAAGTTAAATAAAAAAAGGGTTTTTAAAAATAATTTAATGTAGGTACACTTTTTTTTTACTTAAAAGAAAGCAAAAGTTAATCTCGTTCCGGTAAACGTTTTTGCGAGGTACGGCCAGTCGGCGCCGGTCGCAAATACGTCCTATAATAATATCATTGACTTCACATTTTTAGCAGAGGGTAACTTTATGTATTCACTCCAAAAAGAATTTACTATGTTTTTTTTATTATTCAACTAAAACGTTTATATATGTCATTTTAACAGGAAGCTAATTAAGTGATGATTTTTTATAGGTTCAAAATAATAAATAAATATATCTGTTGCTTTGTATCGTAGTATTAAAAAACAGTATAAGATTTAAATAAAAAAAGTATACTGCGTGGAACTACTTCTTTAAAAAATTGACGCAACATAAATAAATTTCCCAATAAGTAGTTCGAAATTTAAATATACGAGATAAACGTCTATAAACATCATAATTAAATAACGTAATAGCTGTGCACGACGCGCCTTGACGTAAGATTTGGCGCCAAATAACAATACCACCATTTTGAATTGAGTTATTATCAAATGTAACGGACAACTGAACTCATTCTATTTGAACAAAGATACTTGACTGAAAAAAATACATCTCTATTCAGGGCATTTTGAAACTTAAAAACTGTACATAGAGTTTCATTTAACTTCTCGGTTAGTCACTATCACTTTTATAAAACAATCTGTTAAGGTATTTTTCAAATTGATTGCATGTAACTTAAACCTTACGTAATAAAGATCAAAATCGCCTAAATATTTTGTAGCTCTAGATTTTTTTTAGATTTGAAGTAAACTTCAGTATCACTTTTACTCAGTCAAGAGTTCACGAGCGGTTGGAGATGAAGAAAAGTGTCCTTTTGAGGAATTGTTGAATTATTTTGTACTACCATTGTATTATTACATGTTAAGGCAATTTGGAACCTGATATCTTATTCACTAAGCCTATAGTTGACATTTTTTTTAACATCTCCATTATAGATGATTCTTTAAGTTTTTCTGATACTTTTTGGTAAAACTACGTGCAATGTGTGTGTACGAAGCGTAAGAGATACCAATCTAAATATCTAAATTGTCAACTGAGCAAATGACGTCATCGTTTCCTCCTCCTTACCGATTTAGGCTACGAGACCAACATATACTAACTGCTTTAGATGTGTAATGCACAAGTGTGTGTGCGCAAGCACAGTTTCACTCTCCATTATTTTCTTTTTCTCGAAATATGATTTTTAAATTTAAGTCGAATTTTAAGAAGTTATAATATCATATACTAACATATACATAATACATTACACATACAAGAGAGCCGTGATGGCCCAGTGGAAAGAACGCGTGAATCTTAACCGATGATGGTGGGTTCAAACCCGGGCAAGCATCACTGAATTTTCATGTGATTAATTTGTGATTATAATTCATCTCGTGTTTTACGGTGAAGGAAAACATCGTGAAATTCGACATCGAAACATCAAAATCGACATTCACTGAAATTCTGTCACATGTGTATTTATACCAACCCGCATTGGAGCAGTGTGGTGGAATAAGCTCCAAAACCTTCTCCTCAAGAGAGAGGAGGCCCAGCAGTGGGACATTCACAGGCTGTCACGGGGTACATAATACATTATACGTATACTTATATACATTTAGGACAGTTATCAGAATAAACAGTTATGTAAGTATTATTATAATTTGGAAGAGAGTTTCGGCGAAGTATAAAAAAAACATTCGTCCATTCAAAGCAACGGTCTGTCATTTGCATCGAAAACGTAAACAAAGAGGAAATATTTTAATCTTTTAATTTACGCCACAAACACGGGGCCCATACAAGGTTTCACTGTCGCCGTATATTTTTCACTGTTTTCCTTTTGAAGGGGTTGTGAAGCCGCACAAATTAGTGGCTCTTGTCGTCGAGTTAAAAAGTTAAGTTATATTGTTTTACGGCTTCTTGTTTAAAGTTCTTCATGGAGAAAATACGAACGGGGATGAGTATCGTATTTACTTTTATATTTGTTTGAATTTCATTGTTTTATTTTTTAAATAAAATTCTATTTTAATTGAGCTAGGCTGAAGGTTGTTGATAAGTGTTTTAGAATACATACACGCACAAATCAAGCACATTTACCTACACACATGCGTTCGGTCGCACACACAGATCATTTTTATAATTCCTTATTGAATTTAAATATTACTATTCATTTATATTACATTGGAAAAAGAGACGAGGAAATATATTGATTGTTAATAGTTTATAATATTATGTATATAACAAAACATATATATCTATATGTGAGGAGGTCAAGGAGGCTGTATCACAGCATTATTATTTAACATAATATTTGAATTTCAATTGAATTTTAACAAAAATCATAAAAAATAAAGCTTAGGACATGTCATAGATTTATCAAAGATTCCCAATCTACATTATGTATAAAAAACTGTTAATATTTGTTGTACAGGTTAAAAGTACAGGTACATAAAAAGTCAAAGCTTAAACCTTCTCGTCTTCGCTTTAGCTGCTTAAAAAAAAAAGTAATCATAAACAGTGAGCCATCAGATGTAACAGGTTTATAGTAAAACAGTTCGTAGCTTGTCCGTACCGTCACGCCTCGCTATTGAGTGTCGTTTTACTCAACTCGTAATATGATAGATTTTGTCTCGGTCTGTGACTAAGAATTAGGCAGTAAGCTGAATGGGCAAGCTACGCTATGTAATGCTATGCGATAAAATATTGTAAAGAAAAAATCTGACTGTAGCAAATGTCGTTTTAACAATTGTACAAATTCCTTTTAAAATTTTACAGGTGGCGAGCAATCGTACATGCTTACCTGAAAAACTTAAAATTCACCAGTTTTCTGCAGGCAAACAATTTTATTTTGTGTTGCTGTGTTCCGGGGTTAAGTCCGTAATTATAAATACAACAGACGTAGACAAATACGACATTTCTGGGTGGATACAGCATTTGGGTACCACTCATCCCCTCATCAAATATGTACCACGAGATAAGATCTCTAATGAAATATATGCAACCTGCTGTGGATCATTGTGTCGGATTCTATACCAAAATTTCGTATTTTAGAAAAAAAGTAGCCGACCCGCGGTCTCCATTCTAGGACTCGTTTGCTCCAACGAATGCTAGGGCAGTGTCAATAATGGGTGTTACGTAACTTTGCCCTTAAAATTACATTATTATTTAGTAAATCGATTGTCCCCATAATAAATAATCACTATCGTTCTTAATTTAAACACAATGTAAAAATACACTTTATTAATGTAGGCTCGTTTTTTTAATAATTATGTTAAAGGACTGAATTGATTGTAAATATATATCGTCCATTTGCGACGATAATGTGATATTTCGTAAGAACGTGATATTTTTTACTCTAAAAACGACGGAGCTATGAGAGAAAGAGTCAAATATATTTCTTTTAGAGTGTATTACTATCTCATTCAGCGTTCTGGTTGACTTTAAGAAAGTGACATTTCAGTTGTTCTACGTTATATATACAATATATTATATTGTTATTAGATGTACATGTATATGAAAATAAATAAAGTTTCGCATCGCATGGAAAGGTAGAATAAAGTTCTTATATCATAACAATATTTTTGTTAAATATCAAATTTGCATATCTACATGGTTTTCGTCATAAATCAAACAACTGTTACTTGCGTTTCATTATGAAATACGATTTTATATTTTATTCATATGAAGTTGACTTATTATTTATACGACTAATGTAATCAGCTTATAAGTATATAATATTTAATAAAAACTTTCAAATTATTACATAATAATTTAATACTAATAATGTTTTACTAAAATACTATTAATGTTTCATACATTATCTACATATAAAATTATAATTCTTACTTTTTTCGAGGTTACCATATTAAAATTAAATGTTTAGTCATCTTTTTTTAATATATTACGTTTTTTTTTCTTGCATTGTCTCCGAATTTCTAGCTCTATTCAAAATTTCAAGTCTTGAACTCATCAGAAAGCTAGTTAAAAATATAATTACGAAATTCACAGACATTGTCCGAATTGTGTGATAAAATACTTTTTTATATATAGTAAATAAAATGGGTTATCACGAGATGTGTCCGTTTCAACAGATATTACAAGCAACAACAACGCGTGTCTGGATACATCAACAAACACACATAGAATGATGAATGATAAACCAAGAATACTTGAGGAGAAATACTAGAACTATCGTTTGATTATAAAAAGTATTTCTATTACTAGTATTTTTGGTATGATTGTATGTATGTATGCGATACGTGGTGTGAATCATTTGTGTTAATACACCGCGCTTTAGATCAAAGCCGTCTGTTTGTGTCTATTACATAAACTGTTCCGTAAGAAGCAAATTTGACACTCGATGATCGATACGATCGTAAAATGTTGTCTATTTTGAGGCGTGTATCGTTTTAATATTCAACCGCTAAGCCGGTTTAAAGAGAGAATGTAATTACCGACATAATGGTCCTTAAATTTCATTATTGGTGTCATCAATGATTGGGAACTTGTAATCATCTTGGGTTGCTTGGAACTTTTGGCTGTTTATCATGCGACATAAGACATAATATTTATTGATTAAAAAAACTAATCACTTGACTTATGCCTTTACGAGTCTTTTTTTTATAGAATAGGAAGGCGGACGAGCTTATGGGCCACCTGATGGTAAGTGGTCACCAAACGCCCTTAGACATTGGCACTGTAAGAAATGTTAACCATCGCTTACATCGCCAATGCGCCACCAACCTTGAGACCTAAGGTTTTGTGACCCTTGTGCCTGTAATTACACTGGCTCACTCATCCTTCAAACCGGAACACAACAATACCAAGTACTGCTGTTTTGCGGTAGAATATTTGATGAGTGGGTGGTACCTACCCAGACGAGCTTGCACAAAGCCCTACCACCAGTGGTACACGTTTTAATTTATCCTTACTTACATTTATTTTTATAAATGTAACATATAACTAACTTCTCTAACAGTAGTTTAGAGAGAAAAAAATATCTTTAATGTAAATAGGAACAAAAATTTTGGTTTGTTTTTGTTCGTTTGAGCGATTGTTTGTATGCCCGCCGGTCCATTGTTCTATGAGTTAATCTGTTTGCTTCCATGTTTGTCACCGCGACTTCGATCCCCAGCGCGGTCAATACCGCGCTCCACGTAGCCCGTGTTTGTCTTCGTGTTCCGGTTCTTACTGAATTATTGGACGTTAAGATGTGCTACGGATTAGAAGCTTAAATATATTTTTGTTATCTGTATAGATTTTATGACGTTAATTAAAAAAAGTAATCAAAAATATTGTTATTACTTATAAAATAATTGTATTTAAAGTGTCAATTTAAGGACTTTTTTATTTAATACAAACGAATATTATGAACTAATAATATAATAATCTATAATATAGATACGCGATTGAATGCCTTAATAAAATATATTATATACACACATGTTATGTATGATGTCCATATGCATTAAATATTTCAACAAGATAACATTTTACACAATAACATTAATTATTTATAACATTTTAATTGAATTACGAATTACTGGTGGAGGGCTTTGTGCAAGCTCGTCTTTGTAGGTACCACCCACTCATCAGATATTCTAACGCAAAACAGCAGTACTTGATATGGTTGTGTTTCGATTTGAAGGGTGAGTGAGCCAGTGTAATTACAGGCACAAGGGACATAAAAACTTAGGTCCCAAGGTTGGTGGCGCATTGGCTATGTAAGCGATGGTTGAAATGTCTTACAATGCCAATGTCTAAGGGCGTTGGTGACCACTTACCATCAGGTGGCCCATATGCTCGTCCGCCTTCCTATTCTATAAAAAAAAACGACATAATTGAACTAATAGGTTGAGATACTAAGATATCTTAAATTGTATTAAATATTGATAAAAATGTTATGATAAATTATATACTTGTTATTTAATATTAATTCTATATTTGAATTTCAGTTTGTTTTTTTTTTAAATTATTAGTCAAGGGTATTAAAATGAAATGCTTTATACGTTCAGGCTACATTTTATGCACCCGTCAAGATTAGGTATTTTTAAGTGCG
This sequence comes from Nymphalis urticae, assembly GCA_905147175.2. Classification (NCBI taxonomy): domain Eukaryota; kingdom Metazoa; phylum Arthropoda; class Insecta; order Lepidoptera; family Nymphalidae; genus Nymphalis; species Nymphalis urticae. The sequence goes on from LR990007.1 coordinate 3,187,695, forward strand.
TGTACCTTATGTTTTGTTTGTCAGCTCCAAACTGATGGTGTTTGTATTGGATTGAACGTATTATATTATTTCAAGTGGTAGTGATTTGTGGACTTAACTGTAATGGCTATTACGTTCCATGAATGTTTAATTCTTTTTTTTTAAATAACGCATTATTATTGGCTAAATTAACTATGACAATTTCTGCTACATAAGCCTAAATACTACGTACTACCTAAATGGCCAAGTGATCAAAACACGAGAATCTTGACCGATGATTGTAGGTTCAAACCCGGACTGGTACTTCTAATTTTTATTAACTCAAATTAAGCACATGGAACCTCAGTGCTGCTTGCTCAGATTTGAACACGCAATCTCCGGTTATGATTCTCTTATTTTATCCACTGGACTATCTCGACTTATTATTATTAGTGTCTAATATTTTTTTTATTTTTTGTAGCTTAATTTGTTATTATCTTTGCTATTATTAAGACTCGTTGAATTTTGAACTTTTATTGTAATGTTTGGTACCAGTGAAGTAAAATTTTGTATGAAAAGACAAGTGCCTGAATCACGCTCACGTTTGGTTCAATCGAACATATATAAGGTCTCGACTTTTTGAATCTAGATTTAGTATTTTTGACACATTTTGTTTTATTGCAACGTAGTACCACGTAGTTGTAACAAATGTCAATCGGAACTACGGAAGTCGTTTTTTGGATCGCGATTGTATAGCGGTAATAAATACTTTCTGCCAAATAAATGAACTACTTAAAAGTAGTTAACTGGTTGAAATTGCCATTGGTGGTTTGGATTTCTTTTTAACGTTATAATTCATCAATAATTAAAATGAATATTTGCCAACTAACCGGTCAATTTGCACTGTACATATATAAAATTAAACGATATTTACCAAGAAGCAGGTGGTACAGCAAATATTTGGTCCTTTTTAAAAATGTATTTCGTCTGCAAAGAGTAAATATGAAAAAAGTTTAAATACATTACTAATGAGGTTTTAATGTGTTGCCTACTGGCCATTGTTAAAAAAAATATTAAGTTGCTATTTGCTTAAAGGATTAAAAAGTAAATAAAAATATAAGAAGCTCATTACGTAAGTGAAATACCTGAGAGTAAAATGAAAGAATATGAGAAGTAGCCTCTTCATTAGTCTTATATATACTATATTATAGATATAGATATAGAGATATATATATATATAACTCGTATTAAATAATTAGCTTGATGACAAATAAAACTAACTATTGCTTACAGTAACTCTATACGGCCAATTATTTAGTAAAATATATGTCTAAAGAAAGTGAAAAAATCTCTACACCTCTAATTACACAGTCCAGTTTATTTCAAGATACTTTTATAATTAAATGTTGCATTTAAATCTCGCCTGAAGAATAACCCAAGAAAGACGTTAGCTTACCAGGACCGGACGTAGAGATTGGTCTCTGGGCATTTTGACATTTGAAGACATCCATTCCAAAGCGGTTAGAGTGAAATAATATAATTTTTGGCTAGGAGGGTCTCTCGATTGGGTCTTTACCAACCATAAACAATAAGGGCGCATTTGTATGCAATTTTATTTTATAGTTTTCCTTAAAAGTTGTTATTTTTGTAATCGATTTAATAAAACTCTACTGCTACATGAAACTTTTTTGTAATTTATTTGTAATTTTCATACTTTTAGTTTAACACAAATCAACTTTTAGTTAAAGCAAACTTCGTAGGTCATCTGTCTCTTGAGGTTTGCCAATCTTTAGATATCTAGTCCTACCAGGATATCAGACAACAATAGAAGTTGAGTATTAGTTTGTAGTTTGAGCAGACCACATGGAGAACGCACGAATTTTGGTGCGAAACCGGAAATTCGAAATAGCTTATAGACGTTTTGCAAAGGCTTCGTTATTGGATAGCCTTGAATTCAATGTATACCTTTACCACAAACGGAGCAATATCTAGAAACCAAAGCAAATTGTAGAAGTCGTTGCAAAATTCCATTTTGTCGTTTTATATCACTCAGTTACTTGCAGAATCCAAAACAGAACGACTGAAAGTAACAGACAGATCATTAAAACATTTTTATTGTATAAATCTAACGTGTTAACAGCAATAAATATTTTTGTTTTTTTTTTTATATTTTAACACATTGCAAAAATTATTTTACAAAAAAAAAATTGTATATAATCTGTCAGAGTAAACAACGCCAATTCATTTAAGCCCTCAGCTTATGTTCACCTTAATGTCTCGTATAAAGTCGACGAATATTTTCCCATTAATTACAACCTTTCATATAAAAGTAAGCCACGTGCCTCTTAACACATCTCTTTGGTTAGCGTCGAACAAAGCTCTAGTTTTATATAATCTGTGGCGTTATCTGTTTAATGTCTGTATTCAATTTTATACTTTAAGCAGAAACGTATAAAGCGTAAATTTAATTGACTAATTAATTACCCCTCTCTCCCTGTTCTCTATTAAAATAATAGGGACATTTTCAGCCTTGTGCAGTGATTAAAGATTGTTTATGCTCAAAATTAGAAAATATGCCGTGCGCTGAGTGACCTGTCATACGTAACAAGGTCACGTGACTATTATGGTTGGTTCATTTATTATATAAAGGATAATAACTAATTAATTATTTTAATGTAAATTTTAAAAGATCTCGTATATTTTTGACTACTAAAAAAATACCTAAATTTGTTAAATTTAATAAAAATTCAGCAAACAAATATTAATTGTAAAATTTTTGGCATAATTTCATAAATAAAATAATGGCTTAAGCATGACTTGACATTTATTTATTTTTTTAAATTTAATTTATTTAAAGATGATTTCTGATTATTATTTTATTAATAAAGTGACAATTTTGTACCAGGCATTCATAAGTTAAGAGACGATTAAAATAAAACACTCGTTTAAAACTGCTCCAATTTCCACAAAAACCAGATGCACGGTAATTCGATATACAGGCTGCGTTTTTTACGTGTATTTTCGTACGCTTCCGCCCTCGTGGAATTTTTTCGACGAAATTTTTACCTTATTTTTACTTTGTTTAACATCATTGAATGTTCTACTTGAATAAGAAATTTTAGGATGTATATCAGTTTCGCCTTTAAGTACAAGGAATTACGTCTTCTTGGGATAAGTGTGTAATATTTTGGAAAGTATTGATCAATACTACGAACATATGTTACATTGTATACCGTGTTTTAATAAAGCTAAGTAGCTTAACATGAGTATAAGAATTTCACAATATCAAGAAACATATATAAAGAATAATATAGGCTTATTTCACTATTAACTGGCTATTTTCTACTGGGCAATATTGTATTACTGTATTTGGAGCAAGGATAATAACTCAAGACGGTAGCGTATAATAAATACTAACAATACCAATATTAACAAACAAGAGAAGGCTTACCATAATGTGACCCATTTTGTTGTTTTGCTTCCTCCTCTAAATAAAAAAAAATTAAAGAGATGCCTAGCCCCGGAATCTTACACGTATCAACCGCTAGATCGGTGTCATGTTCAGTTTACTCAGATCCCGTGACCGCGTCCGTTAGATATCATAGCTTTGGAAGGGTTTGAAGTTATCAAGACAGCTATTTAGTAAACGTGTGAGATTCGAATATAGAATTCAGTCATTGTGAAGTTAGCAGCATTTGTTTTTTTTTTACATTTTAGCGTTTACTATGATGACATTAATAAAAAAAAAATATAATAATATATCACATAACAACAGTTCATCATTCTTTCTTATCCATTTCTAGGACAATGTCAAATCAATTACATAAAAGTATCATTTTATAATGACAATAGCATTATTTGTTACAATAGCCAACATTCCATTTTTAAACTTTAATAAGCGGTTTTAAGATGTTTACTACAAAATCGCTTTTAATTAAACAAAAATATAAATAGCCTACCATTTTATATTACAACGAGTTTTTATCGCCCACTAGTTAATCCTTATATATAATTATTTTTTGTTTCCTTCCCTACACTGATTCGATCGTGTGACGACCCGTTGTGGTCGCTTTTGCGGTCGCGGTAAGCCTGCGTAACTTAGAACATACTGTATATATTTTTATATAAGTACCGATATTGGAATATGATCTCTAAATTACTGTCAGTAAGATTCAAAATCATTTCTTACGCATTGACATCGAATCGATGTCAGTTTAAGTCGATATAGCTGTTTGGTTTTTATGATACCCTAATGTAGTGGTCTAATTACATAAATAATTCAATTTACCTTATATGGAGGAGTATTTAAAAATTTTCGCATTAAAAACTTTCTTTGCCTTTTTATTTAAATTATTACAATACTTATTTATAAGAAGAAGATTTTACGTATTTTTAAAATTGATAATGTTTTTTCACTCATCGGAACATATTCGGCTCTAGGAGTATGCAGGAGTTATACAGGAGTATATAGGAAATTTCTATCAATAAGTCTAACGCAATGATTATATCCATACCCCACGATCAGTCAAATTAAAAATCACAATTATGCGCCACGCGCCGCCTGATAGATTTAATTATTCGAAATCCGATTCCTTCCCTCGTTACGATAATAGCATAATTTGACATGCTCGTCGGCTATGCGGCCCTGGTAACTATTACCTATAAATTAAATGTGATGCGTCAGCTTAGAAATATAAAAAAATATTATCTATTTTAATGTGCTTGAACTAACTACCGGTCACGCTCAGCCAACTTATAAAGAAAGATAGTGCATTTTCGGCTCAACACATTTTGAAACTAAAATGAAAAAAAAAATACGCATTACTACAAATTTATAAAAAAAAAACATAATAAAAATGTAATCCTTAAATCATGTACCACAAATATTTGTTTCTCTTATTATGTAAAAAAAAATTTGAACATGTCGATTTGATGGTTGCAATACTTCAAAAGAAAATATTTTCAAAGTAAGTATTTTACGACTTGTTGTTTAGCTTAGGCTAAGCACAGCGTTAGTTATAATGAGTTGCGAATATTTGTCATTACTTTTTCTATAAGTCGGTCTCTTTCTCGTCTCTTTATCAATTAAATTATACAAGAATTATTCTGAAATCATAATTTCGTAAAATCGCGTGATGCGTTTTTAATGTGCCCGCATATTCCAGCGTTTTTTGAGTATGTTGATAAAACAATAAGCAACCGCTCTTACAAATTTCATTACACACAATCGACTGTTAGAGATCATTTAAAAATAACAATACGTTTTTTTTGCAATTTAAGAAAAATATACAATGATGGCATTTACTGTGCGTAATGCTATGTGGTCGTTATATCGTGAATCGTCTCGAGTCCTCCCCAAACAATAGGAAGGGTCTGTTTGTTTCCATTGCCCCTTTTAATAGAACAAACAGGGTAATGGCTGTATTGGCCTCCATTTTGGGGCATGATTTGGTTTTTAATTTGATCATCCATTAACGAAATTTATAAGCACTGCATATATTTATTATGATTTCTATACTATAATGATATGTACTGTTTTAAGCCCCGTACACAATATCAATATTTTTATCATATTATCTTATCAAAGGTCAAATTAATATTTTTTAGCATTTCTTTATTAATATGTGAGAAACCTCAGCTATGAGATTACTTAAAAATTAGAGCATAAATGAACAATAATAATTTTTAAGCTGTGAATAGACTCAAATTTATTACCCTTTTTAAGAAATAAAAACGAAAGTAGTTCAGTTCTTATATTTTGTTTAAATCAGTTTCTTTTATTGATGAACGCCAAATCTTGTAAAAAGTTAACCCTTGAGAAAATATGACCCCTGTTGTGCTACAATAGAGTTAATTTGGTGACCTTCTGAAGTTAATAAAAATACATTTGTGATTCATTTCATTCTAAAGGAAATATGTTGAGGTAAATTGGTAAATTATTTATTTAAGCTTTTTTTTTCTTCATGTGACATTATTTTGTAGAGTTTTTTGTAGTCAGTTGATATTCTTGAAACGATCTCGATATAAGTATTTAGCTAACTTTCACAGCTATATTTTTTTCGCCAATCCTCCCACAATGTTTGTTTTCCCCAAAGTACTAGGGCGGCAAAGAGCGAGGGCGGTCGGGAGTGGTCCGCAAACAATCGGCGCCGGCTTGCCGCGGCCACCTGCCTGAATGATGATGACACTTTGCTTTAAAAGTTTAAATTCATATACCTCATAAAATTCATTCTATAAAGTGACCTATTTACAAGACTATTATTATGACTATTGATTAAAATTAACACATGTGTTTTTATTAATAATTATTCAAAGGTCCCTGTACAAATTTTTGATTACCGAATATTGTTATAAAATGTATACCATTAAAATTAAGGTGATTTTATTTATTTCCAGTCAAATTTTAAATCCACGTGTTCAGTATGTTCTTTGTCACACATCACATTTTTTTAAAGATAAATACAAAGTTATAACATTATCTGTATACATATATATTAGTGAATTCAGAAACAAAATAAAAAAAATGCAATTAATATTTTTACGTTTCAAAACAAAGTTCTTGGCCCTTCATTAAAAATTAATAAAAAAAAACAATAAAAAAAAACATTATTTTAATGGTGCTACACAGATAACATATTCATTTTATTAGAAGATAGAGTCGTAACAATTTCACTTATAATCAGATTATAAATAAAAGTACACTTATATCTCTGATTAATATGAATACAATAAATGTTTTTAATTAATTTAATGAATCTTTGTTATAAAGGCACCGCCAAGAAGTTATTGCAAACCGTAATTGCTCTGCATGTGTACATATGTAAGTGTCATCCATCTTGTTGATTCTAATAATAACACCGACCTAATTACCATTGGTCCAATCGAGAATCGAAGATCGAATGAATTTTAATAAGTCATATTCTGTAGCGAATGAAAATTATTTCAATTTAAGGTAATATTTTAATTGCATCTCAAATTTTTGAAATTTGAAAATAGAATATTGGGATTCATTTCGTCTATTATAACAACAATGGCATTAAACATAATGCCATTCACTTTTCTGTTTCATTTGCATGATGTCTTTATCGAGATTAACTTCTATATATCTATAAAAGGCTGTAAAAATAACGAAAGTTAGTATATGAAGGTCAAATAGTGTAATTGAATTTAAATCCAGTCTCACACAACCGAAAGAAATATTACACATTTTTTTTGGCCCTAGCAACACTACATATTCTTAATCAATAATTTTTTTTAATAATATATATTACATAAATTAAGTTTTTTTTAACTTGATATGTGAACTTGTACTATAAAAAATTGGTGGGGTAATACTGTTTTTCATGTTATTTTTAATATAATTAAAATTGTAAAATCTTACAATAATATGGGTAACATTTGTCAAAGTTATTTGTTAAAGTTAACCCTTGAGAAAACGTGTGACCTCTATAAATACAATACAACAATTGAGTTAATTTGTGACCTTACGGAAAAATCCCCTTGTATTACTCAAACTCACGAACCAAATATTGTATTCTCAAGGAAAAGGGTTAACAATTTAATTCTTTTTGCCATTACGTTTTTGGGTAAAATTTATTATTATTGCAAAAATGTTTTTTTTTTGTTAAAATAAATAGCGATATTCATACCTTATAAATTTTATAAGCTAAGTTTATAAATAAACTTGCAAAAAGTTGCTCTCTCTTTCTTTTGTCTTAGTAAAAATAATTTGAATTTCGTACGAAATGTAATTATTTTAATGGTATGGTCATGGACTACGACGGATTATTATTATTACACAGTGATACATATATAATTAATTACCGATTACGTTGAATCAAATGATAAACAATAATAATATGGTATGTGTCGTCATTTTGCTAAATACGAGTAATAATAATATCGTCATTTCAATGACGTTACTAATATCGACATTTCCGTCATTAAAATAAAATTAATTGGTAGATTATTATCAGGTCATAGAAACACAATCTTATATACTTCTATCTTATTCAATCAATGGACGCGTTCAAATGAATGTAATAGTAAAGTGACGCGTGTTCGTCGTCATTCGATCAATTTAGAAATGACGCTGATAACGTCAGCATCTCGTTCAATTAAAGCGAAACAAATAGTTACATTGCTATCATTCATTGATCGTGATTTATAAATGAAATTATAATTAAATTTTTCAAATTTCGCAACATTTCAGATAATGATGATTTTATTTTTTCATACTGGTAACACTGTTAAGTTGAATATAGAAGAAAATCTCTCATAATGTAGAGCCGTAACAATAAATATTGAAATAACTATCCATGCGTGAACAGTCCGCTAGAAAGTCAGCGATATTCGTGGGATCATGGACTGCGGACTGTGGTGAGCCGCGAAGCATAGCATACCTGATTACCTAGCCTAGTGAAATGTATCTGAGATAGATACGTATATCTATAACGAGTGCTAAATATAAAGTCAACTTTATTATTATATACATCGCACTGTTCAACTATTAACGAAGCCTCCTGAAAATCACTTAGTTATAATATACGAACAAAGCGAATAACGAGACTTGAGCTTTCGATTTATTCAAATAGGGACAGAAAAGGTAGATTTAAATGGGTTATCGCGGCTTCAAATCCTGGCCAACAAAAAGTGAATTTCTGTATCTTTAATTTGTGATCCGTGCTTTATATATTAACACGATTAAGGAAAACATAGTGAGTTAAACGTTGTCAAATAAAATGGTTGGTTTTACTGGTGGTAGGGCTTTGTGCAAGCTCGTCTGGGTAGGTACCACACACTCATCATATATTCTACCGCAAACAGCAGTATTTGATATTGTTGTATTCCGGTTTGAAGGGGTGAGTGAGCCAGTGTAATTACAGGCACAAGAGACATAAAATCTTAGGTCCCAAGGTTGGTGGCGCATTGGCGATGTAAGCGATGGTTAACATTTCTTACAGTGCCAATGTCTAATGGCGTTGGTGACCACTCAGGTGGGTAAAAAAAAATGAATTTCCGTTGTGGAGTAGCGATGTGAAATAGGTTCAGAACTCTTTTCTTACCACAGACTACTTATTCTCATCATTGAGATATTTACTAAATTACATCCTATCAAAATTATGATAAGCTAAATAAAAACTATTATTAAATCAATTTTTTTCACAAACTATAATATATATATATTATATAAGGTAATATTTTACTTGCTATACATATATACGCGCCTTGCTATTGGATTTTAAACTAGTTTCACAAAACCGATCGAATTTTTGAAAAACACTGGTGGTGCCGGTAAATCAGCGATGAAATATAAAAACCATTGGGGCTTACAAATGTTGAAGATATCATGAAAAGAAAAATATTTTTGTATGAGTTTAATATACAAACGTTAAATAATGTTTTACGTAAAGGTTCTTGTTACTGTGAATTGAAAAAAAAAGTGATTTTTTTTTTAATATTTGGTATCGTATGATGTAGTAGGAAACTAAAAAAATCGCTCGCGGTCCATACTTTTAAATCTTTTTTATATTTAAGTATATATCAGTACAGTATATAACATTTTAAAATAAGTTCGCATCCTAAAAAATATTGCAAATAACACGTCAGGGCGACGTGTCCGTCTCGTGCTCGTCGCGTAATCATTGAATAATCCCGTCCCAAATCCGTCCAAATCCCAGTACATTATGAGATACAGTACTAGGAGAGCATGGCGTAGCGGAAAGTCGTTGACAGCTGATTGACGTCTCACTCGACCGACGGCGGGCATGTTTATCTCATTTCTTTTTACCAATTTAATTTGCTATTTAAAAATATATTATATTCACTATGTTAGTGTATTTAAGATTTAAAATTGAATAAGATTTGACTTTAACGAGTTAAAATTAAATTTGGTGAACATTACTAATGTATGAATGACTAACAAGACAGAACTAAAGTAAATATCGTAGAAACGCACCAGCTGTGTCCGGTGGCTTGCTTTAGTTTTAATTCTAAATGGGTTTTAATTAAACGTGGACGTGGCGATGTTACAAATGTGTATAATAATGCAGGTGTTAACCTCATATTTCACACTTATTTATAATTATTTATATTTTGAAATATTTATTACAATAATAATTTCAACTTATTGCTATATCTACATACTATATTTCTATTTTTATTTTAAAAAAGACGTTTATTTGGTTAAAAAAACATACGTGTCTTAATACCTATAAAACGCTACCTACCTACAATACTCTATCCTACTAATAAATAATGTCTCTATATTTTCAAATTAATGAACAAAAAAGAATTATAATAAAAATATCATATTACAATTCATTTTGATAAATTGATCTTCAAGTAATAGCAACCCTTTGCACCCTTTGTTTAAAAAATCAAGTAATGGTTTCATGGTTTGGAAAAACACGATCCCCATTTCATATCAAAGGTCACATAATAGTTTATTGAAATTGTAAATTATTTCATTGTCACCACCTAAAGGGTCATCGACGGCACACAAAGGACCAATAATTTTTGACATTTGTGTAAAACGTATATTGACCCTTTCTTCAATTGTTCATTGATGTGTAATAATAAAAAAAAAGTTTTTTTCAAATTTCGAACGTAACTCAAAACCGCAACGCACATGCGCGAGTGGCTCTAAGAAAAATAGACTTTTACAAAATTCCCAAATATCGTGCAAAAATATCGAATTTCCTACATCTATTCGTTTGAATACAATTTTTCGGTCGACGAGCTACGGTTTCGAGCATGTGTTCTTGATAAAGGTTTTGTCGAAAAATAGATACAATTTTTAATGAAAACAAAGGAAGCGGCAACAAAAAAATACTTTTTTAGGTATAGCTCTTTTTTTTATATAAAATCCTAGATGTAATATCGTGCCGAATAAATACAACTATACATATATTGCAACATATTAAAATATATTCATTTACGCAGTTATAAAATAAAAAATAATAATTTATATATTTTTTTCGACATTCCACAGCCGTCCACATCACAATTACTTGTAAAAAAAATTAAAATAAATCACTGCTTGAAACCGTATTTTTAAAAATACTTACGAACAACACATTACGAACGTCAATTTAAAAAGTAAACGTTCTAATTTTAAATCGCTCATTAAAACGGATACGCAGAAGTGTCCTGTGCAGCTTTAACATGTTTTTAAATGAACACGAGGTGTCGAATGGCAAAAATATTTATCATGTCAAAGGGTTTTGGTTTTCTTCGCTTGTCAGGGACGGGGCGTGTTCGCTAGATTTAGATGGCTTAATTAATAGATAATACTAAACTACTTTTAGTAGTTATGGTGATTGCAAATAACTTTGATGTTTGATTCTTGAGGTTTTTAATAGATTTCTATTTTATTATTTTATTAGATTTATAAAAAACTGTTGCAATTAGGTTCTTTTTAATTATAGTTTTATAGTGCAAATTATTTTCGTTTTATATTCGTTTATTTTTTAAATTGTCTAATTTAACAGACGAAGGTGTCTAGGTCATCTGCCTTATTTAATTATGATTTATTGTACACATTGCGGGGCGTTGCATGCAGTCATACTTTAGTCATCCAGCTATCAACTCATTAAGATAACTATACTGTGTGATATATAAAACCTCTACACATAATATTTAATTCGATACCATTTCGCACAAATGTTTTTTTAGTAGTACTTTACAATGAACGAACAGCATTATCTTTTTGTATTGTACTTAAAAACAGAATAGATGATGCTAAGGACATCTCAGAAAAACTTAGATGTGTATTGATCACACATCTGTCAAATTTATAACTCACTATAAAATAATAATAATTAATTAGACCTCTAGGCATAAGCATTTTATAAATGTAACTACAGGAAAGGTTGACAAATAATGCTTAACCTTTTTTATTTTTTTTCCCATTAACAAACCTACAAGGAGTTGACATACGCACACGCTTAACCGATTCTTATATTATCGAGACACAACTACCACCAAAACAATTCGTTCATCAACCGACGGATCACACACGTTACAAAAAGGTTTTAATAAAAAAATACAAAACGGGCTCCAAGATAAAAGTCCTTTGACTTTTTCTACAAAAAAAAGGAAAAATTAAAAAGAAAACTTAAGGCCGCGCCACACTGTCTGCTATCCGGTTTCCGACATATTGGGTTACGGCTCACTCGACTGATGGCTTTACTTTTATTCGGTGACGTAAAAAATTATAATTTTCTTTATTGAGATAAATTATACGCGTCGAAGACATTTTTCGAGACCATATTAAAAATAGGCATAAAATATTGAAAAATAGTGTATGAAAAAAATGTAAGAACATTTTTAAACTATGTACTAGTTAACCGTAAAAATTATGTCATTATAAAATTAAAGTAATAAATAATTTATTCAATAATAATGTCATGTGCGTTCTATAAATAACAGTAAACGTATTTATAGCGAAGTATTTTGACCTTTATAATTAAGATTAGCATAAAAAGGCAAAATCGGAATTATTACAATCTCTTTAAATAATTAAATTGTATATTACCATACAAAAAAAATGATATATTTTATTCCCAAAAATGAATGTAAAATATGTATTTTACAAGGAAATAATATCAAATTAACAAATTAAGAAACAAGTATTTTTTACCATACTAGTTAAATTTTTAATCTGATATAATTTTAAAACCCATTAAAAAAGAGTTTTATGATATTTTATTATTTAACAACTGCAACAAAAAATATACAAAAACTTGACATACTTTAAGCATTCTTTTGACTTTCAAAGTACCAGGCAACCATGAATGCAACGTAGGTGTTATGGTACATTAGTACGTATTCATTTCTGATAACAGCGAGTCAGCATTCGACAACACTGACGTAGCGGCGCCTGCTCGCCGTGATACTGTTTATAATTTATGTTAACCTGGTGTTATATTATTATTATAATAATTATATAAACAATTATGAAACGTTTAAATAAAAAAAAATACAACTGAAATTTAGGTGAAATTTTACATTATATATAAGGGAAAGGGAAATAAAGCCAAACACGTCATATTGTAATGTCAAGTCATTCTATTTGGCTTAAAAATCTTGAGTTTTGTGGCTCTCTATCGAGTGTAATTATTGTGTTCTTAATTAATATGTTATTTTGAATATTTCTTGAATTATATTTAAAGGCTTAAAAAAGTGTAATCAAATTAAAAATATAAATAGCTACTCTATATTATAATAATTGATTTTTATTTATGTTCATATTTGTTTAAGACGCTGTTTCAATTGGTCACAAAACAAATTGTTCTAATAGACCTCTAATAAAGGTCACTTTTCGAACAAAAGTGGATCAGGCTTCCTAAAGCGGCATTCCGAGCTTGACATCCGCGTTTTCGAAGCCATGAAAGCAGCTACGAGTAGCTCAGAAGTTTTTATGGTTTCGATAAGGAAAGAAAGTAAGATTTGCCGATTTTTCACACAGTTTAGACATGTTTATTAGTTTGCCTAAGAAGGTAATTCACGAACTGCTTTAAAGAAACAAAGGACTTAGAGGGGTACATAAATATACTTTTTTTTTACAGTATAGACAGTGCTAAGAATTTTGATAATTTATTGTAATTAGTTATTAAACTTCTCGATTCGTTAAAATTGAACTGGTGAACTCTATGCATTTTAATTAGTTAACGATATTTTTGTTAAAACACTATATACAAAGGCCGTGACAAATATTATATTCTTTATATTGAGTATATTTTATCTACAGAAAAACCGAAGAGCCTATCTAGCTTGCAAAATTAGCAGACTGAAGTGGCAGTAGACTGGTCAGTACTTCGGATACCTATGGTCGTTGTAAGAGTGGAGACCGTGGATCAGGCGTATGGCGTCCTCCAGCCAGGTGCACCAATTAATGAAGAAGCAAGAGTAATTAGTAATGGATGCGGAAGGCAGATAACTAATAAGTTAATACGAGGCTAATAGCGAATAGGACTGGCCGATGAAATGATAATGATTTAAATATTTAGTTATATTTTTATAGTACGATCCAAATTTAAATGTATTCACTCACTTTTGTTAGACGGCTGGGTACGAAAGTAATTTCGATCAAAATATATTTACTTAAATAAGTAATATTTGATTGCCTCGTTGGTCAAGTGGCTAGAAATAAGGCAGCGGACCCCAAGGTCAAAATTCAAAATTCCACGTCGGGCCAGTAAAAAGTTATTGGGTCTGTCAAAAATTCTAAATAGCAGCCCGGAGTCTGGAAATTGGAAGTGTGTACACTCCCCTGCCTCGGAAAGTACGCAAAGCCATTGGTCCTGCGTCCTTTCCGGTCGTGTCGGATTGCTGTCCCATAACCTGTTATTAGAGTTAGGAAATAGAGAGTGCACCTGTGCACACACACTTGTGCACTATAATATGTCTTGCGCAGTTAGGTAATCTTTCTTAAGATTGACCGCCGTGGCCGAAGTTGTAACTTGAATTCAGTGTTTGGTTCAAATTGGAAAACCAATCAAAGACATGATACAGTTACTACATACAGGATAGATTAACGGAGTAATCTTTAATCATTGTTAACTTATTTTTAACAAAGTACTTATAAGACCAGAACAAAACATAATCCAATTTATTTATCTCTCGTGGTATGTTCGCTCAACATTCGCGGCGTGAAAGCCGTAAAACGCAACTTCAGATTGTTGAGTTAAACTTTTCACTGTGAAGGAAACCGTGGATGTTTCGAGCGTATAGGGCCATTACTTCGTACAGAGATCGCGGCTAAAGTTCGCGACAGTGATTCATGGGCGAGTGTAGAGCCGGCTGTAGAAGATCTGTCTAAAGGTTCGAGAAACACATAAAGCTATCATAGTAGCTATCATATCAACTCGAAACTCACGGCAGAACACTACTGTAAAATGCTAGCAGTGATATGCGATATTGATTTTTAATATTAATAACATTTGACGATATGCAAAAAAATAGCATATCACCGTTAAGTCAATTTTCAAGATTTCAAGTGTGTCCAATGTCCAATATGCGAGTTCTTGTAGTAATAAACAGGATACGTCAATTCTAAAGAGAGTACGATATACAAATATGAGCCTGAGATCTGTCTGGGTAATTGCATCATCATGTTATTGAGTAATTGCAGCATTCAAATTTACTGCATCGTACTCGCTTAAAACGCACAAATTTTGCAAATACGAATAAAGTATATGGCAATTTATGCTATCCTAATACGAGTAGTATTGCGAATTCTTTGAAATTAATTGAATAAGTAAATAAATAACGCTTTTATGTACCGAAAGTTTTGCAATAGGCGTCTTGCGTAGTCGTAAAAACGTAACCTTGACAATGGTGACACGATTTACATATAGATTATATAAAATTCAGAAATACTATCAATAAAATATTGAAATACCTACGTAAATCAAGTTTCAATATGTAAGCTGAAATGACATGTATTTTTTTTAAATTTTGTAGTGAAGGTAAAGTAAAAGTACAAATTTTAATTCCAAATAAAACTTTATACAGGATATATGTACTGTCTCGTTACGTCTTACAATGATATATTACGTTATTGTTAGATTGAAACATCATATCAAAGCTTAAAATAATACTACATTAATAATGCCATTATTATTTATTACATACGTATTTCGGTAGTATTCATTACAGTGAAAGATTTTTTAATTTTTCAGTCCCCATTTTTTTTGAGCCATATAGATTGAATCGTAGTTAATATGCATTAGTGTTTTTTTTTTAATTTTGGGAAATTGGGATTGAATCTAATGTTACTATGCTTTAAATGTCAATCGTTGTGAGTGCGAAAAAATCTAACAATTGCATTATGATTTAATATAAATGTCTTAAGTCACCAACAATTTCATATCATGACGCATTTACGTTTTACCGAGGAGAGCTCGCAAGCAAAGTGACCTGGTAGCTGTTGCTACCATAGAAGAAAGCCCTGGTTAGGACCCTCCTAACCCGGGCTTTCCTCTTGTTTAACCTCGATGTGGATAACCCAATCTGAACCTCACATCGGAGTAAAAGACAAATATATATATTTTCTTACAGCTTATAGGCAAGCGCTTAACCGTTGACTTGCCTGATCTTAAGCATAGTCACGGTCTAGGATGTAGCGCGCCTGCCCAGAATCCAGGGTAAAACAGGTTCCCCGTTTACCCTGGATTTAAAGACACCAATATTGTACCTATCGGGAAATATGGACTCAGGCAAAGCATTCCACAGTTTCGCAGTGCGAATAATAAATGTGGATTCAAAGCGCTTCGTACGTAGGCGGAAAAGTTCCACTGTGTACCTATGGCGCTTTGGTCGTGTTTGTCTGGCCGTTCTATAGTAAAAGGGGGCGGAAGGAATTACTTCATATAATTCCTGCGCACATTCTCCGAAATGTATCCGATAGAAGACTGAAAGTGATGCAACCACACGTCGATGTTCGAGACTTTGGAGTCTAGACCCGACCAATGTGTCGTCTCCTATCAGTCTCCTAGCACGCTTCTCAATCAACTCTAGAGCCCGAAGGTGGTGCTTAGCAGAGCCGTCCCAAAGGTGGAAGCAATACTCTATACAAGACCTACTTCACCTCACAAATATATCACATCTGTGTGCTTATTACTCTTTGCCATATAGTAGTAGCTTTGTCGACATTATCGTAATGAATAAGAAGAGTCAGCAATGAGCGTGGGAACGTTTGCTGCGTCACTTCGCAGTTCGTTATTTTTTATTATAATCTATTTCATACGTATTCTAAATTCGAATTTTATAAATGGAATTTCTCGATATTTCTAATGATACTATACTGAAGAGATTATTATAGCGCGTTTTGTAAATTTAATATATGATTCGAAATATCCTATTGGCTAGAAAATCTGTTACTTGTGTATCTTAACCCGCATTGAAGCAGCGTGAAGGAAAAAGCTGTAAACCTTCTGAAAAAACAGGAGTGGCCTAAGCTCTGATTTAATTAATCCTAGTTTGTTAGCAACACATCACCAATATTAGAAACTTCACAACTTCACAACAATAAAAAATCCGTATTTTTAAGTAAATCGTGTTTTATATATACTAACAATATTGCTGTAGCTAAAAAAATACATCAATAAGGTCAAAAAAGGTCACTATTGTATATCTCGATGCTTATGCTTTATTCTTTGATAAAACCCGAAAACAGCAGCTGTATAGAACGAAATTCTTTATCTCTCTATCATTAATTTTTAATCGGAAGTCTTGTGTACTTCCGCGATTCAAACGTAGTCGTATGTCTTCTCTTATATAATACTAGCGCTTTACCAGCGGCTTCGCTCGCGTCATAATTAAGAATTGCTAAGTACCAATTTCTATAGCTCATTCGTCAAAATTTTTCATTTAAACTTTCATCCATTTACATCCTTAGGAGTTCCATTTTTAAAAATCCTTTGTTAGTGCTAAATTACTGTATAAAATAAACCCGTATGTAAATTTTTATTTTACTAGTCACCCCAGGAGTTTGGGCTGTGCGATGTTATGTCAGTCAGTTTTTTTTTAACTTCGTGAAATAAAACCAATGTATCAAAAATAACTTAATTCAAAACGTTATATTTGAATATAATTGTTTTAAGTCACTTTCAATATGTTTTCAATGTGTGTGTTAAAGTAGCTTTAGGCAAAATTTTAAGTTCTACATCTAGAACGTGCTTTAAAAGTGCTCTTCCTCACGAGGTCCGCGCGGAGGGCGTTCAATACTTATTAGGATTATCATGAATATTATACGGACAATAATAAATGTATTTTATAGGATATGATTGAATATGCCCCTCACGATCCCTTGCAACATTGTCGGTTTGTTTGTCCGCAATATAACCGGGCTGTTGTATGGATTCCGTCACTTCCACGCCGATGAGTGACGTAGTGTAATATGGAACGAACTGACGTGTGTGAAAATTAAGAATTTAAAAAAAAAAACTCTATGGTTTTAATTTTTTTAAATTAATATTGGCTTAGGCAAACGGACAAATACTAAATATACATTTTATAAAAAAGTATTTAATCCTTTGTTTATTATTTTTTGTTAATATAATATTATTATTTTTGCGTATAAATAATGTTACATGCAAAAATTTGAATATTGGAATCTATCTGCAAACTGAGTCGTCTTGGGCAAATATAACACAAAATTTAATATTATTAGAGCGAGCGAACATTGTAGATCTAAACAGATAGTTAAGTCGGAATATTAATAGGTATAAAAATAAAGAGCATATCCATTTATTATTATTATTATTATATGAATGCTTCGTTCCAAGGCTCTGTCTTAGAGTTATCCATAGCTTGGCAACTGTCTTGGGCTCTTACAAAAGAAGCTTGTATAAAAAAATATGTTTAGTAATTCTTCAAAAAAATAAATTTCTTCATTTTAAGGAAAGTCCATACGAGGTTGCATGCATTACACAATTGATTAAATTAATGAAATATCTTCAATGTACGGTGTATTTTAGCCAAGCTATTATATAAATCAAATATAATTCGAGTATTCTAAATTCGAATGTCCGTTCCATGTGACAGCTGTCAAAACTGCGTCACGGCGTCGCAACATAGCGTCCGGTTACCGTCGCTCGCGCGAACCGTGAAGCGCGAAATGTTAAAAAGATCATTTCCGATATTGAAATAGTATTTAGAATGTCTATTCTGACTAATTTCAGAAATTTTATTCATACTGTAAAGTCATAGAGGTCGTGTGTCTAGATTATATTACATAGAATGTCTCTATGACTAGTGAAAAAAAAGTAGGGCGGAAAGAAATCTGATGACCACATTTTGTTTTGTTATCATATTATATTATCGTTTATATAATGGTAATAATATAATGATTCCAGATTCATGTTGTGTGTAATATATTATTATATTGATCAATTATTTTAAGTTTGTTGAATATATTTGATGGTTAAAATATTTAAACTGCCTTCGTAATAATGTTTTTAATTGTGAAGAAAAAAATTCATTAGTCTTCTAATAGCAATTGGAAAATTTAATTAAAAACGAATTTAATTAAAAATTAACTTATTTCATCTGCTTACAAATACAATATGAAATTATCCGAGCACGAGGCAGCATAGGAAAAAAACATATTTTGATCGAATTTATCATACAATCTTTTTTAGTATCATTGAATATAATATTGAGATGTTATAACACATTTACAACCTCTTAAACATTGTCCAGCGAGTGATTATTTAAAAAATACTATGTCTTTTCTTTCGAATGTGAAATCAATAATATTTATATACGTTTATCTTTAATGCTCTTAATATATTTTATGTACAGGAAAGTAAAGACAAAAATGATTAAGTCTTTTGTAATGGAATTTCATTATTTTACTAAATAGACCAAAATATTACACAATAATGTTATTTTAAAATCAAAACTCGTTCCATTATTATCGATGTAATGGCTTAATAAAATTATACCTTTGCCTAAAAATGCTTGTATATAAAAATATTTTTAAAAATTGAATATGAAGTCACGGGCGCTATCTTGTTAAATATTTTCATAATTTTGAATCGCATCGGAAGTTGCTTTGTTGTGTTTATTTTACCATTTTAGTATCGCATAGAATTAGTTTATACTAATTACATATGACCGAATGAGACAGCTAGTTAAATGTTGCTACGTAACATCAGCATTAATTAAAATTTATACTTAATATACCAAAATGGTAAACAGCACGGATATACTGAAATGGATGGAAATTATAGCTGAATTTATGAGTTTAGCAGTCAATTATATATGATTAAGAATGATTATAGTATAGTAACTTAACTTATTGAGTTTTAGTTTAGTTGTCGAAAATTCTCAATAGCAGACCGGCAGTCTGGAAATTTGGAAGTGTGTACACTCCCGTACCTCGGAAAGCACGTAAAGCCGTTGGTCCTGCGCCTGAACTCTTTCCGGTTGTGTCGGCCGCATCAGGTTAAGAGAGTTGGGGAATAGAGAGTGCGTTGTTTGCGCACACACTTGTGCATTATTTTAGGCGTGAAGAGGCATCTTGCGGGCCGGCAAGGCGAGGGCGGCTAGTGCAGAATCTTCTTCCCGTATGTACTGGCCGTCGTCGCGTTTAGACTCTACTACCACTTAACATCAGGTGGAGTAGAGTCATTTGCCCTCCCGTCAAATATATAAAAAAAATTATAATATGTTCGGCGCAGTTGCCTAATCTTTCTTAGGATTAGCCGCCGCGGCCGTAGTCGGTCTGGAGGATATTGTTTATAATATGTCAGAGATAATAAATTTAAGCGGGTATACGACGTCACTTATTAGAATAGCAACACCACACAACGTGATGTATGTCATATAGGTTGGTCGGTTGTCAGATGTCAAGTGGTGAAAATATAAGATGGGTATTTTATTATGTAGACGACTGATGGAAATATAAAATTTAATGGTGTATCTGTCAGTAGCCCGTGTGATCGTCGAGCGACCTCCTTGGTGTTTTGCTCTCAGGACAGCGCTAGCGCCGGACGTGCGCACTGACTTATTTAATAAAATCAATATATTGGACGACAATGGCGGCCATTTAAATGGCAATCCATTTGAATCCTAATTAAATAAAATGAAAAAATATTATACATCTGAAGATGATCTATTATACATTGATTTGTTTCAGTATTTTAAAATATTTTATTATTTGCGTTTTGTTTGCTATTGTTTTAATAATATAATATAAACATGTATATGACTGCGTAGCTTATTCCAATCACAAGATGAGTAAATACAGATAAACTACTTTGACATTTAATTGACGCTATCTCATTGGTTGAGATCTTGAATAATCCATGATTATCACTATGGATTAGCAAAAACAATGGTTTCTTGAATGTTGGCGAAGTTATTATCGGAATTTTGACATAAAATTTAAATTTTAAATAAGTACTTATGTGGAATAAGTGGTGTCTTGTAAATTAAGATATATTAATCAAGAATTAAAATCAAGCCGAGATGGCCCAGTGGTAAGAACGCGTTAATCTTAACCGATGATCGTGGGTTCAAACCCGGGCAAGCACCGCTGAATGTTCATGTGCTTAATTTGGGATAATAATTCATCTCGTGCTTTACGGTGAAGGAAAACATCGTGAGGAAACCTGCATGTGTCTAATTTCACTGGAATTCTGCCACATGTGTATTCCACCAACACGCACTGGAGCAGCGTGGTGGAATAAGCTCCAAACCTTTCCTCAAAAAGGGAGAGGAGGCCTTTAGCCCAGCAGTGGGACATTCACAGGCTGTTACGGTTACGGTAATCAAGAATTGTTTGTAGGATTTGTAAACAAATCTAATTGTAAGGTTTGTTTTTCTTCTCCTTCTTCGATTGGTATATGCTATAGTTAAGATTTAAATTTTTTATTTCGATATTTCATTCATACGTCATTGCGTTGTTGTCAAGGACAAGGAATTGTTATTTTAAGTGACTGATACAAAAGTATTGTATTACAATCCGCTGCACACTTGACGCTAAAATGATTTTCGGAGAACTAATAATTTACAAACCATAACAACTAAATCCAATAAACACCCCCCGTGTCGATATGATGGGGTATAATGATGTTCACCTCAAGGGACGTTAGGGGTACAGGGTGCTAGGCAACATTACGGTAGGGTGACCATTTGTTGGGTTTTACTCGATTTATTCTAGTTTTAAAAGAGGATTTGGAGAACATAAGCATTAGAAATAATTAAATCTGTCTATAAAATAAACAATATTGATGACAAATTTTATTTTCAATTCGTACTATAGTTTATAATGTTTGTAGGACATTTAGAAATTCATTATAATAATATAGGGTAAAAGAATGTCTGAAGAATATCTATGACTGAAGAATAACATCAAGAGATCCGTAAAGAGAGTAGAAAAAGACATTGAAAACCCATTAAAAGAAAATCCATTTCGTTTTTGTAACTAAACTCTTTTCAGCAATTTTTATTATTTAACGATCCTCTCCTCCCAATTTAAGCAATAAGTTAATGAATCTTTAAGTAATCTCTACCAGGATATCAGGAGTTCGGAAGCATTCGAGTGCACTGCGTAAATAGTAACAGCGACAACGAAAACCGATTCCAAAAACTAATATAGTCAATACATCGTGCTGTAGGCTTTGTGCAAGCTCGTCTGGGTAGGAACCACCCACTCATTACATATTCTACCGCAAAACAGCAGTACTTCTTATTGTTGTGTTCCGGTTTGAAGGTTCATGAGCCAGTGTAATTACAGGCACAAGAGACATAACATCTTAGTTCCCAAGGTTGGTGGTGCATTGGCGATGTAAGCGATGATTACCATTTCTTACAATGCCAATGTCTATGGGCGTTGCTCACCACTTACTATCAGGTGGCCCAAATACTCAACCACCAACGTATTCTATAAAACCATATTTATATCAAGGTCAACATTTTTCTACTAAATCTTCGCAACAATTAATTGCAGTAGCTGTATAATAAATACTATACCAACTCTCTAGATAATATAGTATTAATTTATGTTCTAAGATATATTTTTTATCATGTTTATATATTCAGAGCTTCTGATTTGTGTCCTGGTCTGAAGGGTTAACAAATGGCAGCCCTTTGTTATAGTGTTATCGCTCTGGGGACCTCATTATTTTTGCAAAGTTTTAAGTGACTTAAAGGCATTTTATACTTTGCGTTTTTAAATCACTTACATTGCATTACATCACTTTTTTATAAGAAACTATCTTTTACACGCGGTTTCGCTCATGAACTTTTTCGGATTCAAAAATTTTATTTCGTCGCTCTCATTCTCTTCATTCTTGGGAATATAGTTCAAACTCTGTGTATAATAGTAATCTATAAGGGTTATATTCTGGGTCTGTTATTATTTAAAAAAAATACATTCGAGTAATCTTTATGTGGTTTTTAAATATCTATACTGACCGTACACTGGAGCAATATATATAGACCTCTGAGCTGTGCGACCGTTAAGAGAATGTTTTAAATAAATTCTAAAATTAGTAAACATTTATCACAATAACCGAAGAAAAGAGCAAGCAATGTATTATATATTGCAGAAATATAATACTAGCTAATGAAATAGTTTAAGGGATCTCGTGACGAGAGGTATTTCGCTTACATATACACATATATATACATAGATGAACAACGTATTTTCATCATGTCATCATTTCCATAATATTTTATATTAAAAGTTATTCAAAGAATAATTACAATACCGAACAATTCATTATAGGCACAATAATTTTTTGCCGTCTGTTCTATTCCACCTCATTACCATATAAAGTCATTACACGGTAACATAACGTCATTAACGCCCTTCATTACCGCACCGCATCCACTCAATTACGGTCACTTTGTAATTTACAATTTGACGCGATTTGTGAGATAGCATCGGTGTTATCTACCCTTGTATGTTATTTGTCATTCGCACCTCTTTTTAGGGTGCGTTTGTGATAATAATAACGCTGTATGTGGTTAAATAACTTTTTTGGCGACTTTTGTTAAAAATAATTTTAGGATAATTTATAAGATGAGAAATTAGTTGGTTTATTTGAGTTCAAATGAGAAAAAAAACTGAATCTAAAATTATTTTTGCCCTACGAATGTTATAGAAGGTTTTTTTTTTAAATTTGGAATCAATAAGTTCTTAAAATAAATAATTTCACATAGATGCCAAAAATATTGTCTTGCACTAATAAATACCAAAAAAAAAAATAATATTTTGCAAATATAATTAAATTTTACAACATTCATTATTACAGCACCATCGACCTTATATCCTATGAGTTATCACTTTCACCGTTGGTTGCCTGGAAGAGATCGCTATGTAGCGATAAGGTCGCCAAAATTGTATACTACTTTTATTATGTATGTATCCATGTTTTGTATTACGTTTTTCTCTTTGTGGTGTACAATAAAGTATAAAGTAAAGTAAAGTAACATTCCGTAAAGACTTGCAATGAATTGGTAACAAATATTGTTTCTAATTCATCATGTGATAATAAAACCCTTGACATAATCAATTATTATTATGAATATCGATGTCATTTACGGCGTTGTAGATAACGGTAATGACAATCCCTCCCATGGGCGTTCACGTACGTACCGATTTGTCGGACATTTTCAATTTTATCCCTTGTAACCCCACACCGAGGCTCCAGGGTATAAATTAAACTAAAGTTATAACTCGATGTTGGTGGCTATAATATGATATACTTAATGTACAAAGTGGCGCCTTTTTACGTTCAATATTGTTTATTAGCTGATGTCCGATAAGGATTTTTGTAATTCTTTTGTTTTTAATTCGTGCTCGACTCGATAGCTATTATTCGATTCGTTCGGAGAACTTCGGAGTATTTTTATATACATATACATATGTATTGAAATTTATATCGATATCGAATTGTTTTACGACACGACTGATTATTATATAAGTATTGTAGAAATGTTTTCACGATTATGAACTCAATCAATTCAAAACAACTAGAGATGATCAATTTTTTTAATATAGTATTAATATACAACCACATCAGAATTCGTCCGTAATCCTTATGCCTGTGAATGTCCCACTGCTGGGCTAAAGGCGTCCTCTCCCTTTTGAGGAGAAGGTTTGGAGCTTGTTCCACCACGCTGCTCCAATGCGGGTTGGTGGAATACACATGTGGCAGAATTTCAGTGAAATTAGACACATGCAGGTTTCCTCACGATGTTTTCCTTCACCGTAAAGCACGAGATGAATTATAATCACAAATTAAGCGCATGAAAATTCAGTGGTGCTTGCCCGGGTTTGAAGCCACGATCATCGGTTAAGATTCACGCGTTCTTACCACTGGACCATCTCGGCATACCAGAATTCATAGAAATGTATAAAATTTTAATATAAAATTTTTGTTAATGTTTACTCCAATATAATTAAAGTTAGATGGAAATATACAATAAGTAAATCGAAATATATATTTGAATTGAAATTTTCACGAAACAATATGATAGTATCGCTATGATAAAACCCCCGTTACATTAATTAACATATAAAACTCCACACTCGTAACATAACGCTCGACTACAAAAGATTTATAAACAAACCATTATATAGGATATCCCGTTACTTCCAATAAAGCTTTAATTAGTAAAAATTAAAACAATAAACAAAAGTCAGTACAAGGGCCGTTAAATTTAGACGAATTGAAAACAATCACGGTTTCCGCTAAATAATTACCGAGTTTGAGCAAAAAGACAAACAAAATGTTTTGTTATTGAAAGCTAATTTGTTGGCTTAGCGAGTAATTGCCCGACAATGTAGCCTAGGGCTGATGTGCTTCGCGACGGTGAATATTATGTATACAATATAAACGAATATTTTTTTATAGGACGAGCAAATGGGCCACCTGGTGGCAAGTGGTCACCAACGCCTACTTGGTATAGACATTGGCGAGGTAAGAAATAATCATTCCTTACATCACCTATGCGCCACCAACCTTGGGAACTTAGATGTTATGTCCCTTGTCTGTAGTTACACTGGATCACTCACCCAGAGGGGGAGATAAGCCCGTAGCTCCGCAAAGCCTTACCAAGAATTTAACAATAAAAAATTATTGTATTAAATAATAAACTTGAAAATCGATTTAATTATTTTGATATGTTATAATTAATCTACATAGGGTTTTGGAAAACACGCTGATCTCGATTCTGCCATCCCATAAGAATAATATAAAAATACAATTTATATATGACGATTTTTCTTTTTACATATCGCAATAGGCAACGTGTCGCTAAGCATTTTGCGAACAGATGAAAGTTCAAAATGCACGAACTGTATACCACAGTTTTCAATCACACATGCTCACCAGAATGGTCACCAGTTTCATCGTTCTACGATGGTATAGGATCGTAATAAGTATAGTGTTCTTTTTTTAAATATATATTAAGAAAGCATGCGAACATGAATAATGTTAAACGGCCTTACTTATAAACGTTGTTTAGCGGTTGATTCGTTAAACAATGTTGTCTTCCTCTTTCGAATGTCAAATCGATAATGACAGAAAGAGAGAAAGGTGTTCAACTAAACAGATACTGAGCAACGATTACATAAGGCCCAAAGATTCTGGTTTTGAATAAATCGAAAAATAAATGTAAATTAAGAAAACATCGGCTATATTAATATTTAGCCTAGATATTATTGTGATAAATTATACATGGTTTGTTTAGATTTATTAAAATAATTGAATGTTGACACATCTGGCATGTTTCTGGCATGAATTTGTGATGCATATTTTTTTAAGAGGGTTGTCAAGAATGCGTGATTGAAAAGAAAATTAAAGTAAGCATACAACATACATACACATAACAAGTTCGAATGACAGTTAACAGTTAAAACACATATATAGTTTATATTGTTCTATGTGCGTGCACACATAGAACGTAGGTTATTCCCTCACACTAATAATAATCCAATCGGTTGGCAATCCATATTTATATAACAATGGTACTAATATTTTTAACTAAAATAATATAAAAGGTACAAGATTATGAATCATTATTAATAAATAGAGTTGCTTGAACAACATTATTTATCTTTTTATAATATTTTATTTATTTTACAAAATCCACAGCGATTTTGAAAGCCGTATCTTAAGTCAGTTTGGATTTACATTATTTATTCTTAGCCTAATTACTAAAGTTAGTGACAATAAAAAAAAACAGACTAAAAAACGGGATAATGGCCGAGAAAGATATTCCGTCTGTGGAACGTCGTCAGCCCTGGTTTGTACGTGTTATCGGTTCGCTCAATGCAGTCTATATTTTCATTTCAAACTTAGACACAATACATTTCTCGATGTTAATTCGATTGTGCGTTTAAACATGCAGACACAGTGAACAATTATTACCAATTAGAATACTGAGAATGATTATGTTAAATAGAGCAAAACTTAAATGGAATCTTATCTTGTGTTATAGTTATGTCGCGAAAACTTGGGTACTGCTTGGAGTTTATTTGGTAAAGCAATTAACGCACTTTAACAACAAGTACCTAATGCTTAGGAAGAGAAGGGGAAGAGTTTTTTTTAAATATTCAAAATTTATAAGTTGTAAGCTACATAGTTAATTTATAAAAAAACCTGGTTTGGGTGGTTTTAGATTTTAAATAATATTTAAATAAATAATTTAAATATGATTTTTTTGTTTAATTAATGTTCTTAACTTATAAACGTAATATACTTTAGATGATATATAACTTTGAATTTTAGTACGAATTGTAAAAAAACGCTATCTGTACAAACAGGTTTTATTTTTATTTCCTACTTTATATTACGATAGGACGACAAATTTAACAAGATCGGCAAAAGTTCAGGCGCAGGACCAACGGCTTCACGTGCTTGAGACAGTGCACAACCAACTTCCAAACTGCAGGCTGCTTCTCAATTATTTTTTGATCACATGACCCCGAGTTTGACCCCGAGTCCTCTAGATCATCAACTTTATAAGCTAGAAGATGACGCAGTTAATATTATAATATCTGCTATACCTTTGCCAAAAAAGTAATCGAATCATCATCGAATATGTTTTTTACAAAGTCCCAAAAACTCTTACAGATTACGCCCATCATTTCGGAAATTTCAGAAAATGTTTCTCATACTCTCTAAAGTCTAGAAGTAACTTTAACCGCTTCCCATCTTATTATTTAGAACAATGATGTATTTATTCAAAAGACGCTGAGTTAAGTGTGAGCTAACGAGCGAAGCATTAGTTTAAATTAAAACAGCAAAGGCCGTTTCCATTTGCATTGCACGTGATCGTCTGTCACTTCGTCTAGCCGGCTCATCATCGCGACTGAGCGATTAATTCGTACATTGCGGCGTGAGACACGGGCGGAAGCGTTTAACAGAGCAACTGAATGTTTTGTCTCCTCAATTAATTGACATTTTGATTAAACGATTAAGTAATGAAGTTATTTTGAATAATAAGTATTATCCAATAAAATATTACTTAGGTTTTTTTATGTCAAATAAGCGTAGCGTTATTATTCGTATTTTCATTCAGGAAAAATAATAATTAATTTGTATTTCATGAACACAATTATATAATTAAAATTAATTCTTAGATAAGAGTTTTATGTCCGTTCTTCTCGATTAAATGTACATACCAAACTGGTGTTAAATTTTAAGTCTAATCAAAATTCATTCTTATAAAATAATATGATAAATGATAACGACATTGAAAAGTACTATACTTTATTAAAGAATGCTAAGAGCATTCTTTAATAATATTTTGAATATGCCGTTGTTTTACTTCTTTATTTACTTTTATACGTGGTCTTCCAAATAATCGTATAATACGTACGCCACCTTAACCTAAGTTTACTAAATCTGACTCACAAAAGTGACTAATTCGTGTTTAGAAAACCAGATTTCAATGTACAATTTATTAATTCTCTCCCAATTTATGTATCCTTTGTGTCGATAACGAACTAAGATTGATTATTGTTAGTCATCATAGATAAACATTTAAGCAGCGGACATTAAGTACTAAAATTAAATAACAATATAGCACTTACGACTTCAACTAATCCTATTAGTTGTTTCAGTGTGCGCTGTGAACCGTTGGTTTTCGGTAATTTACTATAAAATTCTCCGAAATAGTAAAATTTACGATAGTTTTGAGGTTTTGATTTTAAGAGAATTTTTTTTAATAAAATAGGTAGACAGACTGGCAAATAGGTAATAGGTAAATGTTCATAACCGCTAATAGACATTGGCAATGTACGAAATATAAACCATAGCGTACAACGCCAATGCGCCACCAATATTGGGAACTAAGATGTTATGTTCCTTGTGCCTGGAGTTACACCGGCTCACTCACACTTCAAAGCAACAGTAAAAAATATTGTGAGTTAATGAGTGGTTGGTACTCTACCACTTAGTATTTGTAATAGTAAGGTAATCGACCAATTAATAGCAATAGCCAGTGGATTTGATATATAAAGTATATATCAAATAGATATATAAAATACATTTGATATATAAAGTTACAAGTATAGCTCAGTATGACCAGAATTCTAAGTCTTGGGCCATTTGCTTATCATTAGCCAGTCGGGCCGGATGGTCTCAGTCTCACACCTATTTACGCTTCCTCTTAGTCTGTCTAGTCTCCTGGTACATTTTATATAATATAGTAAAGTTACTATGGACTGCATTGAGAGAAAGAAAATGTAGTAAAATTAAATTTATATAATGTTCTAATAAATTTTCTATAATTATTTGTACATATTCTTTATTTGTATGTTTTTTTCTTCGTGGATGTTATGGAATAAATATTTAATGACTTGTTTTATTTATAGAAACCTCTAGTCTTTTGGTAACGTTTTTATTTCTGGAAATTAAATATAATCTGTTTTTTAAAGTTTGTACGTGGATAATCCAATTATTAAGTCTAAATTAAGCGTTCTCATAAAGAACACTGAAACAAGGAATAGTTAATAATATTAACATAAATAATACTTATAAGCCAAAGGTCTCGTTGACTATTTCTCAGAATTTTATACTTAAATCATGTAATTTGTACGTTTAAAATTGGAATCATGAAGCTTAAGCTAATTTATTTTTATAAAAAACATTTGCGCTTTACTGTACCCGTGATAGAAATAAAAAAAATTTAATGTGTACTCGCTATCTCTCTACGTTGTACAATTTCTCTTCACTCTGTCAGGAAATGGGCTACTTGAGGCGTCCTTAAAATTTTACTCTCAAATCTCGTCCACCTGATTATCCAATCGCCGCCTAAGAAGTTTTACCTCTAACATTTTAGAAAACGTAGTTAAGTTGCATTACGTTTTTAAGTATACTTTTTCTAAATATCATTTTTTTTTAATTCTTCCTGTAAGAATAAATATTAAACTGTACTAGAGCAACACGACAGCAAGAAGATCGATCCACCTGCGTTGCCACGCGACGCGGAGGGCGCTATCCGACACCGGCGCGTAATTTGAAATTCGAACCGCGCCGATAATGTCTGTGTTGCCAGTTGATCTCGCCCCAAATTATCCGCAATTTCGTATAGGGATGCGCCTTTTAATGCTACTAGTTGTTTAACTTTGCACTTATTTAATTAGGGCAATTATACACGAACTATGTTATGAAGTTTTAATGAAACGATATCATGTATCTAAAGTTTAATTAATAACAAATAAATATATATCACAAACATCTATGTATTTTTAAGAAAATGTTTTGAATGATTATTTATAGTTAACAATAAAAATAATCAACACTTAGAAACGGTCCCCGAGGAACCGAGTCGCAGTTGTAAAATAATATTTATTAATATATGCACCAATATGTTATGTATTTTACCTACATACAAACAGACATTTCAATTGAGCAATAATGTAACTCCCTAGTACAGAGTACCTAATCAAACAATTAAACATTTTAAATATATTCAAATACTTAAATATATGCTATCGTCTATATATGAAATATATGCGTCCAGTCTTCGCACGTCTAGTATAAGTGTACTGGTGTGTGAGTGTAATGGTGTACATAAAACCTTTATATTGAAGGACAAACATACAATTTTTTTTTTGCTGGCCTAAGAGGCTTGCTTTTATTACAATTGGTTGAATAATTTTGAAAATCATTTAAGAAAAACATACAAAAATTCTTTTTTTTTATAGGTGGCTGGAAGACGAGCATATGGGCCACCTGATGGTAAGTGGTCACCAACGCCCAAGAACATTGGCATTGTAAGAAATGTTAACCATCGCTTACATCAACAATGCGCCGCCAACCTTGGGACGGAACGGAACACGACAATACCAAGTTCTGCTATTTTGCGGTAGAATATCTGATGAGTGGGTCTACCCAGACGAGCTTGCACATAGCCCTACCACCAGTACCAGCACTATTTATTAAAAAGTACAAGATATAAAAGTATTCCATTGTAAAAAAAAACCATGTTATGCATCAAAGTATTTTTATATGACTTCCTCCCTTTAAAAAAATCCAGCGATTACGTTTCTTTTTTAAGCAGTCTTAAATATTCGATTGCTAGGCAACAAACCTTTCCTTACTTCATTCCTTAAAGAAGGTTTTTACTAAACTGTTCCACCTCTGATTAGTAAACATACCCGTAGCTAAGTTCATGCAGGTTTCCTTACGATAGTTTTCTTTCACCGCCGAACTATAAAGCACATGAAAATGCACTTCGTTCTTGACCAGATTTTATGATATTTAATTGTATACTTATTTTAGATACACCTGTTTTCGACTCTCGATTATTAGCATAAATGCCAAACATTTAAAATCTCAACACGGGCTAAAATCTATTGAAGTGTTTAGAACGTACGTTGTAACATGCAGATATGCAGAGGTAGTTGCTATTGTCGTGCAAATAAACTTCGCCTCTGTATAAATATAATCTGTAGTCAATACGCAGCGCATCAAATTAACAGCTGTCGGTCTGGCTGTTTGTCACGACTCGCACGGGACACAATTAATGCGCTTAATTGCACGTTGCACCACTGCGCTCAATTACTGCAAGCCTGCTGCGTTTTAATGCGCCCGAATTATTTTACGACCGATTAAAAATCATGCGTTATGTATATTAATAAGATAATCACTAAACTGAATCCGACCACATAATAAAACTCCTAACTTTACGAAGGACTAGGGTATTTTTTTTATTTTTTTTATTTGTAGGTGTTGGAAGGCTTGAACGGTCATCAGATCATCTCTCCTCGTTGGCATCTTGAGGCAATGATATGGCCATCACAATTGGTTGTAAAAACAAAATATTATTTATTCAAGTCGGTTATTGCGAGAACTTTTGACTTGATGACTCGTAATTTGACAAGAAGTTATTAAAGCTTATAATAAGCTTAAAATAAACTACTATTTATACTATTATTTATTCAGCATGGAAATAAACGAAAATGGAAGTAACGATGCAGACTAAGACGAAAGATACCTGATATTACTCAAGAAAAAATATTCCAGAAGTGTATTTCATACCTAAGATGTGTACATAAGAAACAAGGAGCAAGACGCTATCGTATGATGGGGTGGAGTGATGATGTAAGAGTTTAGGCCCTCGCGTTGTTAATCAATGGTGAAGGTATGCATGAATTCAGTCATATAACTCCTCGAATTACTCTCCAAAAAGCTTGGGATGACAAGCAGGTGACATTCCTTCGATGCTCATAATGAGAATTTGGTTTTATTGTAGGGCGATCACTTTGAGTGACGATCTACCGAAATCAACGATTTAAGCTGATATTTGGCTCGAGTCATCACTTACCGCCCCACCACTATTAGTAGACAACGTGGTGCAATATGCTACATCGTCGCATGAGAAAAGGGCTTTATTCTGTCCTGATGTTTCAATTTTATGTTCCTAATAAATAATATACAAAAATTTGTTCCTCTTTTCAACTAATTTAAATATAATTACAATAGGAAGTTATGGATAAAAATATGAGGTAAAAACTCACTTGGTCACTGTTCGCTAACAACTAACAAGGCAAATAACAAATTATTGTTATTAAATTATATGAATTGAGTACCCGACAATTTTAATTTTAATATTATAATTTTATGTCAGAAAGTTCGTTTCATTTATTTCATAGAAATTGAAAATCGAGCTGACTCAACTTTTAAGTGGTTAATTTGTCTCTATAATTCATCTCGTGATCTGTGGTGAATTAAAACGTCATGAGGAAACTTGCATGTGTTGGATTTAAGTTTGCCTACATGTGTATATATCAATTCGCATTAGAGCAGTGTGCTGGAATATGCTCCAATCCTCCTTAAGAGGAAGCAGCCCGGAGTCTGGAGGTGTGTACACTCCCACGCCTCGCAAAATACGCATTAGCCAAAATCGGTCAGGAGGACATCATCTTCAACATCATGACATAATAATGTAAAAGATAACATTATTTCTTAATATGATAAAAATACCTTATTTTCTGGTCAATTTTAATTTAGTTTAAACTGATAACCTGACTCTTAAACTTCGAACCTGTTTGTAAGAGTCTACACCAACAAATATGTTTTACTTGATAAAAGCCAGGTTACTATATTAAAAATTATAAATAATTATTCGTTTTGCTTACGAATAGTCTAATTGACGTACAGTTTTTTTTTAACAAAACACTATTTGCACTCTTCAGCTCTGTATGTAGCAAGCCAATGGTAACTTTTGAATAACGCCTCGTAGACTATCGTAGATCAAAATGCAAAACGAAGTATTCCTTGAATACATTAAATAAGGCAATTGATAATAACTAAATTAATCCGTAATCGCTGACGTCTCAATCCGACTACCGGATAAACTGCCATCAATCAGACATTTGTTATTTAAAACGATAATATTTTTTTTATTTCCAAATCACGCAAAACTATTAACCTCATTAATAAATCTTATCGCATGGCTACAGTTATCTGATACGATATAATGTGTTTATTGACTGCTCGTTGAACCAATATACATAAAGTGTTATGTATAGCTTATTTAATATTAATATAATATGTAAAAATAATTTATTTTTTGCAAATTGTTTAAAATTTTATATAATACTTTAATCTTAATAAATCAGGGACTAATGTTTGTATTTTTTTTCTTTTGGGCATATATGATTCCCAAGTACCTCAATAAAAATATAGAAGAAAAGTAGTCGTTATTTATCGTATATTATATAAAAGTCGTTGTTATTAATTAAATAATTTTAGCCCTCATTCCTAATGATTTTCCTATATTAAGTGGTCAACAATGCATATAGGTAAGAAATTGTAAGAAATGTTAACCATCGCTTACATCACCAATGTGCCACCTTGGGAACTAAGATGTTATGTCCCTTGTGCCTGTTTTGCGGTAGAATATCTGATGAGTGGGTGGTACCTACCCAGACGAGCTTGCACAAAGCCCTATCACCAGTAAAATAAGTATTTACTTACCCCCCTTCAAATAAGTGTAAAGCTTGCGTTCGGAGTGGGGACGAAAATTATCCACGCAGTATTCGATCCTGTGATTTTGACATCGCAAGACGGCTCGTAAACCATTGCTCTATTAACGCTTAGCAAATACAGGGCAATCACATCCCTAAAGAACACTTAGCATTTGTAGAAGTGCTTTGTGTGTTCGACCTCCAAATACATTTTTATTCCTGTGTTTCGGTTTATTTGCACCATGACTACGTCAGCCCTATCATAGCATAAGGGACATAACATCCCAGTTCAAATGGTTCTCGGCGAATACTTATTATAAGAATAGGCCAGCATTCTTAGTGCCAATGTTGCGGCATGAATATAAAATATAAAAAAATAAAAAACTTACTCATAAATACGAATGATTTAAATTAATTTAGAAATCTGAGAATTTATTTTATTTAGTGTCATCTCATATGATTCGACTTTAGTTGACCTCTATTTTTTGTTGTCCAAAAAATCATTAAAGATGAATGATATAAAAAAAATGATATTTCAAATTAAGTGAATAAAAGTTTGAAAAGATAACACAATAAAACTTTTATTTAATTGATTTGAATAGTTTTAATGACAATCTGTTCAGTCTGTCTGTTGACTAAATCGACTAAATAAATAAATCGTCTAAACTAAAACGTATGAACGCGGCTTAATATAACAATGCTACATATACATTCTTATAATTTTGATAAGTAATATATTTTTAGTACTTGCAATAACAATTACGTAATTATCAAAACTGTTATCTGCCAGTGACTGGACGTTATTGTTGAAACAAAATAATTAAATCACGTTTTCCGCCATTTATATTATAAGTTTTCAGCAATTCGCATCTTAATATAAACAATATAAATTTATTAAGGAAGTTTCAACATATTTTTGTCAGTGTGTTTCTAGTTCTGCAATAAAAATGTTCAATTATAAATATTTAACAAAGGAACATTTAAAGGGATTCGATAATTATAAGGTCAGTTAACATTTTATTGTTTGATTTTTTTTTATGTTTCTTATTGGTTAGTTATAAACGTATCTGTGTTTTATAACTTTTAACCTCTACTATAGATATTGGAGTTAAACGAGAGGTTACCAAGCGTTAATGAGTTACGTATTGTGCCAGTTATTGCACTGGCCCACTCTTTAATAATTCCTTAATACCAGACAATAAGAATACGCGTTATATATGTACAATTGGTCAGTAGTGCTTACTTATGTATGAGTTTCAATCGCCAGTTGAACCTCACTTCGTATCTAACATGTGAAATGTTTATAACCGACATACGTTGATACACTATTTTGAACTTTGTATCCTTTAAATGTTATAATTGTTACAGTCAATATCGCATATCGTTTTCTAACATTTAACAATTATGTTCCGCGATAAAAAAAATCTTACAGAATAGCTTTATGGTTGCTTGTTTTAAAGCAAAAAATTCTAAAATAAATATTCGCGATGTACGAGCGTTTTTATTATAAATTATCTATTTCGATTGTCAATGCTATGAAATATAGCTAAGGATAGCGAAGTGCGAGCGAGCGAGTGAAACCTTTTCGGCTGTATTCAAGCAAAATAGTTTTTTTAATCTACTACTAAACTAATAAAATTATTAAATCTGAATATAAACAATATAGTTGTTATAATGTACGTACATTATAACAACGAATGCTTCAGATTTAATAATTAATCAACATTAATTTTGACATTAAATACAAAACAATAATTATTTTCATTTATCAATATTGTTCATTATTTAATGTTAAATTACGTAAACAGAAACGCAATTTACTTTTTTCAAATATATCACTTTATTTGTACACGTACAACGCAGAATGAATTGAAATAATCTTATTATTCAACACTAACTGTTCCTACCTATAGTTCAATTAATTATTACAATTCCCGATAAATAAAGTAATTATTATGGCTTTATTATATTTTTTTATTAATGACGGTCAGTCATGTAAACGGTAACAGCCTGTAAATGTCCCACTGCTGGGCTAAGGCCTCCTGTCCCTTTTTGAGGAGAAGGTTTTTGGAGCTTATTCCACCACGCTGCTCCAATGCGGATTGATGGAATACACATGTGGCAGAATTTCAGTGTAATTAGACACATGAAGGTTTACTCAAGATGTTTTCCTTCACCGAAAAGCACTAGATGAATTATAATCACAAATTAAGCACATGAAAAACTTCAGTGGTGCTTGTCCGGGTTTGAACCCACGATAATCGGTTAAGATTCACGCGTTCTTACCACTGGGCCATCTCGGCTTTTTCAGTCATGTAAAACCAAGGATTATTGTTAAACAAACGTTACAATAAGATATCTGTCGACTGTGATACAGTTAACAATTGTAGTCCTGAACTCTCTCAAAATATTTATTGCTATTAGATACCCTATTATTGCCCTTAGATTAAAAGATATTAGTAAAATGAATAGTGATAGATAATTAATTTATTTTCAGTACAATGCAATCGACACGAGTCCTCTCAGCCGATATGTGATGCATCCCACATGGAACTTCTCTGTTAAGGTATTCACACTCTAAATAAGAGAGAAAGACGAGAAAGAAATCACTTTTCGAATGTGTTTTTGTGTCATACGGTCAAAGTTG
The DNA here is from genome assembly GCA_905147175.2 of Nymphalis urticae. Lineage (NCBI taxonomy): Eukaryota > Metazoa > Arthropoda > Insecta > Lepidoptera > Nymphalidae > Nymphalis > Nymphalis urticae. The sequence continues at coordinate 3,224,249 of LR990007.1, forward strand.
AATTAGATATCACAAACATTAACTTCTTCTGACTAAATTTCGACCACGGAGCCTCAAGTATCAAGCACTTGGTTCGCAAACACAGGTGCACTTTCTATCCCATCTCATAGTCCAATGGTATGGCAATCTGGCACAGCATCTGCAGCAGAAGGGCCAGAAACATTTTACGTGACTAGTAATCATGGGAGCCGGTGCGAACATATTATCTTATAAAGTCGGTTTACAAACATTCAATTCGCAAATGTTTTACTTTGCAAATGAGCTCAAATGTTAAATTTTAACTAATAATATTATTAAAATACAAATATTAAAAATTGTTCATGTTTAAAGATCTTATTATAACGAAATAATGAGTCATCATTTTGTCACAAGTGGTAGGTAAAATGTTTTTTTTAATTTGTTTTTTTATCAAATGACAGGATTCTTTTGTTTTAGTTCATACCGAAATGGATAGCACCAAATGTCTTGACATTCACTGGGTTTCTTTGCATGGTTCTGTGTGCGCTGATAGTCCTGGTGTACGACTATGACTGCACCGCGTCAGGTCGTCCCGGGGAGTACGAGATAGAGGACTCGATCTTGTCACGTGTTGTGTTCACTGTTTGTGCGTTTCTGATATTCATTGCTTATAATTTAGGTAAGTTGTCGTTTTTGAAGTTTTTTATTACATATGACACAATTACAACTTTAATATAGGTCTGTCTGCATTATTATAATACTTCTAGGTAATAGTATACGATGTACTGCTAGACGAAAAAATAATACCTATACATACCTCCCTTTAGGAAAATGATATGGGGCCTAATTGTAGTAATTGTAATAAGTGGACTATGGGGACATAAGTGCCTTTTAGAGTTTAAGACGAAACATTTCCTTTTCTTCGAATACATTTTAAACAAATCTTTAGACAATTTTAAGAAACTTATTTCGCAATATTTGTTTGATCCAGTAGAATTATTGTGTAAGAACTAGATTAAACTTACTGCAGAACCAAATGAAATGGCAGAAAGAGATATTGCGCGAGTCTTTTATAGAATAGTTTTGAGTCGTGCTGTTACAAGATAAATTTAAATTAATTACAATAAATTAAATGTTAAGATACCAAAGATTCGGAATATACAGTCTACCGAAAAGAGCCAGGAATTAAAAAAACATATAGTAAATTTTGAAAATAATACAAATAGAAAAGATACACCAAAACACTACATCACGATTTGGATCTACAATCACGGAGATTTGATTATTTGAGAAGAAAAATAAAAACTCTGTAGGCTCTAATGTAGCACATAGTAATATACAATTAAATGCATATATATCCTTCGAAGTATCCGTCCGTAGTTGCAGGACATTACATCAGTTCGTATAAATCAAAGTTGATTCATCATCACCAAGGTCGTGATAATGAATCATCTCATTCTACGTCGAACGTTAATATGTCCACGTAATATTATGTTACATGCCTTCGTACGTATGTGATTCAAGTCTACTGAACACTTCGAACTTGAAGCGGAGTGCACCACCTCTAGTATCGCCAAAATAATAAACCGTTCATCTTTAATAATTTATCTTAATTTATATAAATGCAAGATAGACCCTTGTGATAAGAATCCAAATTAAAAATACTATATTCAATTAGGCTGGGGGTTTTGTCGCAAGTAATAAGATTAAAATAAAATAGTTACCCGTTTGGAATTTATATTCTACCGAGAAGAACTAGAAAGAAACTGAATCGATCAATCGACTCAACTCGGATTGATATTGTAACGGATATGATAATTGTATATTTATTTGAATTACAAATGTAGCTTTTGACTTTATACTGTATGTAGGTAATTTATGTTATTGATAATAAAAATAAGATGATGATTTTTTATTTGATTTAAAAAGTCCTGATACTTTTTTGTTGGCTTTATCAAATTTAGTTCAAATACCAAGGCATCATAAATAGTATGGCGTAATTTATGCGTGGAATAATATCGTTACCGAAAGTACCGTTACGATTATAATAACCCTAGCTCACTTACTATACAGTACCTTTCGATCGAGGGTACGAGACTTGTCACTAGATATAAAGCCTGTTTATGAGGATCATAAAGAAAGTTCCGCCGGATAACAACAATTAAGCAAATTAATAAGAGTTGATAAAGATAGTATATTTCATATTCAGATGGTATGGACGGCAAGCAAGCGAGGCGGCTGGGCTTGTCTGGTCCTTTGGGAGAATTGTTCGACCACGGTCTGGACTCATACATCGTGTTCCTCATACCCTACTGCTTGATCTCCGTGTTTGGAAGGGACCAGTACTCGACCACCGTATTCAGGTGATTTGATATATAAACAATGCTACATAATATACTTCTGTTCTTAAATATCTAAGGAATGTAAACAAGCCAATAGGCATAATAATATTAAGCGCTCATCTTCCTCAATACATGTTGACACTACCAGAAATATATAACCACTCTTTTTTTATAGAAAAGGAAGGCGAACGAGCATATGGGCCACCCGATGGTAAGTGGACACCAAACGCCCTTAGACATTGGCACTGTAAGAAATGTTAACCATCGCTTACATCGCCAATGCGCCACCAACCTTGGGACCTAAGACTTTATGTCCCTTGTGCCTGTAATTACACTGGCTCACTCACCCTTCAAACCGGAACACAACAATATCAAGTACTGCTGTTTTGCGGTAGAATATCTGATGAGTGGGTGGTACCTGCAAGCTCGTTTGGGTAGACGAGCTTGCACAAAGCCCTACCACCAGTGTATACTCCTTATAAAGGTACATCTGAATACGTATTCACCAATTATTCTGAGGGTGTATAGGGTGAGCAGAACAGACTCTATTGTGATCAGTGATACAGGAAACATAGCATCTTAAGTCTTTCGAATAGTGACGCATTGATAGTGTATGAAGGAATTTTTACTTCTTACAGTATAACTAGGGGGGCCTAGGGGTTAAAACGACTACTGATCAGGTGGCCCATTTGCTCATCCTCCTTCCTATAATATATACGTATATATAAAATACTTTGTTGATTACATCGTTTTTATATAAATTGTATTAAATATACGAGTGCATACAAATTTTATGTACCTTTACAAATCAATAAATAAAATATATATTTTGTGTAAAAATGTAATTAAAAACGTCGTGTGAAATATCATGATCGCGAGATGACTGCGAGGGTATTGAGAATTTAAGTTACTTTAGAATATTTTTCTTTTTTTTTAAATAAATATCAAGTAACCGTCAATACAACGTCATAACAATTTTTGAAATAAATATTTTTTTCGTAGACAGTACTATCGAATACAGACATTAAACAGATAACGCCACAGATGATATAAAACTAGAGCTTTGTTCGACGCTAACAAAAGAGATGTGTTAAGAGGCACGTGGCTTACTTTTATATGAAAGGTTATAATTAATGGGAAAATATTCGTCGAGTTTATACGAGACATTAAGGTGAACATAAGCTGAGGGCTTAAATGAATTGACGTTGTTACTCTGACAGAATATTTGTTAACTTAAATTCTTTGATCATAAGTAAATTGTTGAATTTAACGTTTTCTATATATCGTTTGTGGTACGCTCTTTAATTCGACTATTGTCTATACCTCTGCACTGTGCACGCGAAAACCACAAAAGATATTTGATTAAAAAAAAGGTTCAAAACATTACAGCGAGGTCAGAACGGGGAAATCCTTGTCGAATCGCAATTCCTGACTGAAAAATGAGCCAACCCTCGTGTCAATAGTGGAAGCAATAAAATGGAGTGTTATGTCCTATATATCTATATTATATATTTTTTACACTATCGCTTCAAGGCCCCAAGTGTCACTGTCAAAAACGTCAATCACCAAATCTAATATAAATGTACTTTTTCAGAGCGTACCTGATAGTAATGAGCATTGTGCTCAATTTTTTTGTAAGCCACTGGGAAAAGTACAACACGAGGACGCTGTATCTGCCGTGGGGATATGATCTCAGTATGTGGGTGAGAATACATATTTCCTTATTGTAATACTTCTTAATTTTATTTTTTTATTTTCTATTAATTTAAATTGTTGAATCTATATACAGAGATAGCATCTCAGTATTCGGGGCTGAAAGTACATATTTTCTAATCATACTAACTTTTTTATTCGTTGTTGTTAAAACATGTTATTGCAGTAGTTTCGCTATTCTTAAAAAATGCATCCCAAACTCGACGTAGAAGTCGATCAAGGTATGTTAGAAAGAAAATTCCTTTGCTAAGCGATGCGCAGTGTGGACACACTTTTAAAAGTTAATTCCGCCTTTTAACTATAATAAGACTGAATTATTAAAAACAGTGCGCGTGTTCTTTTTCTTGAACTTTATGGAATTACAATACATTTTTAACTAACATTGCAACACTGTATTTATGACGTTTAAAATATCTAAACAGATAACATTTTCAAATTAAAATTAATTAACGTTGACAAATTATTATTTATAGTCTAATTATAATGTATACTATTTTTAATAATTAATGTTTTACCCGTATTTCATTTCCTGCATATATTAAAGATATATGAAGCCGGCGGTTATCGAGAACAACATCTTCATGATCATTAACTTTAGTTATGACGAAATCATTTGAATCATTTAATAGTGACAAAATATATTCCAATATGAAATTTAAGATAAGTATATAAAACAATCTTAATTAAAATTGTACAACATCAGTCCTGAATTTTATATACTAAATCGACGGTAAAGAGAAACCTCGTGATGCCCGAAGCTTAAAATTCTACTATATGTGTACATATATATCAACACAGTGGATTAACGTGTCGAATGAAACTCCTGAGCAAAAGATCTTTTGCTCAACAGTAGAGACATTTAACTGTCGTAAGAGATTTATGAAAACAGTTTTTAATACGTGCTGGTCTATATTATATAACGAATTTGTCATTCGCTACATGTCTACATACAATCGTTTTTACTGATTGACCCACAGCTGGGCTAAGTCCTTCTCTCCTTTTTTCAGGATGGTTAGGAGCTTATTCTACCACGCTGCTCCAATACGGATCGTTGAATACACATGTGGCAGAATTTCTGTGAAATTAGACGCATGCAGGTTTAATCACGATGTTTTCCTTCACCGTCAAGCACGAGATTAATTTTATACACATAATAAGCACATGAAAATTTAGTGGTGCTTGCTTGGCTTTGAATCCGCGATTATCGGTTCTAACCACTCGGCCATCTCGGCTTCTGTATCCAGTTCATTTCTTTCTCGTAGGCTTCCTCTCTGCTATTCCTGCTGGCTGGTGTCAAGGGTCCGGCCGTGTATAAAGTGATCGTCTTCGGTAACGTTAAATTCGTCGACGCGTTGGAAATGACAATCCACGCCACGGGTTTGTTCACAACGTTACCCGTTGCCATATATAATATATATCTGTGAGTATTTTGTTATAAATTATATTTTATTAGGTTGAATTTTAATGCAACGTTTGAAATGTTCTAACGTAACGATGTACGAGTAGTTGTGCGTAAAACATGACTGTTGTGAAGTTTAACAAAATATTGTTCAAAAATTATAAGAATTTATTAAACGGCTGCAAAAAAATAATGTAATGTTTTCAGGGTTCATGTATGTTTGTTTTTGTTATTCCATCAACTTTTAAATGGCTGAAGATATTTGGTTGTATCGTTAGATTGTTTTTTATATCGCCCCGAGTAACATTGGATATAACACCTTTCTTTTAGTTCGTATATTTCAGGGCAGTCGTGATTTTAATTCAACGATTACTTTAACATATTTTTTATGTAATTATTTTTTGCATAGTGTACAAGTATTAATGAACTGACCGGTATTTGAATGATATAATATATTTTGAATTATTATTATTATGAATATAATATATTTAAACACGTTCGAATCGGTTTTAATAAAAACTCGGTTCAGGTAAAAAGTCTTCTTTTTTTTTTTTTTAAATTTTATAATACCAAGGAAAAATAGTATATATACATAACATGAAACTAACTTTTTTTTATAGTTTCCGTATTTTCAACAACGAATGATTAAAACAAGTCTTCCTGTGTAAAAGTGATGTATGTAATATAAAAAAATATTTAATAGATAATTATAAATGCACAGAGTAAAAATACACAATAAAGTTGTTCATATAACAGTAAAATACAGAAAAAAATTGTCAAAATGTTACTGTTGAACAAATAAGGTATTTTTACACTTACCGACGTGAATAAAAATTTATTCTCGTAAAATTTACTCTCGTTGCAAAATTCTTTTTTATATATTTTTAGATCATACAAGAATAAAACCGGTTACATGTACTCGTTGCCAGAATCTCTTCGACCCATTTGGGGGATGTTAATCATGACCGTCACTATGACGGTGTGGGTGTTGTGTTCACCAAACGATATCCTCGAAAAGGATCCTAGAATGGTTCTTCTTGCTTTTGGAACCCTATTCAGTAATATTAGTGTAAGTATTATCTTTTAAAACAAGTGAAGAGTTGGTTGATTTTAACCCATTCATTCGTTAAAATATTAATTTGGTACATGGAACTTATTAACGATAAATGGTAAGTACTGAGCACCGATTCATCCGAGTAGAATCTAATTTCCAAACCGACTAAATACGGTGCTCTTTAAAAATATTTTTCCTGCAATTCTTATACAAGGTCTCTCTTATTCCGAACAGTGGGTTTTAGCACAATTACGAAGTGAGTGATGATCTTTACTTTAAATACGCACGAAACACGTAAACTGATTGGCATAATTTCGAATGTCACTTAACAATAAGAACCCCGATATACACTTAATAATTTCATTCGTTTGAAGATATATAATACGTAAAACAGTTTCATATTTATATATAGATAATACGTATATATATACATATAAAAGGACGTAAAGCAGTAACGTTTCTGTTACCAACTTAAGAAATACAAGAACATTGGCGCCAACATCAGACTTGCTGACTTAAAACTTTTGCAACTGTAAAAAGACACTACAATGCAATACCGTTGAGAAAACAGCGCCATGTTTAAAATTCTTAATAAATAAATAAGGAGTAACGTAAGCGTTAATGCCAAAGGTGAGCCTTGATAGGTTAAGGAAAAGGATCAAATCAAGCCTGGACTTAGATAGCCTAAAGTCTTTAGGCTCTTTGACATTTGAGGCCACCCATTCCGACGTGGTTAAAATAAAAGAACATAATTTTTGACTGGGTGGCACCAAAGCTGGCCCCTAAACCGATGCCTTGTAGGCCTAGACATCTGGGGCTGGATCCAATAGCTGGTTGGTAGATGTTAAGTATTCAGACGCATGTCGCAGAACACAAATAACCACTTTGACAATCGGGATATAAGCCCACCTTGACTTAAAATCCTCGTAACGAAAATAATTCGCTTAAGATTGTCAGATTTTCTCTTTAATAAATAATGAGTACAAAATACATTGATTATATTATCTTAAAGAACTTAATCCTGTTTATTAACGAATAAGTTTTTTTAACGGAAATAAAGTTAATATTAGTGTAATTTCCGTATACACCTACAATAAAGACAGATCGATATTTAAAATTGAAAATCGATTCATAATCAAACTAAAATACCCTGATTGTAAGATAAATTTATCGGTTATTGCTAACAATAAAATTAATATAATTTGAGTACCGAGTTGTAACATTTACGGAAATATTTTCAAGATATCCTTTCATTACAATCGATTATAATATGAGTACTATATGCTTGCTAACATAACATATATTATTATTAAAGTAATATTAAAAATTCTCAGCTCCTCTAATCTCCGTAATAAGGTGACATCAGATCATGTTATTGAATACAGGACATACCATTTTTCAATATTTTATTTTCAGAGTCGACTCATAGTCGCTGAGATGAGCGAGCAGAGATGCGACACAATCAGCTGGATTAATATACCTCTGATAACTGCAGCCGTGATATCACTCTACCTACCACAGTTTGAGATCACCGCGCTGTATGTGTTCCTGGTATTTGTTATAGCAGCTCATGTCCATTATGGTGTCTGTGTGGTGAGCATGGCTTATTTTAAACAAACTTATTAAGAAATTCCAAGATTCATATACCCTAGCATGATTTACTAGATATAAGGACTAGGAATACATATAATACTAGCAATGGATCGGTTGTAGTTTGATGTTATATAGTATATAACCTGTTTTAATAAATGAGTTATCGAACAGAAGGATTTTTTCAAATCGATCTGCTAAACTATTCAGCTAAATATTGGTATAGATGTAATTAATCTAATTGTATGAAGAAAAGCCACTAGCTCGACAGTGTGGTATGATTGATGTGAAAGTCGCTCACGATTAATACAAAAATAGAACAATAAAAAACAGAGAAAATATATTTTTGTATCGACCAACACCATAAAACTCTTATAAATGCGAGAAATACGATAATTTCAATACAATATTCGAGAATATTTTTAGACTTTAAAAAGTATTGCAAGTAAAACCAGTACCGACATTCTGTATTGCTTCCTCAGGTTGTAATATTTGAGTGATGGGATTTATATCCTTGTCTTCTTCTTCTTTGTCCAAAACCCTCTTCCCAGTTCAGCTGGGGTCGGGTCTCCTTGTACGTCTGCGCCAGAGAGCTCTGTTCTGACTTGTCTGTGTACTCAGATTCTCTTTCTGGGCCTCTTTTTGCATGTTTGACCACCAGGTTGCGGGCGGTCGCCCTCTTCTCCGTGGTCGGTCCGGGATATTTAAGGCTTTCTTGATGGGATGTTCATCGTCACGTCTCAGGATATGGCCGTACCAGCGTAGTCGACATCTCTCGACTCGGATTTATATCCTTGTACAAAATATTATTCTAAAATGTATAGTTTTTAGTTTAAAATACATTTCAATCCAGAACTATATGTGTATTTACATAACGGAACATGTTACACTATATAGTAGATCACTAATGTCCTTCCGCAGGAAATATCATGTGAATGATACCTCGCGACTATTATTATCCGCAGTATGGTATTAAATATATTTAGCATGAAAAAAGTTAATATTTTAAGCGATCGTAATAGTAAATTTTAAAACGTCAAAATCCAATTAAGTTAAAACTTATACAAGTAGGTTTTAAAACAACTTAAATGGTCTTTTAAAAAATGGTCATGTACAAGATTAATTAAATGAAAAGATACTACCGTAAAATCCGTAACTGTCGAACAAGAAATATGTAATTTATATGTAATTTAGTAACAGCCCCACTTCTAACACTTTTTAAAGTCTATAAATTTAAAAATAAAAAGATAATTTTACTTTCGACATAAAATATCATAGAAAATAATAATATTAGACTTAAAATTCAACAGGTACTCTATTTAAAAATAGAAACGTAATTTTCAAAAATAGAACATTAATTGTTTTTTTTTATTTACAGGTCCGTCAAATGTGCGATCACTTCAAGATAAAATGTTTTATCGTGCCAAAAGAAAAACTGAAATGATTTTCAAATTTAGGACGTTTAATTAAAAACACATTAAATTTAAAAGAACTCGTTTTGTTATTTATAAAATTTTGAATTACAAAAGTTTAATTAAAACATTTTTTCCATATTGTACAAAATAGGACAACCAACCTGCCTACCCACTATCCTTTTAGAAAACACCAGGTAGGTACTGAGCAAAAATATGACACCGCGGCACAATCTAATTCACGAAATAATACGTAATTCAATACAGAATAGCAAAAAAATGAGCAACGTGACATCGTCAGGCAAAAAGCTTTACCGCCTATTCAATACGAGGGAGAGAGACGAATATATTTACAACGTGAGTCAGCTAGCTCCGTCTTTAAATTATACGTTCTCATAGCCTTGTAGCGGGCCGGGCGTTTTGATGAATGCCGGATTTGACTTTACGCACTGTAGCAACAAGGAGCTTAATTCAATAACCTTAGAGTTCATTTTCAAATGGTTATATTTGTTAGTTAAGACCTTTTAGATTCGATTGGAAATTTAGTAATGGGGGGTGCTGGACACAGACACCGAAGTCGGGGTTTAGAATTTCAGTACAGCTTCGGATAGCTGCGAAGCACTGCTTTTGTTGGGCGTCCAATTGTTTGCCGAGGAATTCTTTTTTTTTTTTAAATTTCCTACGGCCTATTATCGGGTGAATAACAAACCGGAATTTTATAACATGTCTTTTAACTGACAAAGCTCGTATTAAATAGTATTACATTACAAAACAGTGGACGTTTAGTGATGGTGTTTGTGTAATTATTTCTTTTAATCGGGAAATGTTTGCTGAATTAAATACTTTATCGGGTAAGTGAGGTGAATGCAAAGATTAACCGGTTTTGATGAAACTGTGGTGGTGTGGTAAAACAATGGCATGGTCGATATCTTAGTTTAAAAACGCATGCAAAAATGATAAAAAACCAAATATAGCGGGATGCAGACGATACGCATTGAGGTAAACTGTTTTAAAAGAAATTTTATCTATGAATAAGAACTTGTATGGATTCGAATGTTTCTGATAAGATTTTAAAACGAAATTCCAATTTAGTACTTTTTTTATTGTACTTATTTATTCCAATGATTAAATATATTATTGTTGATATAAGAATGTTAAAAATTAAAATTAGAACGTTTATTTTGAAAATAGAACATGTGGGTACAATATAATTTATTATTTGCGATATATTTTGTTTAAGATATACAAATAAGTATAATATTATTCTATGAATGTGTTCAAAAATATTCTATGTGAGAGCATTGAATATGATAGTTTTACAGAATTGTTGAAATGTATTAATAATTTCTATTGATGGTACATTTTCTTAAGCTATTCTAATAATTTAAAATTTCCATACCATTTGTTGTAATGTATTTCTTTAAATTGCCGCGAAATTTTAAAATTTATTTGAGTGTCCTATACATTTTCTTTTTAAGGAAAACAGCGTGATTTGTGTAACAGCTTCATTAACAGGCTGCTTCGACGTTGCTAAAATTTTGGTCAATATAATTTTAATTTTAATTAAAATAATAGTATATATTCGATTACACGACATAAGAGACTTTTTCGCTTAATTTTATTAAACGCGGTTCAGACTTTTGAGCGTGACCCATCCATGCACAAAGTTTAATATTTAAAAACGAATACTTTTAAAAAATGACAATTTTGAAAAAAAAATCGTCAGTAAGATATTTGTTATCAAAATTCGTTTTGATTTTGCTTAAACGTTAATCGAAAATCTACTTACTCAATATTTCTAATAACACATTTGTTACATTAGAGTTCCAAAAACAAAAAAAAAATAGGTATTCTTTTTTTAAAAACTTTTACGATATATTTTGATATGTATCAAAATTGGCATAGCGCTTTATATAATAGATAAAAAAAAAACAAATGAAAATATATAATTCCGTTTAAAAAGTACAGTGATGTTTAATGCAAGTCGCATGTGACAAAAAAATGTAACTATTTTTTTTTAATATACAAATATGACTGTGCGTTACGTCTATAAAAAATGGATGTATGTTGGAGAAGGACATGTTGTCGTGGGCCTTTTTTATTTTAAAGATCTGAAAATCTTTCACACAACGTTTTTTTATATTACAAGTAGCGTTAGTGTTTTCTTAAAAAGCGCCGTAAAAATTCTACTCTGACAATATTGATATGATGAGATATAACTCGAAAAATATACAACATATAAACAGTTATCATAGTTAACATTTGTCCTGAGATATAACCTATCATTTTTTGAAAGTTACATATAATTTCGTGCCTCGGAAAGCACGTAAAGCCGTTGGTCCTACGCCTAAACTGTTTCCAGTTGTGTCGAATTGCAGTCCCATCGGAATATGAGAGTGAGGCAAATACAGAGTGCATCTTGCACACACTTGTGCGTTATAATATGTCCTGCGTAGTTGCTGATCTTTTTGAAATTGGCCGCCGTGGTCGAATTCGCTCAGAAGTACATTATCATCATAAATAACAGTTTTTGCATGAACAAACAAACGAAACAAATAATATTAGTATCATATTTATATATTACAATATTTACTTTTTATCATAAAACATATTACATAAGTTGAAAATATATAAGACACGACAAAAAGGAAAATAAAAATATGTATTGTACAAGCTTTATCTCGGATTAGTGATCTCTAGTTGATGATCAAATAGTGTATTAGACATAAATAAAAGTAGTACACAAGCGTTACAAAGATTTTAAATTAAAATTTTGAAAATGCTCTCAGGTCAATTACTCTTGGACGAATTCATATTACAAACATATAAATAATATTTTGCATATAAAAAAACTTTGCATAAATAACATAGAATTTAACTTGTACATAAAACTGATAACTGTTTTACAAAGGTAGAAAATAATATGTCAATAATTTAAAAAAATGATCAACATATGTAGTAATAACAAAATTTAGGTAACAGATTGTATAATTTCATTTTGCTTTAAAGATTTTGTGAATGCTTATATGTAATATATTAATACATAATCAAAGATTTAAAAGTAAATTTTGATTTTGATATGTAACACATTGACGATCCGATGCAAAAATATAATATTCGCGAAACTTAAACTTTTAATTTTCAATTTTATAGGAAAAATTTTGATAACGTGGATGTGTGAAATGCAGCAATAAATTATATACTCACGAATCTTTATATACATACAAATACGAATAACGTATTATTCGTAAATTTAAAAATTAAAAAAAAAATGTTCTTACTCTAGCCAAGAGTTGAAATGAATTAAGTAAAAGTAACCTTCTCCTCAGGGAGAGGAGGCCTTTAGCCCAGCAGTGGGACATTCACAGGCTGTTACGGTTACGGTGAGTAACAGCATTGCGGTAAATTTGTTACTGCTAATCTCTATTCTGTAAGAACTCTCTTCATTACCCGCGAAATGTTGACAACCGACTCGACCGACATGGTGATATACTATTTTGATGCGTGTATTCTTGAAATGCTATAATTATTATGGTCAATGTCGCATATCACTAAAATTTTCACGGCCGTTCTGCGAGTTTCGAGGTCTGTAACTGACTTATTGCAGAACAATCAAAATAGTCATAAGATGACCTTACATATTGATGAATGTATCTTTCTCCTCGCTTTTAATTTTCCTATTTTTTTATTTGTATTGCAAATGGTATCATGTTAATCATACCATTATCATGTCATTGCACAATTCACTGCAATAAATATGTTATCGTTCTAACCAGAAACACAAGAATTATTTAACAGTAACATTATTAAACCGAGTAACAAATACAATATTTGAAACGAAATATTGCCATATTTTTGCCGCAAATAAAGTTAGTAAAGTTCCGTACAACAAAAATGCCATGAGGATTTTTTAAACAAAAAATCGTTGAATATGACATCCACTCATTGGTGCTAAATCGGGTTTAAAAATAATTGCTCGAACATTATTGGGTTATTACATAGGTTCGTCGATATATACTTACAAAATCAAAATGTAACAGATTAAAACACGTTTAATCGTTATACGTTATTTTCTTATGTAACAATCTATACTTATATATATGCGAAAGTAACTAAGTCTGACAGTTATCAAGACTAAACCAGTTTTGATAAAATTTGGTGTGAAGCTTGAACCCCGAGGACGGGCATTGCATCTCTCTAATCTCACCTCTCTCCTAACACGCGATTGAAGACGCGGTCGAGTTATAGTATGTCTTTATATTAATAAAGTAATATATTTATTTGACAACCCTATGGAATATATTTGAGTACATTAGACAGTTCTCAAGACCTTTTGTATGAAGTGTACTTGTAAACATCCCTTGACATATTCGACTTCCAAAACACCACTAATGATAAACTTAATATCCTATCTTGTATATACTGCCGAATCCAGAAGTACTTAGTATCGTTGTGTTCCGGTTTGAAAGGCGAGTAAACCAGTGTAACTATAAACGCAAGGGACATAACATCATAGTCCCCAAGGTTGGTGTTGCATTGGCGATTCAAGAAATGGAAACCTCTTTTTATCAGGTAGCCCATTTGCCCCTCAATTTTTTTTTAAATTAAAGTTCACTCACAAGGGTACCATTGAAGCAGCGTGGTGGGGTATGCTCCAAACCCTTTTTAAGAAAAGACCATTAAGATAGTATTCAGCGTTGGGACATTTAGGGGTTGTTCTAAATTTAATATTAAAAAAAAAACATATCCTCAGTAAAATATAATTAAAATATTACGTTTGAATATACGAACGACGATGTTTATGCACAGTTCGTGTATTGTTTTAATTTTTACTTCTGTAGTACGGAGGTTATTACCAAATACGAAGGAATTTATTAAACACGCTTTTTACGTGCGGAATGTTTACGCTTATGGTTTTAGAATTTTAATTACAAGTTAAATAGGAATGAACTGTAAAACGACTTGTAATTATGAGTTTTCTTATCAAGTATTAAGGATTTTATCTTTGGGTGATTGTACCGCGTCCTAATGGCGATTGCAATACGCTAACAGGCTTTGATTATCTCTTGAGATCGTTATCGCTGAAGCCCGGGATACGTAGTGGGTGATGTTTGTCGACCCCGGATAAGCTATTTTGTGATTATTGGGCTAACGTACGTAATGATGTTATTTTGCAATATTTACATAAAACAATATCGTGAATATTTACAGATTAATTTTATTATAGGTATTTCTTTTGATCCGTTTCGATAAATGTTATCTTGAAATTTAATTGTCAAATAAAATCCAGATTTTATACGAAATTAGCAAACGCCCGGCATGCGTTGCATTGCTTTATTTTTTTTTAAAGATTATCTGATACGCGGCGCCTAATATTATTATTTTAAGTATTAACTCATATTTTTAATTCAATTTTTTAATCTCAAATGTTACCAAAATTGGTAACATTTAAGTTTGAAATATCATAAAAATTGAGCGGTGGACTATTGTCAGTATCAAATAAAAAAAAACTAATATATTCTTAATAAATACAAAGTTTTGCTGCGTTGCAATTATTATTTTTTTTTTATTTCGTCCTGAATCAAATATAACTTAACTGCTATGTTATTTCTCTCTAAAGAGTAAAATTCGTAGATATAAATTAATTATGAGTGAGAGTATATCTTTAAGGCACGATCTCATTACACAGTAGGTGTTATAATTCGTAGTTAAAACCAGTATACGTAAAGCATTATGAACGGGTTGACGTAAGTATTACATTTAACAAAACAAAATTTCACATAAATACAATGATAACAGTTTTAAATATAGATCAATTCCATCGTATATTAAATTAATTGTTTAATAAAAAATATATCTTTCAACTATTAAGTAATGATTTGATTACTTAAATAATGAGAATTTAAGTCCATGTTACTGTTCCTCCATTTCCATAATAATACCATGTTATTTATTATAACATTGATAAATATGCAATAAAGAATATGAAATTTGAAGAATTCGTAATTAATCTCAGCTCTATGCATAGTTCTAATAAAATATATTTACAACTACATTATATTTCAACAGTAATATTTTTAATAGACAATAACTTTACAGCTTGTGATAAAAATTGTTCGAATTTCGAAACGAAAGAATCTTCTGTGAAAACAACATTACGTGTCACCGAAAGCTATTAATTATTGTATAATGTCATAAAGGAATTTATTCTTTGTAATGAATTCACTAATACAATAATAATAATGAATTATTTAAGGTTGTTTTATATTTTGTGTTACTCTCAAATTGTCGGTAATAAAATGTCGATTGAAACCATGTTTCCTATACTTTATTTAACCAAACAAAATTCACATAGAGTTTTAGATAAAATATTAACGACTTTACCATTAAAATCTCAGAGAGAGAAAAGTGTGGTGATGTTAAACAAAATACAATAACCTTCAAGAGTCGCAAAGCTACCGTCGACGCATGAAATACACGTACACCCACCCACTCGATCTACGTATGAAATACCATTCAGACGACAATAGCCTTAAACCGAAACAATATAAAGACCGAAATGCTATGAATGTTTAATGCATAAAGGATAGCGTCTGCAAATAGCAGGGCCTAATTAAACAGAGATAGTGAAAAAATTAAAAAAAATAAAATAACAAAGGCGCACAGTCTTTGTCTACCGAAGCGTGGTCTGGTGGCGATTTCTGCGAATTCCATATTGTTTTAAAACCCTGCGCGTCGGGATTACTTAGCTTATTCATGCGTGTTCATGGAGTAGGGATGCTTGGACGTCGATAGGTTATTGGCTTCGGCAATTAAAGGGTTATCGATGAAATGTATAATGATGGGAGACAGCCAGTCGCGGCCGTCCCATAGAAAACGAACACCGATTCTGTAATAATTAATTTGTATTATAATCTTAATGTAACGTACATTTAGATTCGAAACATCTGATTACTCGTGCAAGACCTCGAGGACGCCACGACATGACTTATTGAATAAATTATATTTCGATTTTAAATGACAGTCCTCGAACACTATGTGTGCCTTTTCAAAATAATTCAAATTTCAAATTAATTGGGTTATCAAAATAATATTTTAATAGGTCTGTACTATATTCGACACTATAGAATTACGATTCATATTTTATATTTCCTATAATTACATAAATTATTTACCTATTTCGAGGTTATTGTATAATTTTACGCGATTACTTAGACAACAATCGATATATCGATATAGCCATCACTAGCTAGCTCGTGCCCGTAAAAAGAGGACAGCGTACACTTCATTAATAAAAGGTTAAATAATGTCGAAGACGTCGTATTGGCTTCGTTCGTTATGAGATAAAATTTCATATTCCATAGTCGAATGTTAAAAATTTAAAAAAAATACACGAAGGTTACTTTTGAAAATGTTTTGCAGAAATATAATTTCGTAGTTAGTATCATAGTTAGTCAAAGTGTCTTAATTAGAAATATTTTTACTTATTATAAGTATTAATAGGCTATTGCTGTTGGTCCTCTTCTTGTCTTGAGACTTGGAGGTTCTTTCACAACGCTGCTGCAATGCGATTTGGGTACACGTGTAGGAATTCATCAAAACCATGCTGACAAGTCAAGACCTTTACAGGCAAAGCTGAACACGATGAATGAAGACAGATGAAGCACAAAACCTCAAAGATATTTTTCCAGTACTGAACTCGCGATTTTATTTAAATTATTAACCGTTATCATTTAGAAATAGATTGTCGGATGTGTGATAACGGCTAAAGACGAAAGAATTACTACATAAGACTCGTGATAATTGTTTAATTGTTTTTTTATATTTTATGTCAGATCTAAGACACAAAACGAAACGAATGGAAGCCTTACTTCTTAAGTATTAAATAGACATACCATTAATCGGGCAATATTGGCAATTTAAGAAATATTAACCACTTCTTACATCGCCTTTACACTACACCTTGGGAACTATGTTGTTAGGTCCTTGTGCCTGTATTTACACTGGCTCACTCACCCTTCAAACCGGAACACATTAATATTTGTTGCTATTTAGCTGTAGAATATTTGATGATTACCCAGATTTACTGGTGGTAGGGCTTTGTGCAAGCTCGTCTGGGTAGGTACCAGTAGTAGTTGTTCCTTCAAACGAGGCGTGAAGAGGCATCTTGCGGGCCGGCAAGGCGAGGGCGGCTAGTGCAGAACGTTCTTCCTGACTGTATTGGCCGTCCTCGCGTTTGGACTCTACTACCACTTAACATCAGGTGGAGTAGAGTCATTTGCCCTCCCGGCAAATATAAAAAAAAAAAAAAAAAAAAAAAACCCACTCATCAGATATTCTGCAAAACAGCAGTACTTGGTATTAGGCGATAGTTGACATTTCTTACAATGCCGATGTCTATGGGCGTTGGTGACCACTTACCATCAGGTGGTCCATATGCTCGTCCGCCTTTCTATACTATATAAAAAAAATATTGGGCGTGCACTACCACCACCTACCACCAAGTACACATACACATTTCAAGTTTGTGTTTTAATAATTATCGTAAACAAATGTCAGCTTAAATATAACATCAGGTTGAGGTAAATGACATATCGAATCAAATCAAAATAACCAAAAGACCATAAGCAGTAAATAGACTTTTACAAAGTATTCTTGATCACTGTGACGTACAACAACCGATCTACTATGTAGACTCTACCTGGTAGTGACTCTTGGTAGATAGAACGAATTAGGTACAATAAGGATTCCTATTTGGCATAATAATAACTAAATATTAAATGTTTCTGTACACTGACTGACATACTATTAAATACTTAATAAAAATAAAAATAAATTTTAAAATTACACAAACAATTATATTCAAACTATTTTTATTCAAACAACACCGATTTGGAAAAGAAAATTCCGTGACGTAATAACAAGGTAATGACACCCAGCATGTGTTTTATAACCAAAATTTTTAATACTAATTTCGATTAATTCAGTTATTACCTTATTTTTTTACGTAGCTTTGCTCGAATGGAATTAACATATCGATTTCAAATTTAACTCTCACTGCCCATGATCCCCCAGTCGGTATGTAAAACAATTGCAACCAAATATTCACTCTATTTGAATTGACCACGCTCATATATATATCATTTTCTATATACTATATATATAGTTAGTATATATTAATATTATAAATGAGAAAGTAACTGTCCGTCTATTACACTTTAATACTTAAACCTATGAACCGATTTTAATGAAATTTGATATTAAGCAAACTTGAAGCCCAAGGAAGCACATAGAGGACTTTTTATATCTAACACCAACCATAGCCCCCGTGACACGTGGGTGAAGCCGCGAGCGAAAATTAGTTTTAAATAAAATTCATAAAAGGTACGATGCAAGTCTGATAAAAACTTGTCTGTTATTGAATTTAAAAACATGTCGCAAAAATATCTTTGCATGCGGAACTTAGCAACTGTTTTTATGTTATAAGCCACTGTTTACCAGACATAATTTTCTGTTTAGAAAGAAAAGTATTACAATACATATCTTAATATCCAACGTTTACAGATCCACAGTCACAGCTAGTTTTTTTTTTATAATTTCAGTGTAATACTAGTGCAAAGACATCTAATAATATTTTTATTTTTAAAACTTCTTGTTGAAAAAAACTAAGTTCTTAGAAAAAATTTGAGGGATGGTATTTATATTACAATTATTTATGTATTTCAATGAACTTGAAAACTAAATAACTATGCATACATCGTAGAAATTAAACGAAAAGCTATTTAGCACAAGCCAACCGGCGCGCACGATACTTTTTTTTCGAATTTGGAATTCGTGGCCACAACACCCGCATTGTGCGCGTGCGCTGCTCCGGCACTTCCAAGAATGATTTCGTCGAACGAGCGAGAGAGCTATACAGATCTTGATGAAGCTAGAGAGAGACGGAATGTGGATATTAATTTTGTTTTTCTTTTAGTTAATCTGTGACCACATGTGGCGATTGTTCTTGGACCTTATGGTCATTCGTCCTGTCTCGTTTATTTTGTCCCTCAGTTTTTTAGGACATGGTTAGTGAACTTTTGAGGGCGTTATTTTAATTAATACGTTTCCGACTCGAGTGGTATGTGAGATATTTGATAACGTTAGATGTTTGGCTGGTGTGGAATGACGAAAGTCAAATTCATTTTAACGAGAATTAATACTAATTGTCATTCATTACATTTTCAAGATGTGTTTGAATGTATGGATGCTTAAATTTGTATATTATCTTAAATTGAGTTTGCCATTATGTCTGTAGGCATACATAGCTTCATTTACCGAGCCTATTGCTATGGTAGCTAAAAAGTTGGGGCAATAGATATACTTAAAGCTATAAATATACATATAAATGTAATTGGTACAGATTTGTTATAATATAATAAATTATGGAATTTATTTATTTCAATCAACAATTCACACCTCAATCTTTAATATCGGCGATATTTTATTCCTATTAAATTATTTCCAAATTTAAATTAAAACTGTTAGATACTTTTTATAAATATATGGAAACAAAGAAATCAATTGTATATTATGTAAAAATAAATTGAAATAACGATATCCTATGTAAACATTTAACTACCGTTAAATTTATATGCAGAGCAGTATATTGAAAATAATTTATCTGTGGATTCGGTGATTATATTACACCCTTATTCCTAACTTGTAAACTAAACTATACATAAGATATTTTGGGGGATTTGAATATCACAACAACAACAATATACATCAGCAACGACATCCTTTTTCATAATTTAAATTAACCTCAAGCCCTTTCTCCCGGGACATTCAAGGGATAATTGTTATAATTTTACACAGTTTTTCAAATAAATATATTCGATGAAATGGAATCTCAAAAGTGAACCAATCGAATATGCAATTAAATGATGACGAAACATTTTTAATTTTTAATGACGTCACTAGTTATTTATATTTCGAAGGAACTTATTCAAGATTTCATTGTGTGCGGTCGTCCTTAGCGGATGCATTGTTTAAGACTCGGTATTTTCGGTCATTTATTTCGTGAGTAATCACTGTAAACATTATTTTTAATGTTGCTATTCCGGTAATTTGCTTTTTAATCTAAACGTTTGATTTGATTGGTACTTCAGAAATGTTTTATACATTTACATTTCTTAAAAGCAACGATAGTAATTCGTAGTCAAATCAAAAACCATTAATTATTGAAAAGTATTGAGTGTTTATCTTGCATGTTTAAAGTATTCGAAAATTTAAATTACAAATTTACAATTAATAAATTCTTTCTTAATTACTTAGTAGGAAAAAATAAAAAATAAATTACCACTATTAAGCTTTTTTTAAACTAGTCTATTTATGAACTAGCTTCAAATGAAAACCATTAGAAAATATTTTATTAAAAACGTTTTTTTTTATCTGTGCTTATTATAAAAAAATAAATTTTAAATAAAAAACGAAAAATGCAAGTAACGTTATTAAAAATTAAGGTCAACTTTTAAATAATTCAAAGTGATAAAAAAAGTCTGCCTGCATCCATCTCGCTCCCTCTTAAAATTCTATCTGTCTGTCTAACAGCAGTCAGTCAAAATAATTATAAATTCATACTTTGTACCAGGAACGCAGGAATGTGTAAGAGGCTGCCTGATAAAAATCTCGGTCCTTTCAACGTCCCTTATCTCTACGTATCAGTTCGAGCGACGAATTTTTGTTAACCGTATCTCGATCTATTTATAAAAACTGACGATTTAACGTGGATTATGTTGGAATTAGGCAGATGAATTTGTAGCAATTCCTTTGTTATTTACTGCATCTTGTATATGAGCGTTAATAATAAATATTAAATACAAAAATTTTAATAACATGTTAGATTTTAATCATAACTAGTATCGCTTTTGTTTTGAATCTGTCATTTTCTTAGTATAAATGAAATATATAAATGAAGCATTTTTCGTTGTTTATTTATTAATATGTATTAATACATGATTTGATATGCTATATCAACCACAGAGTAAATAACTTTTTATTATTATAAAAATTTGGTCAAATGAGCAGTTGGTGACCTCAATGGTTGACCATTACGGAAGTGTCGTCGCTAACTTCATTATTTATTTATAAAATATAAGGAATCCTATACACGTGAATCTTGACCAAAGATACCGCCTACAATATATGATTTTTCATGTGCTTTATTTATTATAATTCATCTCGTGGTCGGCGTTTAAGAAAAACATCGCGAGGAAACCTGATGTTTTCGATAAAAATCTGCCACATATTGTATTTCCACTAAACTTTCAATCCTAAAAAAAGGCTTGGCCTTCTTCTCAAAAGGATGCCTTAGCCTGAGAAAATGTCATGTAAAATATCAGACTATTACTTTTAAGATATCATGATTGTGCTTATTATTGAACTGACTCACCTCTTAAACCGAAACATAAAAGTATTGCCATTTGACTGATTATTATGAGTACGTACCTAAATGGCTTTTTACAGCCTGTAAGGTTGCCTGACCACATAAGAATGAACGTTCTAAATATGGCAAAATAGACAGTTCTTCCCCGGAAAAAGTCAGTGCAGCAGTCAAAATTATTAAAGATACGTAGGTTTGTGCCATTAATTGAAACTAGTTATTTAAAAAAAAACAGACAATTTGGTTTAAAAAACCAGTTGTTATTCTTGTAGTACTTAATTCATTATAACTAAAGCATATTTAGTAAGTTTTTATTGAGTAAATGATTTATTAAACCTATTCGGTCTTACTTATAAACTGCTTAGCGGTGGATTAGTACACTGGTGATAGGGCTTTGTGCAAGCTCGTCTGGGTAGTTACCATACACTCATCAGATATTCTACCGCAAAACAGCAGTACTTGATAATGTTGTGTTCCGGTTTGAAGGTTTACACTTTATCTCTCTTTGGTGATATTGGATTGTCCTTCTATCGAACTATTATAAGAGTGAGGGAAATGAGGGTGCATCTGTGTGCACTCACTTAGACATGGCTAGATGTAGGACTAAGAAAACATAACCGCCAAATAACCATGCCTCTATGTCATAGAACCGTCTTGTTGCTACTGTAATGTTCAATAAATAATGTCAAGATTCACGTCTGAGTCGTAGCAAGGTAGAGTTGTGACCAAATTTGAGCAGAAAACCCCTAAAAAATCCAACTAATACTAAACCCATATCTGCCCGAATTGCGTTTTATATTTGATCTCATAACCACATTTGACCACATAAACTATGCTTTTAATATATTTTTTAAACAGTTTTCAAATAAGGAATTGTTTATCTACGACGGTGCCTACGATAATGTTGCAAATTAATCGAAATCCAATCGCTTTAAGTCGGTGCTTTGATATGGACACCTTAGTCAACTTAGCGTTTGCAAAATGCGAACCCAACCTATATTATCTTTTCTGTGTTCTGTACGGAAAACATAAAATAACAATGAGTTATATGGACGACAGCCATACTAAGCTTGAATCAAGAGATGTTTTTGAAATGTTTGAGGATATAATTTTTTTTTTTTAAATTGTACGTGACCGCGCTTGTGCTGTACTGAATACATCTTAAGTTTTGATAATTTAGAATAAAGTTTACTTAAAGGGAATTAAGTGTTCTAAGTTACCACTTGAAGGCTATTTGTTATATTAGAAATATCATTATTAATGCTCTTGGATGATACAATTGATCTGTAAAATATTAGCAAAATAATGCATCAATTTAACTTGAAATGATAAATAAATTCGGTTTTGAGACGTTTTTTTAATAATTTGTTTTGGAAGTTGAGTAAATCTTTTTTTATTTAATTTTTTCGACATGAATTTATTAAAAAATATAAAATCCAACAATTATCTTAGGCACTACTTATGTTGGTTGTAAGTAGTAGGCATTTGTTTCGTAAATACTTATTGCAAAACGATGACATCACCGTGTTTGGCGTATCGCGACCACCAGGCGAGCATAGCGTAAGGTGTACTCCTGATATGGGCCCAATGTAAACAGCAAAGTGCAACGTCTAGCATATTCTGATCGCCTGGTATTTTGTTGTCACTACGGAGGCGAAAGTTGATAAAATAAAAAAAATGTTTGTAAGAAGAATTTTGTACGTTTTTTGACTGGTAACTGAAAAAACGACTTTTAAAGTACAGTTTATATGAGAAGATGCAGCTCGTTTCTAAGAAGGTATTTATTATAAATTATTATTTATATAATAAGTAACTAAAAAGTTGCGCTTCTTCTTCTTCTGTTGTCTTTTTTTATTTAGCTTGAAAATAGCAATAGAAATTACAAAACGAAACATTCCCAAGATATGTCACTTATTTTGAATTAAAAAAATAATAATATTTGTTTCATTTTCCGTTAAATGAAACAACTTAAAATTATAAAAAAACAACGTCGTAAATACAACTACCTTTTGACAATACAACTACCAAATTAAACGAATTTTATTTAAAAGTAAACCAACAAAAGAGCGAAGATGAATAAGACATTACCAGTGCGAGATAATACATACTAAAAAAGAACATTTATTCCCATACCCATAAAGTTTAGATTTCGGGAGTCATCCTAGTTATTCAATTGTTCGAAATTCAATTTAGCGGCGAACGGAAGGGGCGTGGTTTGTGCTGGGCGGGGCGCGGGAAGGAGATAGGACGGCGCGGATGTTCGAAATTCAAATTTCGCATCTGTCAATGGCATATATATATAGCTAAAGCTGCGCGGTTTGTAGGCAAGTTGTTCAAAAATAGAAAGAGACAGTAATGTCGGCTTTATCACTTCGACATTGTTAGATATATTGTTCGAAAGGTATCGTTAGTTCATGTTACGAATTTATAGTATTTACGTTTAATTTATATAAACGTATTGCAACCACCCTTATACATCTTTGAAAAACGATACCTTATACATTTATACTACTTATGTATTTATTTAACAGCTTATTAACCGTAGCAGAAATAAAAACAAGTAGATACAGATAATCTCAAAAATAACTAAGCATTAACAGCAATATTAAAGTACCTCCTTACCAATTCATATTATCAAAAAATAAAATAAATTAACTAACGTTATAAAGCGCAAAATTTGAATAATTTAATCAAATTTTAGTAATGTTATGGGGAATGTTAGAAACAGGCGATGGTGGTATCTCGACTCTACCGACGGCTATTCATTCATGCATGGAAATCAAACCACATCACATTAAACTATCTTATGTTATTAAAATAATAAATATAATATAAAGTTTTATTTATATAAAAACTACTTGTAGAAAATGATAAAAAGTAATTTAAAAAATAAATACCGATAAGAACAGTTTTTTTGCAACTGCAATGTCCCCGCCAAGGTCGAAATGTCATCGGAAGTAAAAACAACATGAAAGCAAAACGTTTTTATCGCTTTATTAACAAAATTGACGCAAACAAAACCTACTTTTACGTAATCGATGAGCGAAACTATGCTAAACAATATTCGATACAATTCATAAGTAAATAAATATATATTCAGATATTGCAATCTATAAAATTTATTATAAAAACATTCAATACCTTCCAGACCTTATTATATATTTTTTTTATAATTTTGAAAAGAGAAAATACAAATGATTGTAATCTAAAAAAAAAATAATTAAATACAGAATCAAACATTTATTACAATATTAATTAACGATGAACCAATCACTATTCAGATTTTAATCAATTCACGTTAATATTCGAATGTGTATAAACGAATGTCCATATGCGCGACGTTTAATAAATAAAATATACAAAACCTCTTCCGTCTGAACATTAAGTAAATCCGATTACGAGTAATTTGGCGAAGGCATCGGATTAAAATCGATTAATTTATGCCTAACGTCGCGCAATGTTATCTCAGAATCTTTGTGCCGTTTTGTCGTCGCCACCGAGTGTCATGCCTCGTTTAGCTTTTACGGGATAGTAAAAAATTATTCATTTATTAATTAACATTAAATAATTACAAAATGGGTAGTTTATATTTTATATGCGGATATTGTTTGTTAATAAACAGAAAAATGTTATAGGCACATTTATATTATAATGTCAATTCTCCTCATTATGTTTTGAAATATATACTTAAAAGGAAATATTCAGAAAAAAAAATATCTCTTTATATTTACATGAAATTATATTATTGTATCTAAGAATAATAATTTAAAAAAAAACTTAATATTGATATAGGCAAGGGTCTTAAATAAAATTAGATTTAATCAACATTATCGATAACGAGAAGTTTCGTATAATTATGTCTTATAAACATTTATTAACATATTTTTTCGACGTGTTAACTTGTACTGTACATTTGACGTTTTTTGATATGATACCTATTTAAAAAAAACAGAAGTAGTTTGCCGAAGCCTTCGAGATAACTCAACGAGCTTGTGAGGTTTATTAAATGAAACTTATAAGGCTTAAAATATATGGTGTACTTATTTCTTTTAATATAAGAGTAAAACTTGGCCCATTAAACTCTATATAACTACTCTGCTTTTAAACGCAATACTTCGATTAGTAATAGCGCATTTACATATTAACAGTCTAATTTAATTATTAGAATAGTTTTTATTGGTATTGAACCTTATTTCAATTTTAACAACATAAACAAATATATACTAATATATGCAGACAATAAATATAACTTATGGCAGAAAAAAACATGTCAACTATTTTTAATCCATTTACAACTTAACTAATCCTTTTTTGTTATACAATGTAGAATCAATTCAAACGAACCTCCGCGATCACGAGCAATCGATTTTAATTCGATCGTAAACACTATCACATTATCGACTCGCACAGACGGCGTGACGTATTGCCATTTATTTAAAATTCAAATCGAACAAGTTCTTAAACACGAAAAAATATATTCATGTTTTAAAAAAAGAACATTAAAATTAGAATGCAGAATAAAAAATAAATACTATTGTAACTTCAAGGAGGTTACGCTTTGGTTTTTGTTTAATAAAATGTTGTTACTTTTGTATATTTTTCTGTCACTAAAATATTTTTTTGGAAGATATGTGTAATTTATTTATACAGGTTCAGTTTCCCCGACCCAAAGTAACTTGGTGAAATAAGTCTTGCCCAACGACGTTTGACAAATTGTTTACGTAGTTAATGTCTCAAAAAGTTTTTATACCATAATAGTATTATTATTAAAAAAAAAACAACATAATTACCAGTAAAAGAAAGGGAGTTTGGTTCCGGGTGAGAGAAATAGAGCCACCCAATCTTAACCCATGGGTGTATTAAGAGCTTCAGCCTCAATCATCTATTCTTGGTAAAGTGAATCTATCAATCGAAGACGTAGACTCGTGCTGGTATGAAGATGATGATGTCTTCCTGGGTGATTTTAGTAACGGCGTTTATTGTGAAGGCAGAATAGTCAACTGTGCAGGGTTTATTGTATTGCACAGGTGTGCAAACACACTATATTCATTCACTCTCATAAGTAAGAGAAAAAAACGGCCTTACGTGCTTTCCGAGGCACGAGAGTGTAAGCACTTCTAATTTCTCAGACAAAACCAATGGATTGGCCTCATCTGACTGTCGAACTCAGTATCTCGGGATCTGTAGTCTTATCATACCTATACTACACCTATATTTAGTACATTTTTTTTATAGTATAGGTAGGCGGAAAACCTGATAGTAAGTGGTCACCAACGCCCATAGAAATGTTAACCATCGCTTACATCGCCAATGCGCCACCAATCTTGGGCACTAAGATTTTATGTCCCTTGTGCCTGTAATTACACTGGCTCACTCACCCTTCAAATCGGAACACAACAATTAAAATACTGCTGTAGAATATCTTATGAGTGGGTGGTACCAACCCAGACAAGCTTGCACAGAACCCTACCATCATCGCTCTGTTATATGATTAAGACATGCTCAATACAAACATATGCTAATACACTACACTAAAGACATAAGTTTTTGCTAACTTAACTACATAAGAATAGCTTGTACATAATAATAAAAGAACGATTTTAGTGTATATAGTGATTACATGTATACAATATGTTTGAAAAAAAAGTAACTACAGAGTTTCTTACCGGTTCTACTAGATACATTCCGAACCGGCGCGGTGGTAGGTTTAAGTCACTTTTTTTTTTTTTTTCAAAAACACTTAAGAACCGACATGAGTTAAGTACATTTTGACGCAAACGATTGATATGGGACGTTATATGGTTGGTTATAATTAAAGAATATAAATAAAGTGTATAAAATGTTTATACGTTGTATATTTTTGTGATATATGTACAACCTAATCGTGCATCGGGAATAAATATCACTGTGAACGCTTTCTGTATCTACATCAGTATAATCAGAGTTCGCTTTTTTTTAGGAAAAGGGTAAAAGACACGATAACTAGGTCCAATTCATTTGTTACATAGTACACATTAAAAAAAAATAGTGTATTTATTTCGCTCGATGTACAAAATTGTTTGTAAGAAAAAAAAAATAACAAAAAAATGTTCAAATATGTTTCAAAATAATATCGAGTTAATTACAACTTATAATAACTGGAATGAGAAAAATCTTTAATAAAAATCAATATTACTTTATTTCACATCTTTTGTTTTTAATAATTATCAAAAATATAAAAATGAATAATAATTAAATGACACGCAATTGAGAATAAAGTATATTTAAAAAACAAACCTTTTTTAGTTTTTATTACAAAATTTCATCTCAATCGGTTGTGAGAAACTGGTTTAAAATTTAGTTTCAAGATTTCACCCACACATACACGTTATACATATAAATAAGGGCTTTAAAAAGTAAACACAATAATGTACCATACAAACTTGCAACTACCTTTCAAAAATAACTCTTATTAAATAAAAACAAGTTTCTATTAAAACAACTTAAGATATCTTCGTAAAATAATTTTAAATTTTCCGAATGATGCTCATAACGTCATGCGTTAAAGGAATTCCAGTTAGTTCTCATTATATATTACCTAGGAGACCACGGGACATAACAAGCAACGAGATTTTAACCTTTTTAGTCGTTTAGCTATTTATGTCCAGTTACAATGTTCAAAAAACATTTCATTCTTGGTAGAATCTATGAGGCGTCATTCAAAAGGGCTTCGTAAGTTTCAAAGTTGAATTTATTTTTTATTTTTATTTAATATAGGTAGAATGGCAAATGGTAAGCGATCGCCTACTTATTTTAAATATTAAAAAATAAAGACAATATAAAGAGTACGTTAAACAAGTTAAAGTTTTACTCGTCGTAACGTGTTTGACGTTTTGTTTTTTTTTTTATTTGACATTTCGCAGACGAATGAATTAAGGTATTCATGATTAACTATTAGTATAGTATAGTATAGTTGTTTTTCTTTAAGTATTACATCATTAGATTCCAATACGATTCGAATAAATCATAAATGCGACAGATAATTTAAAATACACAAGGACACTTATAAAATAATTATTAATTAATTAAAATAATCTCAGTTCTAAGAGGTTACAATTTAAACACGCTTGTTTTAATGATATGACTGTAGGCCCCCCGGTGTGATGGGGTCAGGCGTTCTAATTGTCGGGTGACAAAGATTGCGATTAAAATAGGACACAATTATAAGAATCGTTTGTATATTATCAGAATCATGCTTTCTATGATATCCTTTTATGGTATAATTTGTCTATAATAGTATTCAATTATAGATAAGATGACATTTTAACTGTCGAGTTTACTTCATTACATAAGAAAGGTTTGCAATATAAAATGATTGATTGAATGTTATACTTTCTTGTTTTGGTAAAAGAGACTGTGGTGAATAACATCGTGATGAAACTTGTATGTTTCGAATCAAAATCCGCGCCATGTGTATACATCAATCCATGTTGGAGCAGGGTGGTGGATTAAGCTCCAATACGTCTCCTCAAAAGCAGAGCCTTAACTCAGCAGTGGATTATTAACAGTAGCAGGGAGCGTAGCCCAAAACCAACTCTAAAGATGGCCACCCTTGTTGCGTCACGCGGCGAACGCAACGCTACCGTAACCCCCCACCGGCAGACCCTCACCTGTTTTAAACCACACTATTTTATAATACAAAGTAGCCTAAGATTTAACATAAACGTCGTTTACTTCTATTTCAAATTTTGAATTTTAAACAACGAATGAATTCGAAATGACGTTTTTTTTTTAATACCAGAAGCCTCTTTATGGAGTCTTCGTCAGTTCGAGTGTAACAAATGTGGGAAAAAACATGAAGGGTTTGAACGATTCATATTTAGATAATAGTATGAAAAATATATTGCTTGTTTGTATTTACAAATTATGTATTGATTGACATAAGTATTCGGTCAATTATTTTAACGGTGACTTGGGAAATTTTTTTGTGCGCTCTATGTACCTACGTAGCGCATTTGACTAACCAGTACTAAGACCGAAGAAAAATTTGCAAAAGCAAAACCACAAAAGACAACTGGTTAATTTAATTTAGGTCAACTCTTCAATGTGAATGAGTCATTCCATCTTTCATGGCTGACTCAAGAGATCTCTCTACTCTCGTAGACAATTTTTCAAATACAGAATAAATAGAATCGAAGAAAAAAAATCATGACCTCTTCAAAACCTCTTATGACTTTGCGGTTCTGCGTCTCGAGCTGTTTAATTAATAATTTACTTTACAACAGAAGCTGCTAGACCTTAAAAAATGCAATAAAAAACATTCCGATTACGTCAAATCCGATTTGACAACTTGATGAACACGTTCCATCGACATTCGAATTTGAAAACCGTGTGGGTGGTCTGAGCGTGTAATTTTTTTCTTACATTTTTTTTCTTTTGTTTTTATTTTTTCTTTGATGTAGAGCGATGACTAACAGCCTTTCAATAACTAGCCACCAGCGTAGCGTAATGATCGATCTTTTTAGCGTGAAATTCGTAACGGATATACATGTATATCATTAAATTCTATTATTACCCCAGGGATAAAGGAATATCATAAGCTAATAATTAAGCATAAGCTAATAAGTAGAAATTTTCTTTTTAGTACTCCGATTGACGTTCTTATGTCTAAATGTATTTCACGCTATATTATCAATAAAATTTTAATTAACATAAATATTTTTTTCTAAGGTAACAGTGACGAATAATGGAATACAAATACAAAGCAAAAACATTCCGTGTTTTTTAAACAACTAAGTGTGAAATGAATGAAAAACTTTTCCGCGCAAGAACTGTCAAAATGACATAAATAGTGAGTGAATGGAATGTTCGGTTCGGAAACAGCATGGTGACTCTGATGCCGTGTGGCTACCTCGGCGGCGCTTCACCGCGCTGCAACTTGGACCACGAGCCTAAGGTCAGAATAATACAAAAAGCCTTAGACGTAGTTGCAATTATCCGATTGATCCCTTTTTAATTTAACGCACTATACACACTGGCACATGCACTGCTTAATCTTTTTGCACGATTTTATTTGCATGCTTTTCTAAGCAATTTAATTGTGCACTGAAGCTTATCAATTATTTTTCATGAACAGGTAATTGTAGTAAGTAAGTACTGAAAATATATTCAGATGCACCTGGGTTAATCTGGGAGGGTTCAACGTAAGAAACACCAAATTTCATCGTCCGGATACACACGAACATAAGTGCGGACAAACTGTTTATGTTTTCCAAGTTGAACGGCGTCAGATCTCATGTTACCCATTCATACGTTAATCTTTAGGGCCCATTAAAAAGTCGTAATACATCGACTGTGGTGTCGTCGTTGGTGTACCTACGGGACAGTACGTCGTTAGCCACCCGATACCAGGCTATCATAAACGCGTAGCGTTAGTTTTCAGACAAATGATGCTTGGTGATTAAATTTGGAATGCGGGGCACCATATAGGTATGATAAATATTATTATAGATATAATTGGATCAAACATAGATAATCATCAATTATTAAAAAAAGGTGTAAGAAAAAACCTCAGTCAAATGACAAATTACTCTTAAAAGTTAAAACACAATGTTTCGACAATGGCACAATGGCGAAAATAACGTATTTTTAACTTAAATCGTTTATCGCAATATAAGTCTGAATAATTTCCCAATGACCAGTAAAAACAATGTACGCTTAAAAAAGTAAAAAAGTAATTCATCGATACACAAAGCCACCCAGAGATAACACCAATAAAAACAAATTTGTACAAGTTGATAGCCGTACACGAGGCGATTTATCGAGCGAGATGTCTCTCTTGATAGTACTCCTTAAATTGTTAAGTTATTTAGCTCGATACCGAAACGTCGTATGTCACACAATTCAACGACAATCAATATTTTAAATATTGATTTAAATGTCGTAGTATCGTTTGTATATTTTTTGTATATAAAAAGCGAATAGAAACGTCAATGATGAAAGATGGTATTTTGTTAATTTTTTTTACGCTTTATACTAACTGTTATCCTGGTACTATCATTTATGCCAAATATGAGTACAAAATAAACAAAAATAAAGAAACTTCTTTTTATTTTTGATGTATAAAGTAAACAAAAGATAATCTTAAACAATTATTACCCAATTTTTAAATAAGTTAAATAAATTAATACGACGGTATATTTAGTGAATTTAATAAAATTTGACTAATCAGTATAAAAATTTTATCATTTTAACGCGAAGTTAAAATTGCACTTTTACATTAAATTAAGGCAGTATAGTGTAATATAATAACAATATATTTAATTCCATAAAATTCAAAGGAACTCAACTCAACTAATTTATGCGATGCGGTTTAGCACTAAAACTGGTACATAGATCTCATACCGATAACTAATAAAATATGACTGACTACATCTTCAAAGTCGTAGTAAATAAAGACAGGCTTAACAAAATTAAGGATATATTCAGTTATATTGGAATAATAAATTACGTACAAATAAATCTTGAAAATGTTTTAAACTAATTTATAAACTTGAAATTGAAACAAAAATAACGTTGAACAAACAATAAAAATTAAAAACATACATGAAGTCACCCATTCAAATGAATCACTATTAAAATTGACATTTCACACGATTTATAAAAAAATATGTCGAATTAATATAACACCAATAAGTATCTTTCGAATTATCAACGATAAAAATAAATATCGTGGACGATAAATTTGAAAATTTATTTCTCGAGGACTCGGGAGCGCGACGGGACGAGACGAGGAGTCCCAAATCGTAAATAAAATGAGATAAAACAATAAACGTATTACGTATAAATAAATAACAGTTTTGTTCGATGTGTTTAGATTACAGGCTGCTCCAAAGATTAATTGCTTTTAATATATCATTTTATATGGCCTGTGACATGTTTTATGTAAGCTTCGGGGAATACGAAGAATCCTGTTTATATTATTATTTCATGATTTTTTTATTTATTCTTTAAGAGTAGAGTACTACAATGTAACCAGGACTAGAAGAGAACATGTCAATTATTTAAAATACAACGAAAATGCACACAATGCTAAATAACGTAACATAAATAAGTATTATAGAGAAAAATATAGCTAATTCTTTAAATAAATGTAATCTATATTCATTTAACCTTAACAACCGAGATATTTTATCAATTTTGATAACCAACATGTTGAACATCCCATCAATATAACGTATTTAAAAAGGAATGTATGGAGCAGCCTGTGTAACAAATGATCACGAAGCGCGCGGGCGCGTTGTCGCCGCGTAAAACGTATAAATTAAAGGCCTATCGCGAGATCGGCCGGCCTCACACCTCGCGTTATGCGCACGGTGATTTACGTCTTCTCACACGCGACACCTCCTCGGGGCTATGTGACCCTGGTGGCTGAACGTGTGTAGTTCGCATAGGTTATTTCTATTTACTACTGATCCCCTAGTAGGCAAAATTTATTTCTAGATAAATATATACTATATACATACATATATATAATAATAATACATAATACATCATTGTGACCGTGATACTTCAAACATTAAAAATGATGATTGATGATTGATTTTTCATGGTGTTAAGACATATTTGACTGCCTCATTGGTCTAGTGGCTAGATGACCCGAAGGCCTTTTGGGTTCAAATCCAAGATCGGGCCAATAAAAACTTATTAGGTTTTTCTGTCGAAAATTCTCAGTAACAGCCCAGAGGCTGGAAAGTGTGTACAACACTCCCATGCCACGGAAAGCACGTAAAGCCGTTGGACCTGCACCTGAACTCATTCCGGTCGTATCGGGTTGCCGTCCCATCGGATTACGAGAGTTAAGAAATAGAGAGAGAGAGAGTGCACTTGTGCTTGCGCACGCACTTGTGCACTTATAATATGTCCTGCGCAGTTGGCTAATCACTCTAGAGATTGGCCACCATGGCTGAAATCGGTCCAGAGGACATAGACAAAAATTACACTAACAAAATAAGATGATGATAATCCTATTTATTATTCGAATACATTTAATTTCATAGACAGTCATTCCACCATTACTAAATAGTGCTGCATCCGATTCAGACGTATAGTTTTCAAATAAAAATAATCTCAATTGCTATATATATTATCGCTTCTATATCGCTTCTCTGTAAATTTAATACTATATATACTACTCTTTATATAAGTATATTGGCAGTCTAATGGCAGTATAAAGGTCTAAAACACATTCTGATTGAATGTATGATAGGAGAGCACCGGAGAGCGTAATAAGAATTAAAATGAATCTAGGATTTTTCTCCTAAAATATTTGTGGTTAACAAGTACATTAGATTTAGAATGTTTTATAATACTCCCAAATACTTCTTTACAAGCATCGTCATCTTATTTTACAGATAACTAAATAAATTTCTTTCATTATACTACAAAAATACTTGTTTAATTACGTACTTTTAAAATAATTTATCAACCGTTCCTTGTCTCGTTTTATTAACGACAATCAATCAACGCAAATTACCTACGACATACATTGAGAAATTAATAAATGCGTCACACAGCAAACAAACTCCAATATAATTATTATTTACCTCGCAATACAGCCTTTTAAGATACTAAAACGAAATAAGTTTCAACAAAAAACTCTTTCTTTCTTTTTTTGTAAAACATAAATAAAAAATAAACCTTTTTCAATAAATATGGTGCTAAAATTGTTAAAATAGTTACTACAAATGTGTACCAAAAGTACCAGGGAAACATAACATTAAAAGACATTAAAACGTGTTGAACGCTGCACAAAAATGTTTTGGTAATTGATAACAAAAGCCAATCGAAACTAATACGTGAATCGTATGAATAAAGCATATTTCACTTTATACCCATCTTAATTTATATTCCTAAATCAAAAGAGACACGGTGGCGCCCTCTCGGTTGTAAAATAAATTCGGCTTGATTTTATTAATGTTGTTACCCTAATCTTGATCTGAGGTAGACATTTAGAAGTTTTATTATTTATAACATAAGTTTTATCTTGGATCTCTTGTAGGTTAGAAAAGTTGTGTTTATTAACCGCTATGGGTTTACGTTGACTTGTAAGACATTCATTTTATATGGGAATTTGTGAGAACGTTTTTTGGAACTCTAGTAGAATCAATAAACATATTTAATGGCCACAGTGATTTTTTTTATAAAATAAAATATTTTATCAGAACAGCTAACTAACAAAATAACTAATCTTATTACTTAGCTACTTTTGAATTATCAATAATCATTATTCTTGATTTTTGTATACTAATTTTTTATTAAATAAACTTTTGATGCGATACAAGGCTAAGATGTAAATTTGCAATAACCTACGACGTTTATAAGACACGTGTACACATACAAGTAACTTTCTTAGAAACCAGAAGCTTATAAAAAAACGTAACCATAACGATACTATGGAAGAGAATTTACTTTCGCTCCTATATTTATGATATCCTAGTACTTTCTTAATATCTTAGAAATCGGTCATATCATCATCATCAGTCGAAAGATAAATAATAATTTAAGTAATAATATTATTGTAATCAAATAATTAAAAGTTTTCATGTAAATAACAAAATACCAAGAGATTATCTGGCGATAAAATGATTTTATATCAATTAGACAAAAAATATTGAATGTTTATTCAAATGAGAATGAAATTTCTGTCGCATGAATTTTGGAAATTATACTTTTTGAATTTTTGGCTATTAAACAACTTACTTTCATTTTATTTTGTTGGTGTTGGTTCAATATATGTATATATAGGTGTTAATATAAATAAAGTACCCATGCATGATTTTTGCGGTGAGGGGGATAAATAAAACTTTTGTAAGCTACATAGCAGTATTTGTCTTTTTTTGTTTAACGGTAACAAGCCCTACATTTTATACAAAAATCTAAATTGTGTTGGTCCTTTTGATTCCACTACATAATAATCGAACAATCCATATATTTATAGAGGTCTTGTTTTGTCTTGACCCAAACTAGATCCAGAGCATATAAATTACTGTTCTTTGTTATTCAAGAAATGTTTAAATCACTACATCAATATCTAATAATGAAATTTTAGTATATGAATATATAAAGTAAAATATTTTATATTGTTACAGGCAAAGCGATCCAGACCCGATTCGGGCACTGATGTACGGTAAGTGTCAAAATATGAATGAATTATGTTAAAAAATATTATAAGAAAAAAAAATGTCAAAATTGTAATTGATAAACTTAAATTAAAAACCATAGAAATAAATTAATATAATAAGACACAATAACATTAAAGATATTATGTAGATAAATTTTGCGGCAGTTTTTGATTTCTAGATTATTTTTTGTTACATCGAATATAAATAGGAATAACTGTAAAATATATTCATCATTCCGTTGTTGCTTGAACGACTCACGTTTAAATTATTTCCTTACATTTGCATGTTCGTAATGTTGGCAATTTTGATTGTCAGCTGCGCGTGTCGTTTCGCACGTTATTTTATAGCTGCGTTCAGTTTAAATGACCTTTTGACGGGGACCATTTCGAATTGTACAGGCTATTTTATTTTTAAATAATATTATGTATTACTTATAAATATAAAAAAGTATTAGACATTTTTATATTAGTTAAATGATAGTATATTATACTTATACATTTTTTAAATTATTTAGTAGAAAATTACATGAACACTTATTTCACTTAGATTCAATTTGTTCAAGTATCTGAAATGTACAAAATTATTACCCCAATAAATGCTACTTCACCTTTCCACTGCACCAGTTTCTAAATAAACCTCACACAAACAGTGAACGTCACGCAGAGCCTCTTTCATATCACAATAAAAAGGGTCCATAATCTGCGTGTAATCCCCATATTGTAGATACACAATTGCCGTGAAAAGAGCTACTTAGTAAAATTCCCGAATGGGACACTCCCTTTATCGAGAACTTCACAAATTATCACGCCCTGATCAAAGGAAGTGATTCAAATGCACAATAGGTTTTGTGTTACAACATGTCGATTTTGAAGATGCTCGGAGATTGGATTTAGTTTGTAATTCACTGAATATCACAGTAAAATGGTCTTTGTAACTATAAATGTTCGCTGTACATTGTCAAAATTATTCATTGTATACATGAGAGCTATAATTTCTTAAGTTTTATTACTCAAATTAGTAGTACTTAGTGTATTTTTTTTAAATAAAAATTATAAAAAAATATATTTTTAGATACTTAGCGTATACTAAAATGGAAATTATAGTAATATAATGATTTTCATTCAACTTTTCATTAATTAATAATTATTATTAATGTATCGTGTAGTAAGGGTTTTATAAACAGAACTGATAAAAGAAGCTATTCTTAATTTATAATCTTCCGTTATCTTTGATATTTAAATCATTAGAAAAGACAATAAAAAAAAACTAAAATCAGTTCTAACTATTTAACGAGCCGCATTCCAACTTAGGACACATTTGTTGGGTTAATTAGTGGTTAACACGACGTTCCAAGAGTTTTTAAGGATTCGAAGGGAATGTATTAAAAACGGCTGATGTTTTGTATGTAATATAATAAATCATTTTTTACGCAATTCCGTTTCGTTACATGTTATAATTTTTTTAACGTTTTGACAGACAGGATTTAAGGTATCGTATGACGCGTTAGATGTTTAACGGAGTTTATTTTTATTTTTCTGTATCTTGGTCTATGACATCTTTTATTGTTACTGCCGGTTTAGCGTACAATTAAAAAAAGAACTACTATTATAAAAAAAAAGTTTTGAAATTGTTAACA
Source organism: Nymphalis urticae (assembly GCA_905147175.2). Taxonomy (NCBI): domain Eukaryota; kingdom Metazoa; phylum Arthropoda; class Insecta; order Lepidoptera; family Nymphalidae; genus Nymphalis; species Nymphalis urticae. Next base: position 3,261,939 of record LR990007.1, read on the forward strand.
TGTAATTATGGGCTTATAACTTAATAATGTTACAAGATAAAAAAATTAACCTGAAATGGATAATAAGTAAATGAATAAAATGTAGAAAGAGATAAGCTACTGATCCATTAAATATAAATACTATTAATAATTGTCTTACATAATGGCGAACTCTTTTTTAATTTAGATTATTTTGATAACATTAATATTTGAAACATTATTTTTTTATAAAATCCAATGAAAATTTGATAATCAAAACTTAGAATTCAAGTAAATATATGTAATATAGGCCTATAACTTAAGAATGTTACAAGATAAAACAATAAATGGATTAAATGTAGTTGAGTTAGATAACTGAGAAATGTTTTTTCAATAGAAGACAAAGTACTGATAAAACATATACCATTAATTATATTAGAGATGTTAGTTTTCATGACATTTAATAAATATAATATATTGTTCGTAAAAAAAGGAATTAGCAATTAATATTCTAGCAACCGAAAGTTTGACACGTGGACGCCAAATGGCGGTTGCTAGAGGGTCTACACTTTAGGATTCCGCTCATACAATCCTCGATTGAAAACAATAATGTGAAGAATTCAAATGTAACATCTACAAACAGTACGATTACTTAAACAGATGTATTGTTATAATAGTTAAAAAATCAGTAGTAAGGTACAGTATTATTTAAACGATAACATAAATATAGATTCACTGGTGGTAGAGCTTTGTGCAAGCTCGTCTGGGTAGGTTCCACCCACTCATCAGATATTCTACCGCACAACAGCAGTACTTGGTATTGTTGTGTTCCGGTTTAAAGGGTGAGTAAGCCAGTTTAACTATAGGCGCAAGGGACATAACATCTTAGTTTCCAAGGTTGGTGGCGCATTGGCGATGTAAGCGATGGTTAACATTTCTTACAATACCAATGTCTATGGGCGTCGATGACTACTTACCATCAGGTGGCCCACATGCTTGTCCGCCTTCCTATTCTATAAAAAAAAAAAATTATAAAACAGTTGAATTGAGTTAGTATTCATTAATTTACATAATCGGTGAAATGCCTCAATAGCTACTCTACTGTCGTTTCTTTGATACGGTATGTTTTACAGTTAATTTAATCTTGCTAATTGATCAATCGATTGTTTCAAAAATGCTTATCTTAATTTATATCCGATACAAAACAACTGTGAATCTAATATAATAATAAAAATCTTTTATTAGTTCAATTAGTTTAAAACCAATAATTAATTCAACACTATGACACAAATCCGTTTATATATTTCGCTTAACCTGCGGAACCCTTAGCGTTTGTGCTGCTCACAACGAGCACTTATTATTTTTTTCTTCAAGCATGGAGTGTGCCGACCATTGTGCCCTTGTCAAAGGGCAGCGAGAGTTTATTGTTTACGTTTCATGTGCTTGTATAGGATTAGTCGAAATAATAACTTACATTATGTTAAAAAAACCTCTTTTAAATCGAATATTTATTTAAAATTAAACATAAATATTTTCTTACAAATAATTTGTAAATCTGCCTCAAGTAAAGTGAAAAGAGACATTTATGTAGTGTAAATCATAACGATTATACCTAATTATAATGTATGTAGTTCGTTCAAACATATAAAATAATATACAATGGCGATAGTTTTATCGTTATAGGCGAAAGAAGATATTTTAAAATATGATATTTAAATAATAACGATATTAGATTATCCTGCTTGTAGTAACAACGATAAAACTTTAATTTACAGTACAGTAACATCACAGTTTCACTCACAGAACGTAAAACTAAAAATGTGTCAAGTAAATCATTGTACCATATGGATTGTCATTCTTTACTCTAGGACGGCCAACTATCAAAACCTTTGAAGTCTTTTGTTACGACATTTTAAAAACAGTTTTACGACGACTACTGCAAGTAAAGACTCTGTGAAAAAGAGCCGAAACATTAAAAAAAGCTTTCAATTAAAAAGATAGTGACAATGCTGCCAACATTAACAGCGATTCCGCTCCGGAGCGTTCTTTTGATATACGATAGTGTTGTTTTGAGGCAACTCTTGAAGTGGCGGCAAAAAGCAAAGTGACACTTGAAAAAAGGCGCGAACTAATATAAACAGGGGTTCTTTTTTCTAGACAAAGGCTATGGTGTTCGACTTCTCGACCGACTGATGAATATTATAAATACTCATTGTGTTATTTATTATAAGTAATGAATGACTGAGGAACAGTTCGTTTCCTCTCGATAAGCGTTTCAAATATTAGAAACTGAATTTTATATTAACTTCGCGGCTTCTTAATGACTATATAGTCAAATGAATTATAAATATCTATAAATTATGCTTATAATTCGTATTCGACATAAGTATTTTGAGAGCAATAAAACAGCTGGTATAAAACAAAAAGTTGTCATATCGAGCTATTAGTATATATTTCCATTAATTATATTAATTTGATTACGTAGTATATTTCACATATTTTAATTATAGGTGTGGCATTATTATTAAATTATTTATTATGTATTGCTATATATATCGGGAGCTTCTATAAAACTTAATAAAAAAGTAGATGAATTACAAAAGAGACATTATTAATTTATATAGTTGTTATCTGAATATAGAACAAGTGTGTAACCCGTGACGTCACACTCCAGCTGTCAAGTGTGACAGAAGGGAGTTGATTAAATGGCGCGAGCGCGTTCATAGGCGTTGATAACGAGCTAAATTAATCGAAACACGTGTAAACATTTTGTTAGATAAACCCACTAAGCACATAATATGAGATATGAGGGGTCTGTTCAGGCATCTGCTGTTTGATTTTAGTGATTACATTTTTATGGTTTATAATTTAAAATACACAGAGCGTGATTTAATGCCAGAAATCGTATCTTAATTGGTACAATCAGTTTTGTACCGATCCCGAAACATGCCTAATTGAGTTTTTAAATAGAGATATTTGTTTTTCGTAGCCGAAGTTGTGTATGTCATAACTTTTTTACAATCGCGCTTAGAGTTGTTTATTTACTTTCCGCTTACCGAAATTAAGACATTTTAGACAAGCGACTGTTTATAAAAGACGCGTCTTCGTAAACAACTCTGGTTAATGGATTTGTATTCCGACACCGTGTTAAGCCGAAGGCATTTTTTAAATATTTTGTTTTTTTTTTCTAAATTATGTTTTTTTTTTTTGTTTAAAGGTTGTCAGGTGAAGTCAATACAAGTCCATGCGAATCGGAATCGACGTCTGACTCTCCGCCATCATTGCTACAGGATGCAACGTTACCAGCGCTTCTAGTGTCAGGAGCTACCACACTATTTCAAAACACGACAACATCGGCTAACAACCCTTTAAGTTTGAACTCAGTGGACGGCTTAAGCTTACCGAATAGTTCGGAAGTCGAGAGTTGCAATTTGGCTAACGGATGCGCGACGAGCTCATCGCTAGCCGGTCTGGCTCTACCTTTGACTTCGACTGGTGGATTGTGTTCAACGACCTCGTCGTCCGCTGTCGCCTGGTTGATGAATGAGGATAGCACGGGTAAATATTAATAACATAGTACGCATCTAGTATTCAAAAATCTTACGACAAAAAAAATATGACAAAAGAATTGGCTCTTGTATAATGTATAGAAAACGAAATAAATATGTCCGATCGGATTTCTTTCTCAACAGCCAATCTTAAGAAATATTCAATTGAACAGGATATTAATATATATAGTAATAGTACTTATATATATCTATACACAAATGTGTGTGAAAACATAGTTAAACTCTCTCCTTTTTAATCCAATGAGTCGGTAAACCAATACAACCCGAGAGTTATTCTGTGCAGGACCATTGATTTTTATTTGCTTAGCTAGGCCTCGAGTATATCAATTCCAAATTTTCTGATACTATGAATTTATTGTCAAATAAACTGAAGTAGTAGACTGGTAGTTGGGTTAGAATCAGTATTTCAGGATTAGCATTATTATTAGCTAGCCTAGCATTAAATTCGTTATATTTCTCTCATCAATAGTTCGGATAAAATACTTTTCAAAGTTTTTACGTTCACGGATTCCTCATAAAACAATAAAACGATGTCACCATTAAGAGCCTTACAGTACTCTTATCCTATTTCTTATATTACATGTGATCAGGGGGTGGTGTCAAGAGCGAGGTGCGCAGCCCCGGGCTGTGCGAAGCAGACGTGGCGTTGTACGGTGAATCCCTTCCGTACGACCAATCCACGCTGCCTTACCAATATTATAATAGGTAAGTTACGTAGGTAGTGTGTTATCCTTACAAATAACGTCACGGAATAAAAGTAGCTATAAATACAATAACGATTTTTTTTTAAAGATTTAATCTTTTAAAATTTCAATTGCTCCTTATTATAACTCAATGTATCGATCAATATATTTACGTCTGGGATATTATTTATTAAAATTTAAAATTTAATTTCGCGAAGCTTCGGATTATCGTAAAAGAGATTCTTGAATATATTTTACATTGTAAACTCGAATCGATTATCGTTTCAAAACGGACATTCTACTATTCTATTCAAATTACGATACATATATCAATTAATTTAAAAAAAAAACGTTAATATTGCCAGTTAAGAAATTACAGTACGTCAAAACATATTTTAAAATAATCGCTGATGTACAAGTCTTATTCGAAACAATTCGATTCGTTTATCCAATAAGACGTTAATGAACGCTAGGGGATTTGCGAGAAGCCCCAAAAAGGAAATACACCAAAACTTTATAAGACTTAATTGTATTAATGTGCTAATTAAACTGGGCTATGTTATCAGTGGGCGTAGTTCATCGCTACTATATATTAAATAAAATTCTGATGACGTAGTTGCGTCAAATTATTAATGATCAAAAGAAAACAGTGGCAAATATATGAAAGGTGATTATTTTTTCTTCGTTATTAAAAGGATCTTAAATGTATTGCTTTTTTAGTATGCAGCAATATGGAGCCGGTGGAACGGCTTCGTCGTACGTCGGTTCAACATTGTACAATCAACCGTACGCGGCCTACCCGGCACCGCACAACACTAACAATAGGTTAATAAATTTTATATATTCATTTATAATATTTGCAGGCAGACTGGCTAGTCGACCACCTGATAGCACTTACTTTCAGGTCTCCGCCACCCATAGACATTGATGATGTAAAAATTAATCCTTAGATCAATCAATGCGCCACTGACCTTGGGAACTAAAATTGTATATCCCTTATGCCTGTAGTTATACTGTCTCACTCACCATTCAAAGCGGAGTACAATAATACTTATTGCTGTTTCACAGTAGAATTTCTGATGAGTGGGTGGTATCTGTATAGACGGGCTTGTATATAGTCCTGCCACCAAGATAATTTCGTACCTTTTTAATTAAACCAACCTTAATATTTTTATTTACACCGACCTAACTTACTTTGTTGATGAATAAATAATATACAGTTTAACTGAAACAGAAACTAGTGTCAGTAAATCATTTTGCCATCTTAATGAGTTTTTTAATGAAAATTTGTAATTAAATAAAACTATTCCAACACATTTAGATCATCATGTAAAGCTACACCGACGTATTTGAGCTATGGTGTCGGCAGCGTTGGCTCAGTACCCGGTAACTTCGCAACTCAACCATCACCGTACTATCCATCCTACAACGGTGGCCTGACGCAGTCATTTACAAATACACAACAGGTAGGTAATTATGTATAATTAAAAACAATGAAATAAAAAAATTTATAATTTCTCAATCAATTGTAAAACCATCTTAAAAAAAATCGTAATTTTATAATAAATTTATATTTATAATAACTGAAAATTAATATACGAATCGTAATCGTATTGTAATATTTCGCACTTTATTACACCGTTTTCGAAACTAACTAAAAAAAACTGTGAATAGTATCGCCATCTAGCGTCAGAGCTTAAAAACGTTTACTACAAATGAAAATTTAAGTTAATCACAACTTTTCAATGGAATAATACATTTTAGATTAAAAAACGATAAAATGTTAAATTTTGTATAACTATTATAACATTATATCATAAAAACCATTCTTTTTGTACAGGATTACAGTAGTTACGCAACAGGTTACGCCGATCACAGCGTCGCCCAATATGGCGGGTACTACGCCACCCCAAGCTACTCACCCTATGTTAGTTCCCCTAGCAGCAGCGGTAGTGCTGGGCATACATCATATCATCTTGGAGGGACTTTATCAGGTAATATACTTGCCTGCTTTTAATGAATTTATTTTATGAATTTTGATAGTGCTATTATTTTGAACACATCCATTATTTTTGACATCTAAAACAAATTACCTGCCCTACATCTCCTTAAAATGATATTTATCGTAACGTCAGAAAACACATTTTAGGACGTCATCGTAGATGTATGGTATTGTTCATCGAGAACAAACTTGCTGATCGCTGTCAAATTGAAATTTAGAAATTAAATTGACATTTGACGTTTTGTTTTCGTTCGTGTGCTGCTTGTGTTTTTATTTACTTCAATATTATTTTATTGTGATCATTTTTAACCGTATGGTTTAGATAATTCTGATTTCGTATTACTGTTTCTATTATATAATTTGAAAAAAATATTTATTCCATAGAGTATTTTCAAAAAAACTAGTGTTCAACAATGGTTAAGGAAAACTTACCAAATAAGCGTAGAAAGATAGAGGATAGCCGAACTGAATTAAAAGAGAATCATGATGATAATTCTGACTATTGGCCTGATTCTGACAGTGATCATGGTAATTAACTTATTGATATCAAATTATTTTATTGTTCAAAACATAACCCTTATGTTAAGTTTAATAATTTTTTTTTTATAGTTAAATTGATATTAAAGTTTTAAGATGTCTGATCAAGTTTATTAGAAAAATGTGCTGTTTTTTATCTTTTTAAGAATTATTCATAAGAACATTGTCTCATAACACAAACAAAAAACTGTTGTTGTCTAAACTGTGTAATAATTTTTGCCCTTTGTGTCTAAAATTCGAAAGAAATACAATTCGGAGAAACCATTGATGATTGATAGATCTTATCTATACTTAATATTATGAATGTATAAGTAACTCACTGCTATGCAAAAAAATATATAATACAGTGTGACCCTACATCCATTCAAATCAATCTAGTTATTTATATATGTAATCTGAATTAGTCTTAGTTTTTGAGCCTTTTTTTATTTAATTTAGTGTAACGATGGGGCCGACATATAGGCTGCCTATAAAGGCCCCTTAAAAATAAAAGATTAAAAAAAAAACGTAGCATTTACATTCTAAACTACCAGTTCTGCTGATGTTCCTTGTATTCATATATTATTATTGGTTACACAATAAAGTTAAATATATATATAATATAAGAATTCTATCAAGAATATTCAATGATAGATTATTTTACTCATGCTGTGGTTATTTATAAATATGGCAACTGTTAGATTTAGACCTATTTTTTACAATTCTTTATTTCGTTATACTCACTGTATGTCATGTTCGTAATCCTTAAATAAATAAGCCACATAGCATTAATGTTGCTACTACAAATAATTGGGATTGTGCATTCGAATGCCAAATATGATTAAATTAATAACTAGCATAAAATATATTTGTTTATTTCTACTTATTATAGAATCTCCATCATCTATGCTGCCAACTCTAAATGATACTCCGCTGTCTCCAATTAAGAATGAGGTGCATCCAGCCAGTCGAAGATGCAGAGAAAACTCTGGGTTAGCTAATTTTAATATTTACTAGTCTATTTGCATGTGTACAACTAAATACTGTATTATAAATAGCGATTTTATTGATTTTTATTCTGAAATCATATTATTTATTTTTGTTAGTATTCTGCAGTCAATGTTCGTAAAATGTTAATCCATCCTCTTAATTAACTTTAACTGTTTTTTAAGTATACTACCACTTAGTACCACACTTTGTTAAATACTCATTTCAAAATCTACATGTGTACACAATATAATACACATATGTCTTGTCCTCATATTTTGAAAATAATCACCAGGTGTGACAACTTAAGGACTTTACAGTACGTGAAGAATAATTTGAATATATACAAATAAATTATATTTGGTTGTAGAATGAATATAGTAAATAAGTAATAAAGTTTGAAATATCATTTTTTGTTCTCAGTGAAAGCACAGCAAGCAGATCACGGGGTCGTGGTCGTCGGAACACATCATCATCGCCAGCACAACATGTCCCCGAACCTACTACAGAGAGAGTGTTTATATGGGATTTAGATGAAACGATTATAATTTTCCACTCACTTCTCACGGGCACATATGCAACTAAGTACAATAAGGTAAGTAGTTTCGTGAACTGCTGAGATTTAGTAGAAACATTAATATAATGGTGACAATTTTTAAAATCCGTATTATCTTATTATACAGTATCTGATTTCTGATTCAATCTCTTATATTTGTTTATTTAATATTGTGATAATATCTTTATATTTAATATTATGATTAAATTTTTACTAAATATTTCAATTATCTTTTCAGGATACACAGCAAATAGTGCAATTAGGCTTCAGAATGGAAGAGATGATATTCAGCTTGGCTGATACACATTTCTTCTTTAATGATGTTGAGGTAATTCATTTTATTATATATTTCGTTATTGAAAAATATTTTATATATTATAAATTGACAGTAACTCTTTTGTTTGGTACAGATAGATAGACTGATAGTTTCTGTAAATTGAGAATCTTTACTTATTGATTTTTAGGGGAGATTTTTTAAAAAGTGCTTTGTTATCATTTATTTTTATGTATATTATTTTTCATTCATCTTTCAAATGTCAAAAGCCAGTTTACCTGAACAGTAAACACCCGGTAAACAATGTTTATATGTACTTCTAGTAGTCTTTCTTACAATTTAAATAACTTTATAATAAACCTACATAAACAATTAATTATATATACCTCTATCAGTCAGTCTATGTAATAAATAGATATTATGTTACAGGATTGTGACCAGGAGCACATAGATGCAGTGGCGGCAGATGATAACGGTCAAGACCTGTCCGCGTACAACTTCGCCTCGGACGGATTTCACGCGAGCGCCGCACCTAACACCGGCTTATGCGCTCCTGGTGTCCGCGGCGGCGTCGATTGGATGAGAAAGCTGGCTTTCCGATACCGAAAGATAAAGGACACTTATAATAATTACAGAAATAGGTACGTAAAATTATTGTTCAGACTAATTATTTTTATTTATCATCAAAAATATATGTTTACATAATATATATTTTGACAGACAGACCATTACTGGCAGATAAGATAGAGTCAAATTTTAAAAAGTTTATAATATAATACTGATTATATAGACTGATATATTTACAATAATTTCAAAGAATTATTCAGATAATCAAACTTATTTTTTAATATTGAATACCTTTTTGTTGATTTTGTGACATTTGTAGTCTTTATTGGCACATTATTGGCACCAAAACCTTACCAAATATAAACCTTATATATTGAACCACAAGTACAATAATTGCTTGAAGTACCGACATACATCGGTATATCAACATAAAATATAAAGAACAGTACAGCATTACTGATTCGATGTAATTACTGAGTATTCAATTATTTATAATGTTGCTATTATAAAAAGTGATAATTGCTTAGGTAATTTTTTAATTGGCTACATAAAAACCGGAAATTGCAAGTTATGTTTAGAATTCTTCAGTTAGATCTTTTATTTCAATTGAAACATTTAAATGTTTGATTACAGTGTGGGGGGTCTATTAGGTCCCGCGAAGAGAGAACAGTGGTTACAGTTAAGAGCGGAGTTGGAACAAGCGACGGACAACTGGCTCACACTTGCCTGCAAGTGCCTAAACATGATTAACTCAAGGTATTATAACTCAACATGAACAAATATTATTTAATAAAACATTTTTCAGATTTACATATTAATATTATTAAAACTTCTTTCGTTCTTCTATATTCGGTATTCTGTTCGTTTCGTTAATTTTAAAAACGTGATGTGATTTATTGCAGAGAAAACTGCGTGAATGTACTAGTGACGACGACACAACTAGTTCCAGCACTTGCCAAAGTTCTTCTGTTTGGTCTTGGGGGCGTATTTCCTATTGAAAATATATATTCCGCTACAAAAACAGGTAATTTTTATCAGATTTAAACATAATAAAGATGGGTATTAAAAATAACATCATTCATAGTATAAAATAATAACCATTTGTTTCTCAATTAAACTTCTTTTTAAGTGACTACAATTTTAAAGCTTCTTTTTGCGTTGAGTTGCGTTGGTCCCAGATTTATCTTTTGCAATGTAGCTAGCTGAACAGGCACATAATTCGCCTAGTAAGTAAGTGGTCAGCATCGCCCAGGAATTGGCACGAAATATTAATATGTTCTTAAATTACTAATAAGCCACGAACGAACCTTGGACTAGGTTATGTTATGTGACTTGCGCCTGGAATTAAATGGTCCATCTCAATTCTCCCTATTTGAAAAAAAACATTATAATTTAATGATTATATGAATATTAGCGTATACCTAACAAGTTTTTTTATTTTTAGGAAAAGAAACATGCTTTGAAAAAATTAAACAACGGTTTGGGGAGAGGTGCACATACGTTGTCATTGGGGACGGTCAAGATGAGGAAGCGGCAGCGAAAGCTAAGAATTACCCCTTCTGGAGGATATCCGGTCACTCGGACATCGCTGCTCTGTACAACGCGCTCGACATGGGTTTCTTATGATTTGCTGCTGTCCTGGTACTCGTTCTGCGTTATGACTACGACATAGATAAAGCTTTTTGTTCTGTGAATGCAATTTAACAAATTGAATGCACACTGCCGGGATCCAAACTTCTTACATCTCTCTGCTGTCCTGGTACACGTATTGTCGATATTCGGTATTTATCCTAATAATTATTAATTCCTATTTTAATTGCCTAATTTTATTATTTATTTGCCACTGATTTGAGCTTTTCAGTCCGTAATTACTTTATTATCTACCTTTGATAATAATAAACATTAGATTGGGTTAATTTTATATTATTCAATTATTGAAATAAATGTATTTTTTAACAATTCCTCAATTAAATATCATATTCGAAGACATTATAATTTAAATTTCGAATTCATTGAACAAAATTTACCTGGTTTTTAATATAGTGTAACTCCTTTCTCCTTCTGAATGCTTAGTACTATTATTTCCTTAGTTATTTTTAATTCTTTAAAAAAAAAACTAATCTTTAAAAGACAACTTTATGTATCGCTTTTAACAAATATTATTATCAATCCCGTACAACTGTAACTTATATACAAAATCATATCAATACTTGCTTAGACATAATGGCTCGCATGTAAGTACATTTTTGTATTAAATGTAAATTCACAGCTCTATTCAGTAAATCATTTTAAACAGTAACATTAATGTTTTAGTTTTAAAGCTCAAAGTCAGCTCAAAACTTGCGAGAAATTTCTTTTAGATTTCTTTTGTAAATATTTATCAATTGTATGTAGAAAAAAAATAATTAGATTTATTCTAATTCCATTCCTACTACGTAAGTTTTTATATATACTATACAATGTACAGATAATTAATATTTTTAGTAAAAACTTTTTAGAGGAATGTTTATTATATCAAAATAACATTTTGGGGCATTTTTTTTTATTTTTTCCATATTGTTACGTTGTATCGTTAATAAATTGATTTAATCAATTCTATACATTTGCTGTAATTATAATTTTCTGTTTTGAATAACTATAATTCAATATAAGTGATAATTTTCTTATCACCATTATAAACTGTATTTATGTTCCGTTTATATCAAACGATATAAACGAAAATATTACTTTAGTAAAATAACTTTATGGTCGTGTTATGACAATATAGTTACGAAAATGTACTAAAATAATGAAATTGCAACTACACGCGGTACATATAAAAGATGATAAGCATTTTAGTGTATGAAACATTTGACTAAATCGTTTACACATAAATTCGACCTTGAAATTTTACTCTCATAGTAAAGAAGTTTAATTTTAAAACTTTTCTTTTATAATATAGCACATGTTTTGTAAACTTTATTATCTTAAACATTAAGGAAATCCGACAACGAAAAATAAATAACGTATATGTACAACAGAATGTAACGTTATTAAATTCTTTAAATATGTTCTCGTTGCTAAACACTTTATATTTATAATTAGCCATTACTGCCAAATAACTATCAATATACTGCAATATTTTTAGATGATTTTATTTTACTGCGCTAAATCTTAAGTAATAGTGCTTTTTGATACTTTCTTTACGATATCAGTTATAGTTTTTATGTACAATTTAATAATATAGCCGTTATTATAATGAGTTTTCATCGCTAAAAGTAATGTTCGAGCCGAAACCAGATGTGTACAAAATATAATTTCTAACAACGAAATTTAAATTGCTTAAATCGTTAGATGTAAACGCACTCTGATCGCGTCGCACATGTTTTTCAATTCAACGAACATGTCCTCTTACATGTACATGTAGACATGTAGTTTTTAACTGTGTCTTGAAGACGAGTGTTTTATGGAAATTAGCAATACATTATATATATATAAAATTAATTAATTGGAAATTGTAAATACAGAGTAATGTTTTAGATGTAAACGATGATAGCTTATACGCTAGTGATATGAAATTTAATTCGAAAGTTACGATTAATCGAAGTGTAAATAAAAATATATTATTTGATGATTATTTTTGTTTTAATTATTTTTCCCGTGAAAATGTTTAATCACCGTTTAAAAAGGAACATGACAATAGTAAGTATGGCAGCTTGTAGAATCTATGATACCTAGTACCTGGTTATTTAACAAACGGGCCCTACCACCGAGTGAAGAGGATCGAATGATATTAAATTATTACATGAAAGAGAGAGACAGTAATATTTTGTTATGTAAGATGTTTTTGTAAGCTTGATACTAGTACTGAGGTCGCAAAGAGTTAAGTGCCGTTTTCGTTCGATATATTTGTTTCATTTGAAAAACTTATGTGGCTACAATTAATTGTTTCGATATTTAAAGAACGATACTTAAAACGTGTCGATTGGATAAAGTTAATACTTTGAATGGTGCAGTTCCGAATTAAATAAAAACTCATGAAGTCCTTTACTAATGCGCTCTTATCTTACTAATCGAAGATTTATTCTAAATTTGTTTCTGAACTGGCACACATTCCGAGTTAACGAAGAAGTCATCTGGATTCTACGACGTCAAATGCAAGCCATTATTGCAAATGAATACCTCGATCATTTATTTAAAATTGAACCGTAGATTGTGATGCAACCTGGTAACATGCATAAACATTAAAGTTGTATTAATATAGATTAAAGATAATATACATAAAAAGCCACGGACACTATGTCTGGTGGAGATACCGATACGTGAAAAAATATATAAGTACTTAAAAAGTTTATTTAATCTACACACCAAAGCCAACTTCACATCGTTACCGTTGCCTAGCAACGAAAAAAAAAAACAAAACAAACGTCATTAAACTTATTTACATGAAAAATTTCAAATACTATAATTTTTAATAATTGCCGTTATTAGTCTATAGTATATAAATATGAAAGCCGTAGATACTATTCTCTTTGATATATCAAAGAATGAACTTTTCAAAATTAATGAGAACTATAAGATGCTTCATCGGAAATTAAAAACTGCGTGGAAGGTGATGATGTGAGTTTATTTATCTATATATTTAGCACCCAGAAGTGAAACTTTTTTTCTAAAAACCTTAAATTAGTCTTTATAAAAATAAAACACGAAATCATACAAATTGAAGTAAATTATTCACTCAATTAAGTAGGTGCGGGTATTAAGGCCTACCTAAGGGTGATTTTAAATAAATCAAAAATTGTTAATCGAAATCAACTAATTTTAATTTTTAATAAAGTTTTAGACCAACTACTAAAAATAATAAAGGCAAATTCTGTCTTAAACAAAAACAAAATTTAACATTATTAAAAACCTTATTATACTATGGTAGGGTAATAAAGCCTAAAATTTTAACATGCTTAAATAATCAAAATATACTTAATACATTTGGTAAATGAGATCAATAATAATAGGATACACTAATTATGCTTAAAGCATTGAGAATAATAAAAAAAAAATTGGTTTGGTTTTTGCTTTGGTTAACAGCCATCGGGCACTTAAAATCATCTGTATCTGCCGGTGACAAGCCGAAGCACATGATACCACTCATGATGCCAAATCATTTTCAGACCACGATGCTCGTTTGGGAGGCATCGTGGTTGTAGTTACTAAAAGAAATAATAAACCAATTAACTTCCTTTAAATTGTTCCTTCAAACGAGGCGTGAAGAGGCATCTTGCGGGCCGGCAAGGCGAGGGCGGCTAGTGCAGAACGTTCTTCCTGACTGTATTGGCCGTCCTCGCGTTTGGACTCTACTACCACTTAACATCAGGTGGAGTAGAGTCATTTGCCCTCCCGGCAAATATAAAAAAAAAAAAAAAAAAAAAAAAAAAAAAAAAAAACACGCAGTTATAATATAATATAATAGGGACATTCTTCACACAAGGCTATCTGATCCCAAATTAAGGAGAGCTCGTGCTATCGAAATCACACAACTGATATACTACATACACTACTTTTCTTTTGTAAATACATATTTATATAGATAATTACAATCAGACTCAGGGCAAACAGACATGTTCATGCACACAAATGTTTGCCCTGGGTGGAACTCCAACCCATGACCTGCGGCGCGACACCCAAGTATCTACCAATCACGCCAACGGACTCGTCAAATTTATAGAGTATTTTTACATTTCTAGCATTCTGAAAAATAAATGAAACAATCTGTTAAAATAGACAAATGTATGTACAAAAAAGGAGGGCGGGTAATAAGGCCTACGAATAAATTCGGTAGGCCTTAATACCCGCTGATACCATGTATAAATAAAGATTAAATAAATCATTATCAGTCATGATACATTTTTTAAACATCAAGTTCATAGGAAACAAGAATAAAAAAAAAACTAAAGGGTAAATATTTATTATATAAGTATAATATTAAAAAAAAATACTTACGTTTGATTCGGATGAATTCTTATTATTTGAGTCGCGCAACAGCTCCTCACAACATTGGTGGCAGAGAGCAAGCGAACACGTAGTCACAAGGTTGAAGCGACATCTGTGAGAGTTAACTACCTACAAGGGTGACTTCGAACGAATACCATCATTTTAAATACAATTTTTATTATTTAGGCTTTATTACACGACAGGACTTATTACCCGCACCTACGTCTTAAAAATTCAAAAAAACATATTTGAACAAGCCGCGCAAATTTTGGATATTTACTAATAATTAATGAATTAACAATAATAACTTTACCTTTCTGTTCATCAACAAAATGGCGGTTTGAAATTAGGGCGCGTCTTTTTTTCAACAACGCTTTAGGGGTAAATGTATTTTCTAACATCAGTATCAGATCTAATATTTTCCAAACCGCAGCAGAAACTTGATAGTGGCGCGGCTGGCGTTCTCTATCCCCAGGTGTTCAAAAGTCGACTATATATTGTAACAATATACGATTTGTACCCGTGACCTTTCGTTTAAGATCCACGTGTTTCATCCATTGGACCACTTTAGATCTATATAATTATATATATAGTATATGTATAGGTATGTTTTTGTTGGTATATGAATTTTAAAAAAAAACCTCATTCGAATATAATCGCAATGTGAACTAAACAAACGTGAACGATTACTGTGGATTAACTTACTAACCTACTCCAAATTTCTTTTAATATTTTAGTAATCGTGACGAGTTATCACCTAATATACTCCAAGATGTTAAAGTATTGGTTATACCAGGGCCACAGAACGCGTTTACAGATGATGAATTGACTGCTCTTAAGTCTATGGTGGAACGAGGAGACTCAGTGCTGGTGATGATGACGGACGGGGGAGAGGAAAGGATGAACACCAACATA
Source organism: Nymphalis urticae (assembly GCA_905147175.2). Classification (NCBI taxonomy): domain Eukaryota; kingdom Metazoa; phylum Arthropoda; class Insecta; order Lepidoptera; family Nymphalidae; genus Nymphalis; species Nymphalis urticae. The sequence continues at coordinate 3,277,933 of LR990007.1, forward strand.
AACTTTTTCCTTGAGGAGTATGGAATTGTCGTTAATAATGGTATCAGTGACATATTTACCGTTTCTTTTTACACAATGACGATATACAAAGTGGATGTGCTGTCCCGGGTTGAATTCCCGAGTCAGTTTTTTTTTTATTAAGTAATTCTCAGTAGTAGCAAGGCATACAATTTATGCAGTACTTACACTAGAGTGCTTCTCTGTATGGCACACATTGAACACTATTATATCAGTTGCCCAACTTGCCCATCGTATTTGAAACTGGTCGCTGAGGCCAAAATTCTGTCAGTACAACATTATTATAAATTATTGTAAATATTTTACTGAACATTTAGTTCAAGTTCCACAAATTAAGCTAATACCTAGCCTAGGGACCATTGGTTTACACGGTAACATGCGAAAGCGATCCCGTGGCGCTCCTCGTTAAGACAGAGAGGGTACCGCTGGTGTTAAGTGGTTATTCCGATGTTCGGGGCGCACTCAGTGCTTTGGACACCGGCGAGCCCCACATATCCCCCCACTGTTTCCGTGGGGGAAACGCGTAAGGCGTTTTTCCAGCGATAAAAAAGATGGACCATTGGTTTACTTAATTGTTGATTTCTACGACTACTTATTATAAATATTTATGTCTCACTATATTTAATACAATTGGCAATTTTACAAATCCAATCCAATTGTAATTACCTTTCAGACTGTGTTATTCGAGCTCAATATCACAAGTTTTATCACCCGAAGGAGTGTCATATATCTAACGGAATTCTAAACAGAGCTGTCCAAAAATATATCATGAAAATGCCCAACTACATCAGTGAGTCAGACGATTTCTTGTAAGTAAGAAATCGATTTATTTTGCATGAACATATAACATATATATATATTTAATAATATAGATAGATGGACGGGTAGATGATAAGTGGTCACCAACGCCCATAGACATTGGCGCTGTTAGAAATATTAACCATTATTTATTGGTATTGTTGTGCTCCGGTTTGAAAGATGAGTGAGCCAGTATAATTAAAGGCACAAGGGACATAAATCGTTGTTCCCAAGGTTGGTGGCGCATTGGCGATTTAAGCGATTGGCAACATTTCTTACAATGCCAATGTCTAAGAGCGTTGGTGACCACTTACCATCAGGTGGCCCATATGCTCGTCCACCTTCCTTTTCTATAAAAAAAAAATATCGCCAATGCTACACCAACTTTCGCAAGTAAGATGTTATACCTATAGTTACAGACAGAAGGGTTGGAATTGTTAAGATATTGCTGTTTATGCCGATAGAATATGTGATGAGTGGGTAGGACCAACTCCGACGGACTTGCACAAAGCCCTACACCCCAGTTGAATCCACTTTTCTAACAAACATTGGGTACCTTCTCATTGTGTTTTTCTTACGATGCGGTTATGTCAATCGTACTAAAACTGCTTCAAAACTGCATTTTCAACTGGCATGCAGTTGTAATGCAGACCGCGTGTGTAGACCCTTACTGTAGGCTACTGTTACATTATTATTTCTTATATTCTAGAGAAGACCCACCAACACCTAATTTTGTGTATCCGTACGGAGCAACACTGACTGTAAAGAAACCGGCGGCAGCCATCTTATCCAGCAGTGACGTATGTTATCCTATGAAGAGACCGGTCGCTGCAATGTACATTTCAGAAAAGAGTGCAGGTGGTTTTAAAAAAGATAGATAAATCGAAATTAACCAAAACGTTTGTTAAATATTTTTTATCAGTAAATATCCAACATTCAATACTGCATTAATTTGATCGTATTCGCATAAATATATGCACAATACCCATTTATTAATAATCCTGTCTGTATGTATGGTGATCGTCAAATTAATTAATAAGGAAAAAAATGTACAAAATTATATTTATGATACGTTTATAAATATTGCCATTTTTTCTATTTTATAACGTCTTCTAGTTTGAAAACTAGATTTCAAATCAGTAATCCCTGTTGACCGTTCTGGATTCGTAATAAACAGCTTAACTATTCAACAGGTAAACTCTTCGTCATCGGCTCTGGACATTTTTTCGCCGATCAGTATTTAGAGAGCGAATGTAACGATTTCATCCGAGAACTGATCTTCAACTGTCTCGGCGGTGTCGCTGATTTACACTTAAACCCTGTGGACGTGGAAGATCCTGACGTAATTATACCATTTGTTTGGTTTATCATGAGTTCCCGTTAACGGTTTAAAATATAATATGCCGAAATTATGAATAGAGCTATATTTAAGGCAATCCGAATGCCATTAACTAACGAATGCAATTTAAATCCCTTTTTAAGAAAATAATTTCAAGATTTTAACCAAATTTTTCTGAATACAGATCAACGAATATCGTACATTAGGCGACACGCTTTGGTTGAGTTCCATCGTACTCCCAGAGCCAGCGAGCGCTCCGCCTCCTCGACTAGCGCCCTTACATCCACACGCGCTCTTCACTTGGAGGCTGTTTTCGCTAAATCTATCACATCGTGAGTAGTAACAATACATTGCAGGAATCATCGTGTGCGTTTTAATAAATACCGTTTTTAATAAAACAACTTATGGTGTATTGCGTGGAAATAAAATGTTTTTAAAATAGACAATCTTAACCAATGATCGTGTGATCAAACCCGGGCATCATTGAATTTTCATGTGCTAATTTTTTTATTATTACAATTCATCTCGTGCTTGACGGGCCCTTACCGGCCCGGGGGGCTACGGGACGTCCTTAGCCCAGCAGTGGGACATTCACAGGCTGTGACCGTTTACTGTGTTTGTATAAATCCCATCAGTAACTATCGTCTTAACAACTTGTATAGTGGTGGGAAACCAACAAAATTATTCAGGCCATAAAAGTCCGCCGTGTTTGTACTGTGCCTGTTTTTATTAAACACACTGATCTGATCCAAAATAAACGATAAAGATCAATGTATCATCTTTTATTTAATTATTGGTGTTTATCTATATATATAAAGCTAAAGAGTTTTTGTTTGAACGCCTTGATCTTAGTATATACCAGTTAAAAAAATTGTTTAGCTTTAGTTTATTTATAACGTGTTAATGTGTATGCAATCTGAACAGTATATACTGTAAATAATATATAAAATGTCTGTTAATGAATAAGCTATTTTAAGTAAAACTATATAATATAATACACATATGTATTAATTATGTGTCTTGTAATTTGTTTTTCTTATTTTCAGTTCCTGAAGTACTAGGGCTGTATGGAGAGTTAGGAGTCAAACACGAACCTCTAAGATTAATAGCGCCTCAGTTTGAAACACCATTTCCGCCATTGCAATTAGCTGTAAGTTGTAGCTAATTTGTACACAAGAATAGCCTAAAGTTTTATAAATAACCTAAAAAGTGATTTTAGACGACATATTTGAATAATCTTTCAGAAAGCCATTCTGCTAACTCAAAAAACAATTACTCTATGATCTATATATAGAAGTACTTAACTTGACAATATTATCTTCTTAATGTTGTATTTCCACTATAAGTAAATATTACGGTTAATTTTAAAGGTATTTTCACCAACGTTCAGAGAACCCCCGCCTCCTCCACTGGAACTCTTCGATCTTGATGAAGCTTTCAGTTCCGAGCGGTCACAGCTGGCTAGACTTGCCAATAAGTGCCTACAGCCACTAAATGTGAGGATGGGCCAAGGTATGTTTCAATTGAATCTTCTGCTCATAGTTAGCGTCAAGTATTGATAGTTCAAAGTCGAATACACCCCATGACGTACCTACGTCATCACCCGTACACCTTACCCCGGAGAGATGGACACCCGGTCGGGGTGTGAGGGAATTCGACAATAACCTAGGCTCCCTACCGTCAACCTCACCTGCTCGTGGTAAATTCTGCTAAACAACAAACGAGGCTCTGGCGACCGAAATCGTGGCGGTATAACCACACAAATGCTGGAATCCGAAAATGCAAATCCTGATAGCGGGCAGCAGTGCTATTAGTGAAACATTCCAGCCACTGCGGTGCGTGAAGGCAAATAACAGTGGACGGCAAAAGGCTGAAAAAAAATAATTGATAGTTCGATCCATGATGACGCGCCTCACACTTTTTCCAAACACTGCAGTGCGAGGGGGCACTGTAAGCTGTAATGTAAGGCGCAGAACCAACGGCTTTACGTGCTTTCCGAGGCACGTGAGTGTACACACTTCCAACTTCCATACTTTAGGCTGCTACTTTTTATTGGCCTGACCTGGGAATTGAGCCCAGGATCTCCGGGTCTGCGGCCTTACATCAAACCACTAGACCAACGAGGCAGTCATATTATAAATATTACCCGTACCAAGTTTGGTATTTCAGTCTATAATCAACGTAATTATTCTTATTTAATGGCGAATATTATATAATGCATTATAAATAAGGAACATTGATGCATTTATGTAGAAAACTTTTAGTAACAAAGGCGATGCGTAATCGAAGTTTATATTTTTTAATAAATTCGCGTTGAAAAGCTTATAGACCTCCACCATAAGTGTATTAACCTTTGTTTATATTTCATGTCAAAGGTGATGGTCGTCAATTGGACAATGAATTGGAATATTTCGTTCGTGAATGTGGTCGCTCTGTTCGTCTCTCCCGGGCGATATCATCCGACGATGCGCCCGCTGGAAAGCAGATTTTACACCAACTTGCTGTACAACTTGCAACTTTTAAGAAAATAGCACCGAGAGATTGAAGTGACAGCCTATAAATCGTCCACAGCCGGGCTAAGGCCTCTGCTATTCGGGAGATTTTTGTAAAAATTAGTGTCAGATTTTATAGCGCAAATAAGCAAATAAATAAATACATTTATGCAATGTTTTAACTGTTTTTAGATGACGAGAATGAAGTTTCTATACTTTTAGGCGTGATTATCATTTCAGATATGTAATGGCAAAGTAAATTTAATATGGAAATAATTAAAGTTATAATGTGTTGTAAAACGTGGTGGCTTAGATGGTAACTATTGAAGAACAAATCAATTTGTTTTGCCAAGCAAAAATTATTACACGCGGTATTATACCTATTAGCTATTACCCGAACAAACCGACGACCGTTATATATCTTCTCTATAGTTTGTCTTGGTATTCATAATTCATAGCTATAATTATTTTATGGAATTTAAAATATCAATAACATATTTTGCATTATAATGTATAAATGATATATTTAAATTATCTATTTTTAAAATGTTTATGTAAAATATGTAAGTTTCTGTAATATTTAAATTTATCATGTATTTTATAAGTATAAGCAACTAACGATAAGTATAGGATTAATAACTACGCATTATTATAAATATTGTTAACTTGAAATAGTAAACCAATAAAAACAAATGTAATTTTTTTATTTTAAGTGCACCGATAATTAAAAGCAAAGATTTCAAATAAAATCTGAAGTAAAGTTACTGTGGAACGAAATAAAACTTATCTTTCAATCAACGACTTCTTCTAAGAAATACATAAAAATGTCGTAAAAGATTTATTGTATGAACTTGATATTGCATTTCAGTAATGCAAACATGAAAACATTACTTGGCATAGTAATTCTTACGGCATTAAATATTACAATAAAATGTGAAGGTTTGAAAGAAACGCAGATAATAATCAAATCATTGTCACCCCAGAAGAAACTGGTAAAACAAAATAACATAAAAATAATTAATGCTAGAAAATTCGGGAATTTACACGCACTGGATAGTCGCAGAGCGAATGTCGTGAAGGAACGTGAACACAAAGAATCTTACACTGTCTTCCCACCTATACAAGACAAAAGATTTTTTGAAAATCCCGAAAATACTAATTTTGTAGGAGATATCTTAACTGACCGGAAAACAAGGGTTAAAAAAGTTCTACCTGAATACAATTCAGCAGCTTTCAGAGGGAAAAGATCCATCAATAACAATACAGAAGTAGAGGACATTGCAAATGAAAAAGATTCGAATAGAAGAAGAAATCGAAAAACGATTAAAGATGTTCGTAAAAATAAACCGAGGCGTATAAGAAAAAACAAAAAATCAGCCAAAGTTAAAAAATTGGCAAGACAAGGGAACCAGAAGGTCAATATTTCGGACGTCAAAAAAATTAAACAAAAGAAGCGATCGACAGTACAACCAAAATACACAAAAAAAATCAATAATACGATGAAAATACAGTCAAAGAAAAAAATTGTAAGGAAAAACAAAAAAGCGAAAAGAGAAAGAGAAAACCGACATCAAGAAAGAAAAGGTAAATTCGATGTATTGTTATCATAATAAATAAATAATAAAAGTATTAGTGATTTTACTTTATAATCGAAAACTTTTAAAAGAAAAAAAATTACAAACACCTACTATGTTTATGTAAAAAAACCAGGTTTAGAGAAATTTCAAAATTACAAGTATTTTTGTATTCGTTTTAATAGAAATAAGCAGACGCTTAATAGCTGGAAGGGACGCCATGATACAGGACTATCCGTACGTGGTCTCTATTCAGAAGGGCAATGAGCACTGGTGCGCGGGTGCATTGTTGAATCCGCGTCTCGTTATCACAACGGCGAATTGCGTTTGGAAGTAAGTCATATGAGACGTACGAATATTTTAAAAATGTTTTTGTTCTAGATTCGGTCTAATTGCAAACTTTATCTTTATGTTTCAAAAGCTTTTTTATTTTTATTTTTTTATAATTCTCGTTGAACGACGAGATAACCAAATTGGTATAAGAAGGCTAATTGTCAAGTATATGAGTAATAATATTTATATTGACATCTATTGTAATAGACAGTGCATTTGACTGATTTTTTTTACTAAATCTATATGGTAACAGCCTGTGAATGACCCACTTATTTGCCTTTTCTCCTTATTTGAGGAGAAGGTTTGGAGCTTATTCTACCACGCTGCTTCAATGCGGGTTGGTAGAATACACATGTCGCAGAATTTCAGTGAGACTAGACAAATGCAGGTTTCTTCACAAAATTTTCCTTCAACGTCAAGTACGATATCAATTATAAAAACAAATTAGGCAAATAGAAATTCAGTGGTGCTTGCCCGGGTTTGAACCCACGATCATCGGGTAAAATTCGCGCGTTATAACCACTCAAACATCACCTACCATATCGGCTCAAATAATTCATATAATCTATACGTGTTGATAAATCAAATGCATAGGGGAAGGCCGGGCAAAGTGAACAGCCCAGGCAAAGCGGATATCCTCCATTATTTCAAAATAACGCACCCAAGTGCACTCCCGTCGCGTCACGAGGTGCTCCCCGCGCCCTTGAGTTATAAACAAAAAGATCTAGCCCGAGTCATGAGTCTTTTGCGAAAAAAATAATAAAAATTAAAAAGTGAACATTGCTAACGACTTTTCAAGGTACGTTATTCTGTAATTACTCATGTTTATATAGTACTACTGTATTGGCTTAATTCTATCTTCAAAATGCACGTTTTCTTGCTGAAATGTTGCTAATAATTTTATCGAGAATTTGTTTCTATATTTGATTTTAGGTTGGGTTTAATTCAACAAGTACCCACTGGGCAAAGTGAACACGGGCAAAGTGGATAGCATATTCAGTTTGCCCACCAGGTGTTCATTTGGCCCGGTACGTATTTAAAAGCTTTTATTGAGTTTTTCCTGTCTTTTTTGTTTGTCTGTCATTACATAGAATAAAGTCTTGCTAGTTAAAGATTTTAAACTATTTATGCAAAAAGAAATGATCTAACATATCCTCGAAATTGGGATCAAAATGGAAAAGCTGGTGATTTAGCATTCAAAGCACTAATGGATTTAGCACTGCTGTTAAGGATAAACAAAAAGATAAATTTGTTAAAAGTACCAAATTATTAAAAAAATATTGACAAAGATTAAAGAAATGATGACACTACTAAAACGAACAAAAGAACCAAAACAACCAAAATTGCTAAAACGAACAAAAATGTTAAAATGACAGATGAAAAGTGTACGTGCTGTTTTTGTGGAGATATTATATGGAAATTAACGAACAACCGGTTGATGCCTGGATCCAATGCAATTCCTTCAAGCAATGGAGTCATGAGAAATGCACGGCTTATGAGAAAAATGGCATATATCTGTGTGACAACTGCACTGATGACTGAATAGTTGATTTTTTTATTACTCTCTCCTTTATTTACCAATGTTTTTTTTATATTATTCGGTAATTTTTCCTTAATTAACCGTGTGTTCACTTTGCCCTATGAACCTATCCACTTTATCCGGTGGTTTGGGCAAAGCGGATAGCGGTGCCAATTTTAATGTGATTAATAATTTTAAGTAAAGTACTGATGTTACGTGACTTTTGTTGATTATATTAAAAAGTTTAATAAATGTTATTTCATATTCAGTTATTATTTTTTATCTGTCTATATTGGCTACCTTGCCATAGCCCGTTATAGGTTAAGGTATCCACTTTGCCCAGCCTTCCCCTATATAATTTCCATACATTTTGGCTTTTCTTCAAACAAAATCGACATTCGTGTCTTTGTCGTTGTTTGCAAAAGTATAAAAAACAACACATATTTAACAGTAACAATGGCTGTAAAACTAAATGCATTACGTATATAAATGAGCCTACAGAGCCCTACTTCTTTTTCTTAATCATTTATGTATATTAACGAAGCCGTAAATACACGACTGTTAAGAACATTTTCAATTGATTCCTTATATTTGTGACCAGAGCCCGCAGTGTTAGTCGTATGCGAATAAGAGCCGGCACCAGACACATGAGGAGAGGAGGCCAAGTCGCAAAAATCAAAGAGGTCGTGAAACACCCCGGCTGGAACATCCGAAGTCAACCAGATAATGACGTCGCATTATTATTTTTGGATAGAAATATTAAGTGAGACTAAAACATGATAAAACGGATAATTGTTTTTTTTTTAATGTTGGAAACATTTATATATATATTTGTGTCTGTAATTTGCTATCCCAGGTTTTCAGATACAGTCCACGGCGTAGATCTTCCAAATCGAGCTATGTGGCCAGCCTTTGAAGATGTTTGGGTGACCAGCTGGGGATCTGATAGAGTAATATTTAAAAAAAAAAACATTTTTAATTACGGCAACATTTTGATATAATTTTTGGGATATTTTAATTCTGTTTCAAAGTAGATCCGTTACAAAAATTATCATAAATCATAAACTAAGTATTTTTTTATATTTAAAATATTAATCAGATGAAAAACACTAATTGCAAGTAACTTCAACAGCGAGACGGTATATTTCAAGGAGTTGCTGTTTCACTACAAGTGTATCATGCAATCCTGATAGACCACGACAAGTGCAACAACATCACGCAACGCTTCGGGGTCGCGGTTACGCGCAATTTTATATGCGTTGCACAGACTGGGCGACGAGCGCCTTGTACGGTGAGTGTATACTTAATACAAGAATCCCTAAGGTTATGAAAACTGAGGAAGTTATATGCTGAACTATTCGCCAGGCCCTTAAGCAATAACACTTCAACTATACTTTTAAATATATGTGATAACAATAGCATATTGCAGTTCAAGCATTAAGATGGAATTGATGCCACTGTTAGGCGGTGACATCGAGAGCCAGCACGCGTAGACTTTTGAAGGAAGGGGGAAGCAGGAATAAGAGAGAATAATTCCTCAGAGCACTCGCCGTGATACAGTCGATAGAAAGCGCTCAGCGCTGCTATCTCTCGACGCATTTGTAAAGGCTCGAGGGTGTTAGTGACCTTTACGTCGCCAATAATGCGGACCGCACGTCGCTGCAACCGATCCAAGGCCTCAAGTAGGTACTCAGCGGAGCCATCCCAAAGGTGCCAGCAATATTCTACGCAAGACCGTACCTGTGTTTTGTACAACAGACACAGTTGTTGTGGCGTGAAAAAACGCCGCACCTTGTTCAGAACTCCGAGTTTCCGTGAAGCTGTTTTTATGACAGCCTCGATGTAATCCCTTGGACTAAGGTCGCAGCGAACGTCCATCCCCAGCATGGCGATTTTGCTTTGTATCACCAGCGGAGTGCCACAGAGGGAGGGAAGAGGAGAAAATGGTGACTTTTTGTTGTGAGAGCGCATACCTGTGTTTTCTTGGCATTAAACTCAACAAGATTATCAGAGCCCCATTTAGCGATGAGCTCTAACGTCCTATTGAGTTCAATGACAAGATCCTCCCGCCTCTCCTTAATTTCCGCTCGCCCAGCCACTGCGCGTCCATGGTGTCCACCATGCACTGTACTATCGTCTGCATAGCAATGAATGTTCCCGAGAGAGAGCATATCATTGATATGCAAACGAAAGAGTGTGGGAGATAGCACAGATCCCTGGGGTACCCCAGCATTCACTACATAGAATTGTGAAACGCAACCATCAACTAAAACACGAAGGCTGCGCTTGTGTAGGAAGCTGGCAATCCAGGTGCAAAGCTGAGCAGGCTGACCATATGCCGGCAGCTTGGAGAAAAGACTTCTGTGCCAGACCCTATCGAAAGCCTTGGAGATATCGAGGCTGACAGCCATCGATTCCCCATGCTTGTCGATAGCTTCACCCCAGAGGTGTGTTACGCACGCTAGAAGATCACCTGTAGACCGTTTTGGTCGAAATCCGTACTGACGATCATTAATTAAACAGTGATCTTCTAGGTAATGGATCAGTTGGTTATTTAGAATCCGTTCCATCACCTTACAAAGTACTCAGGTGATAGCTATTGGCCGATAATTTGCCGGGTCAGACCGATCCCCTTTTTTGGGAACCGCTTGCACATTAGCTCTTCTCCAAGCCTCCGGCACACATCCCGAAGAAAGAGAAAGTTGGAACAGGCACGTTAACACGGGAGACAGCTCCACCGCGCACTTCTTCAGCACTATGGCTGGTATTTCACCGGGACCGCTAGCTTTCCGTACATCAAGTGATTGCAGCTCCGCACGCTCGTCACGTTGCCTGATTTTGATGTCAGGCATCGTATGGCCACATGAAGGTATTATTGGTGGCAGCGCACTACAATCATCGATGACGGAGTTATCGGCAAAGAGTTTAGCCAGGAGATCGGCTTTCTCTTGCGGACTGTGAGCTAGCGATCCGTCCGGATTTCTGAGCGGTGGCAGCGAAGGTTGGCAGAAATTGTTTTGCACAGACTTGTTCAGACGCCAGAAGCTACGGGAGCCCCTAGGATGTGAAATAATGTCATGACTAATCTGTACAATGCGCTGTGCATCTGCTCTCGTGTAAGCCTTCCTACAGGACTTGGAGTTTTTATTGTAGTTTGCTTTCAGTGAGTCAATGTTAGATGCCCCGTTAATGCAGCCATTGATCCACTCGCGATATGCCGCCTGCTTAGATGATACAGCGTCGGCACATTCGCGAGTGAACCAACGGTTACGCGCACCCCCGCTGATGAGATCTGAGCTAGGAATGTAGTATTCCATTCCCAACATGATCTCGCCAGTAACAGTAGCGGCACTAGCTGTCGGGCCATTCCCACTGAAGCAACGTTCCTTCCAAGGGACTGACGCATAGTAATCGCGCATACCGTCTCAATCTGCCGACTTGTAGTGCCAAACGCGACGTTTGCATACCGCTGGTGGCGGCAGCTTGGCCTGTGGCATTTTGGTAGATATAAGGCTGTGATCCGAAGAACCAAGTGGAGCTTGAACCACAACCTGATATTCCACCGGGGAGAAGTCAGCAGAAGGTCCAGTAGAGAAGGCGCTTGCCCATCAATGTCTGTTATCCTGGTGGGCTGATCAACCAGTTGGGTCAAGTCATGTGTGAGAGCAAAAGCATGAGCAGTCCTTCCAGCATGGTCAGTTTTGAGGGACTTCAAAATTGAGCATTAAAATCCCCCAAAAACACCAATTCCGCGTTAGGAAACTGCTCTTGCGCAGCATCTGCCACCCGACTAAGATGGTCAAATAATCGGCTTGTCTCCAATTCACCATTGTGGGATTTGTAGAGGAACACGTAGATCCGACTTTGACGAATCAGATCCACACGTACCATCAACATGGAGAAGGAGGGGTCCTCCAAGCAGCGCAGACGGTGACAGCAAACATCCGTCCTGACGAACAAGCATACTCCGGCTTTCGCTTTGAAGGATTCTTTAAGCATGTAGCCGGGATAATTAAGGTAGCTGGTATCGGCAGGACGGAGTATTTGTGTCTCCGTGAGAAACAACATTGCTGGCCGTGCTGTCTCGAGATGGTGGTGGACAGCGTTGAGGTTAGCGTGGAGTCCACGGATGTTAGTGAACTCGACCTCAAACAGCGTGGGTATGGTGGGGGTGTGCACCGCAGAAATTACGGTCGTACAGGACCGTAATTTCTGCTTTGTTGCGTTACCATTTGGAAAAAAAAATGGAAAAGAGACGTGAAGCGAGCGACGTATTGCCACGATAGGGATAGGCAAAGTGTGGAGGCGTGTTTCCCCAAGTGGTTGCCAAAAGGGAAAGTACACTGACCCGCCGGACTGAAGAGCCCCCGAACCCCCCCGGAAGTGGCCGCTGGGACCCCACCTTCCGGTCACCAACCGGCACGACGGTCCACCCCGAAATTATGCGTAGCCTGGTGGTGCAGCCTCGCGAGCTGGTTAGGCACGCTCGGGCCCCAGATGGTCGCTCAGATATCCCTTAGTCGCCTCTTACGACACCCATGGGAAAGAGAGGGGCAGTGAAATGTATTCTTTCTCCGTCACTGCACGGATTCTACCGTCGAGCAACACTAATTAGTACTGTTTGTTCAGGTTTGAAGGGTGAGGGAGCCAGTGTAATTACAGGCACCACGACTCACCATCAGGTGGACCAATTGCCAGTCCATTTACCTATTATAAAAAAACTAATTTACATATTATATTTATAGATGATTCAATATAGAACTAAAGAATACAAAATTGTTATTTTAACAGCGCGACACAGGAGCACCGGCAGTGAGTGATGGAATTTTATGGGGACTTGCGTCTTGGGGCATTCGGAAACTGTACGTATAACATAACTAAATCATAAAATGAGGTGTCTGCGACCATTGAAAGACAGGGCTGCTGCAGATATATCAATACCGCACATATAACGGGCAAATTAACCATAATTAAAGTGTATGTTAAATTCGTGACAGCCTGTGAATGTCCATCACGCTGCTCCAATGCGGGTTGGTGGAATACACATGTGGCAGAATTTCAGTGAAATTAGACACATGCAGGTTTCCTCACGATGTTTTTCTTCACCGTAAAGCACGAGATGAATTATAATCACAAATTAAGCACATGAAAATTCAGTGGTGCTTGCACGGGTGGGTACCCACGATCATCGGTTAAGATTCACGCGGTCTTACCACTAGGCCATCTCGGTTTGTTAAATTAGTCACGATCAAATGCAATTGGCATAGGCTGTGGAGGGATAAAGCCAAATTGCTTAATTACTGGAGGTAGGGCTTTGTGCGAGCTCGTCTGGGTAGGTACCACCCACTCATCAGATATTCTACCACAAAACAGCAGAACTTGGTACTGTTGTGTTCCGTTTGAAGGGTGAGTGAGCCAGTGTAATACAACTTACAGGCACAAGGGACATAACATCCTAGTTCCCAAAGTTGGTGGCGCATTGGCGATGTAAGCGATGGTTAACATTTCTTACAATGCCTATGGGCAATGTCTATGGGCGTTGGTGACCACTTACAATCAGGTGGCCCATATGCTCGTCCGCCTAACTACACAAAAAAAATAATTACAAAATTTGCCATCACTGTTAAAATTCATAAATTTAATTACTTTGAATTTAATCATTCTAGCTCGTTAATTTCTAGATAAGCCATTCTATTTAATTGTAGCTTATAATTAAACAGCAACAATATAAAGTACTTGATTTCAGTTGTGGTACAGAACGCTTTCCAGCGATGTTCTCTTATCTTGCGTCACGTTCGAATCTTGACTTTATAACGAATGCCACTCACTACCTGATGTCGGACAAACGGTTTTACCCATACCCGGACCGTTATATGGCCATGACAGCAGTAACTACCTCAACTCCTGAAGCAACACCTTTTACGTATTAGATTCGCTTGTCATATATTTTATTTTTTTCAATAATATGTATTTGGTGCCGCACATTGGTTTAAGCGATAATGGAAAATTGAGATAGATTAAGAAAATATTGTATTATGTTTAATATATAATTGTATATTTAAATAAAAAATATGATAAGAAATAAAACAATTTTTATTTGTATATGAGCATATTTAATATTTTCTTTTTCAAAATTGTAAAACTCACATTTTGAAATTGCAAAAATTATAACTAAATTTCTCATATCGTTTATAGTAACAATCGCCATTTTGTATTTTCTCCACATCTGTATTACTATCAAATTAATAATAATCGTAAACCATTTATACATCTCTAATAATAATATATTTTAATGTCTAACAAATTCATCTTAACTTTTTCATCATCCATTTTTCGTTATCCAACATCAACGTTTACATATTTCTAATCAACTTTTTTTATAATATTCTAATCATTATTTTTTACATTCTCCATTTACAAGGACTACTGTTTTTCTTCCTAATGCACCGAATGTTTTAGAAAAAAAAATGGAATGATTGACAACTAATTCAAAATTAAACTTACAAATAATTAAGAAACTTAATAAAAAAAATTATGTATAGAAATACAATGAATTAATAATCAATTCGTTTTCTTTGGCAATTTTTCGTATTCAAAAGTGAATTTACAATTTTATAAAAACTTGCATAAGCTTTATTTCTATTGAGATAAACTGGCAAAGTGGAAAACGTATTGTACATCCTGTTTAGTGACTGCAGCATTTTTGACATAACGTGTGATCAATACATGTATTGTTACAGCTATTTACTTGCTTTTATATAGCATGCAATGTTCGGTTGTTTGACAAGGTTAAATGCTAGCTGAATGAACCATATCCTCTTATCCTAAAGAGCTTAAATTATGCATGTTGGTTCAATTCCAAAGCCAAGCTCCAATTCTACACCCAGTATTGGCTCAAGGCGAAGGACCTCAACGGTCATCAGCATAGACAAGAAATTTAGTACAAAACTTGTTTTTTCTTTTTACTTTAATTTATTTATTTGCGAGGATTGTTTTAATATAAATGAAAAGTTAAATTTGACAAGAATAAAATTATTGTACTATTTAATAACAATATCTAATATAGATCTACACTGGGCGTGGTGAAATTACCTTCGAATCTGTTCTAACAGGTCTTTATGTTTTTAAGTTCTCAGGTATTGTGTTAAAAATACGACGATTCAAATTTGTTGAAATATCAATCTTCGTGAAGTTTGTCGAAGCGAAGAATAAAAAAATAATTATTTTATGTCAAAAAATATACCAAGAGAATATTTGTAATAATTTTGACAATTAGCTTCATTTTATTTTATTCGTTTTCAAAGGATTTTTTTAATTTTCGTAGTCTAAAAATTTAAGAGTCAATACGTTTTATTAGACTGGTATTAAATAATATTAAATGTAACTGGAAATAATTAATGTGGTATTCAGCACTTAGCTATTATTCATAATTTCTGTATGATTTGGCTCTTACGTCACATAGTCAAAAATTCACAGTCACCATTAGCAAAGAAATAAGCGTTTATCATTGAATTATCATCTATTATATGTATGTATTAACTTATTAACGAAAACTATTGTCTATTACACTATTGCATGAAGAGAAGATAATAAGAACTGGCCGGAAATTAAATATAATAAAATTAAATTAGACGAAAATGTCGAACTTATCTCATCTAACAACGGAATCGAATAACGTTACGAGGTATCTTAGAATTTAAACAAAATTTTAGGCCCAAAATCGTTTTTTTTTTTCACCGAGAAAGAGGTCTGATATATTTGTTTTTTTTTTTAACAATAAAATGTTAAACCTTATTTTGTACACTGTAAGCAATATCTAACTTTAAACCTACCTAAAGTACCTGGCCATATAATCTATGGTAACAAGTAGATATACTAGATCAAAATATTGTTTATTGTACTGAGCAAAGCGAAAACATTGGCATATTTAATAAATTACAACTAGCAACACCATAACATAAACAGTGTCTTAGATAATAAAAAAAATTAAAACTAAAAATGAACATCAGTGTTGCAATAAGGAAATGCTATAAAAATAATAATTTTGGATGGAGCCAATCACGATACAGTGTTTTGAATAAATTTATATATAGATATATAAGAAATATATTAATCGTTTGTAAATACTACAGAACTATTAGTATAATACAAAACAACAAATAAATTCGTGCTTCTTAAATCTAGAATGCCATTTAAAATCTAACTTTAGACTCTGTTACACTAAAACTTATTATTAAAGAGAAATGTTGTATTTCGATCACCGAGATTTTATGATTTCAAATATATATCCAGCTGCCCGCTATTTACTTTTTTAATCACTAAACTATCGCACCAGGCAAGAAAATTTTCGACCTTACGCTAAAAACTCCCTGATTTTTTTCTTACATCTAAATATACACAAAATAATTTTGTACTCTTCGACGAGTTTAGAATGGCAACACTTTTTACAATATGGCAGCTTTGTACGAACGCCGAATAGTGATTCATTTTTTTTTGTCAAAACTCGTAAATCTAAGTGGAAATTATTTATGAATGATAAAGAATGATTTATCTATATTATTTTAGAACAACAAGATCGAATAGGACGCTTAAGCAATCGAATAAGTTTTAAATTAACTTTAAATCCAGATAATTAATATTAATTTATATTTTTGGACCTGCGTCAGGTCGCGCAAAGGACGAGATAATAGTATAGTACTTACTTAACATTCAATTCATTTTTTTCTTAGCGTCAATTTAAGGAATTTATTTAAAAAAAAATTATTACATTTGTAAAAAGAACGAATATTAAAACCTTTAGTATTTTATGCTAAATTTTAAAAAGTAATTATTATAATATCTAAACTGTTCTGAGATACAATGAAGAAAAAAATAGAATCCTAATTTGGAATCTACATATTAAAAATTTTTAGTAAACAATTCGTATTCAATGTCCCGTAGACGAACACACGTCATAACAACACAATAAAGTCATTTTATACTATTTAAGACGATTGCAAATGTCATTCTGTTAACGTATCTCAAACATTGACGCAATTTATATAATATTATTGTTAATAGAATGACAATTAAAATCGTACAATAATATGGTAATAATTTCGTGATGAGCGTGAAAGTTCAAATCCATATCTTAGGATTTACATTGTTTCACTTCGATACGACCACAGATATTTAATTTAACTTTGACACAATAGCTGATATCATTTTGCTTATGGTCTAGAAAGTTGTCTATTCAAACAGATAAATAACCGCCGAAATCACTTGAAATAGTTCGTTTAAATAATTTATCCGCACATTGCACATTATGTCCGTTCAGAAATACCCGAATTTGAATCCGAATAAATCCGAAAACGTTTTAGGTGTGTCCTAGGGTTGGTTTAAAAGTAGAGCCTCTAATTCGTCAGCTGATCGAAGAAGAAACGCAGCAGATTCACGATATCCTGTGATCAGTTGTCGTACAGCTCCCACTTCTGCACCGGATAGCTTGTGGGAGAGAAGTGACTTCTGCGATCCTGATCCTGAGAGAGATGATGAAGTGGATGTCGCGTGTAAGGGCGTGGATACGGATGTTTTCAGCGACAGATCTGTTGGAGCTGGAGAAAGAGAACGAAATATTAAATATATGTGTTTTTAAATAGATAATCCAATATATAACAGAACAGTTTTAACTTTTTGGGTTCGTTTAAAGATGATGGCAAGAATTTATCTCTTATTTATTGCATTGTCAAACATCTAAGGATGATAATATGTGGGCTGGTCGGTTTTAAGTAAAGTGTAATTTAAAAATATAAATTAAAAAAAAATTATAGAACGAATGGTATCTATAACTTTAAATAAAGATAGTATTTTTTATAAGATAGAAATTTTATTAGAAGATTAATTTATGTAAGGGACTTATGATAATAAAAAAGACGTAGGTATAAAATGCGAAAACATTGGCTTATTGGCAAATTAATAGTTGTTATTTATTATTATTTAATATAGAGTTAGGTTACCCGTCAAATTTGGGAATGTATGTGTGTGCGCAGCCATTGCGGATAACAAGGCGCTTTGGTAAGCGGCCATCGCTGCGTTTACTCCAACACCTATAATATTATTTAATTTAAAAAATTAACATTTCTGATATAATACAAAAATAGCAATAATAGTTTAATTAATTAATGAGATGTTATACCAGTGGGTGGAAGAGCAGTCAGTGTCGAAAGAAGAGCAGTACTGGAAAGTGCTGATGTTGGATTGGTGTTTGAGCTGTAAAAAATATATTATGTAATAAGTAAATATATACTTTGCTTTATAAGTACATAGAGATATACAGATGTTCTAGCAAAGTTATTTTTGTATTTAATTAAAATTTTCACGTTTTCATAGACAAATAGCACAATAAAGTTACTAAAAAAATTAAAAGTATAAAATATCTATTATATATAATATTTGCTAACTAATT
This sequence comes from Nymphalis urticae, assembly GCA_905147175.2. Classification (NCBI taxonomy): domain Eukaryota; kingdom Metazoa; phylum Arthropoda; class Insecta; order Lepidoptera; family Nymphalidae; genus Nymphalis; species Nymphalis urticae. The sequence continues at coordinate 3,296,450 of LR990007.1, forward strand.
CAATTAATTAGTTTGTATTACCTCTGTCTCCCAAACGTTGGCGGATTCCCGAATGTGTTCGGAAACGTAGGTCTGAATAATGGTGCTGGGGATGACGCAGGGCTGAAATTATAATTCCTATTAAATTACATATTAAATTTTTTAAAACAAAATAAATGTATATTTGATCAATACTTTTGCTTCAAATAATAATTTTAAAAAAAGTCTTAAGTCCTGTGATCGTTAACAAGCAAAAAGTATATAAAAGTTGCCACGCCCACCTGGCCGTCTTGCTGCCAGTGTTCCCATTGGCATTGTCCAGCTTCAGGCTGTTGTTGTTGAGCAGCGTGTTCTCGAGCGTGGGGCTGGCGGACGGGCGCGTGGTGTCGGCCGGCGCCTTGCTGTGCGCGCTCGCCAGCGTCGTGTTGGCCGAGCTCGTCACCGACGTGGCGGGGCTGCTCATGGCGCCGCTGTACAGGCTCAGGAACGACGACGCCACTGCAGACGTCGCTGTTGTGTCTATTGCCTGTGACGAATAAGGATATTTTTTAGTTTTAATAATTAACATGTCGTTTATTTTATTTAAAATTAATAAGTGTGTGAGTTTGTTCCGAATGTATTTTGCCATTAAGCTTCTTCGCTACTTAAGCGTGATACCAGGTTCGATACCCTTATCAAATATTTATTTGTTTCATTCATTGTATTTAGAGTATAAAATACATGTTTATATAATGTTAGATATTTATTTCTTGTTTTAAAAATATACTTTGCCATTGCCACTGAACTAAAACATTAAAAGTTATCTGGCTCACATGTCTCTGCCATTAAATTAATTGACGTTTTTCGTTCCAAGAAAATAAGCAATAAATAACAATATTAGCAAGCCATGTGCTTATTTATATATTCACGTCAATTCATTAATAATTAATTCAAGTATTTATCGACATTAAAATTATAAGGGTCTTTTTTCGCTTTACAAATCGAAGTCAAACTGACCATAGGCGTAGGCACAGTGGGCATTGGCTGGCTTACAGGGTCTAGTCCGAGACGCATGCGCTTCGCGTTCAGGCTCTCGTTCTCGCACGCCTGCGCCAGGATGTGCTCCGCCTGTACCGACGTCAGGTGCGCGGGAGTTGGGCGTACCTGTGAAGTAATATATTGTACATAAGTCACTATTTCGTTTAAATCGGAAATCTAGTGAGATTTCCGTTTATTGTAAAATTTAGAAGGCAGACAAGCAGGTTAGCTTAGGCCTATGATCTAAAAGGAAATTTCTGTTCTTGAACAGTGGTTACATAAGCAAAGTTAGAAACCGTATTAAGGTGACACAAACCGGGTATAATAGTAGATTTTTTTGAATTTATAAGTAATAATATTTTTTTATCAGAGTTTTCTTTGGGTGGAATAAGAAATACTAATACTAAGGTATCATAAATCAAGCAGAGATCGGACCCTCACCGCGGTATCCCAGGCATTGCCAGACGGAGTGCTTCCCCCGTTGCCAGTTGTAGGTCCGTCTCCTCGCACCTTCTTATTCCGCCTACAACTCTTCAAATACGTCCTGATGCGCTTTCGGGCCCGTTCGGCGAATTCCGGAAATTGTCGGGTGCAAGAGTCTATGATAGCCTGAATTTTCTCCTTTGGCTGTTTTGAAATAGGAACTATTCTGTCTAAATTCTCGTCGACGAAGAGACGGACGAACATCTAAAACAAAATTACTCAATATTTTACATTTCGTGTAATATTAACAGCAGGTTTAAAATTTTATTAAATTGCAGTCAAAAAATATTTTTGTATTAGTGCAGGTAGACTTACATTAAACGCTTTTAGTCGTTCCGGATCATGGTGTTGAGGATCGACTCTATCATCACTGTCATCGTCCGATGCTCCGCCGTCATCGTCGTCTTTTGTCCGATCTGATGATGAAGTCTCATCGTGTGTAGATGCTGGTTCCATAGGTGTCGCTGACCCAATGTGGATTGGACTCTGTGAATATTATTCTGCCGTGTTACAAAGAGTTCACTATATTGGTCTTAATTAACAGGTTCGAACGATTTTTCAGTTTCAGGAATTAAGTGTATATAACGTCATAAACCCTAAATAAGATTATCGGCTAGTTAAACGACGTAATCTTTTTGTTTTGTATTTTAAAATCACGTTATCATATTTGTTCTTTTATCTATTACGGAGCAGAGGTTTCTTTAACTAAGAAATCATTTCATTTCTATTAACCGTTATAAATATGCGACTCCTTACATAGTTGTATTTTTTTCTCTCAAATAATCATATCTCAGGCGTGCGGTTTTGTTTTTTGTGTCTTTGATGTATCTTTTCTATAGGATGTACATTATTTTTTCATATGTCTGCACATTTTTATTTGCAGGCAACATCACAATTTCGCATAATAGTTCTTCGTTGCCTCGGAATGTGCCAGTTGTCTTCCTTAAAGATTCTTAGATAATTATAGTCGGTTATAATTAGCTTCATCAAAATCAAACAAAAAGAAAACATCGATACTGACAACGCCGTGCTATCGTGTTCTAATAATCAATATTACATCGCCAGGTAAATTTTCCTAGAAACGTTTCAATGACAACAATGGATGAAACCCTATTATTTAATGATTATAATACATAATACCGTTTTCGTTTGATCGTGTGATTTACCATCAATATCCCAATCCTGCTTATCTGCCTTCGATCTCCGTAAAATAGAAACCTTATAAGTATAAGAAAATATATGAAACGTTGCTCAACCTTAAAACTCACCGAGTGTCCGGTAGCGAGAGGGGTAGGCGGTTTGGGGGGCTTACTGCCCAGGCCCAGGGCGCTGTGATAGGATGCCCATAGATCCGCCATGCTGTCTGCGCCGCTCTCTGTCATGTCACCGTTACGGCCTGTAAGAAAATTGTAGAGTTATTGTAGAGTTTTGTCGTCAATAAAGTTGAAAATAAAATAATAAAATAAATTTGTTTTCTTACACAGAATAAATTTGAGAATATAATAAAAATTAGAAATTTATGAATCGAAACATATTTTACATGTTAGTTTAATTATTTGGTTTTGATTAAATCAAAATATATTTTGTAGTTTATAACATATATGTTTTATGCATTATGTATTTAATATTATCAAGTTCTTTTAAAATACCTACTGAATAAAAAAACCAAAAACATATGGAAGACTATGTCTATTACATACATTGGAATTTCGGAGTGAATAAAACCTTGGTATGCGTTTTATTTTCCTACATAATTGTATACAGTCAATAGAAAGTCTAAAAATTACTGTTAAAATATTTTTATAAGCATATAATGGATAACTGTTTAAGTCTACAGTGAATTATTTAATTTTTCTTATAGAATAGAGTGCGCAGTTGTTTATAAATATATCAAATTACTGTTTAATATTAGTTTTAAAGTATTTTTTGCAATCAGTAATCCATATTCGGACCTATTCATATTATAGTTAACGTTTTGTAAGAAAATCGCAAAATTATTTTGTTTCGTACGTGTTAATTCGTTGCATAATATACAGTGAAATTTTTAATTCTATGCTCAAAGAATTTGACTTAAATAATTAAAATAACTATCGAAAATTATATCGACAGTACATAATAGATTGTACTTCAAATTGCTAAATAAGGTGTTTTTAACATTAAAAAAGATAAAATGTGAGACTCCATACTAAGCATTATTATATTTGTCTTCGTTTCAGTTTAAAAGTCCTTTTTATAGTGCAACATGCAATTCGAAATTGTAGAATTCAACCTGGAACACGTATTTAATGCGAGTATATTCTAGTACAAAATTTTTAAAAACTTTATTACTGAAATTTTAGTTGTAAATCTGTTCTGTAGTAGTCAGCGTATACGTAGTCAATGTTGGATGAATGCTTGTAATTAGGACTTCACGTACGTACATAGATAATAGATACATCCTCGGATTATAGATTACAATAGCAGTAGCATGTTAGTGTATCACATTTAATTACTATATTAATATATTATCCAACGAAATAGTTAAAACTTTTTGCCCAAAATTTGTATCGATATTTTGTATTATATTTACTTCGATTTAAAAAAAAAAATCGGTCGATTATGTATGTAGTCTTGCTCTAAAACTAGTATTGATGACATTTTACATATTACACTTAAAGTCCGAGTATACATTCCAACATACTTGCTACCTCTTTACAGTTAAATATAGGATACACAACCCAATATTTCATTCCTCAGAAATGTTGCTTTACTGCTTATAAGGAAAACCGTTAACTTACGTAGAAAAAGCCTTAATTTTCGTTTAAAATTATTACGTATTCATAGTCAGTCACTAAGGCGGCAGAAATTAATGATGGTGTGCAGGAGGCACCCGAGGGACCGGTGCATCTGCTAGCTAAATGTCAACTCAAACGAGCCTCGCGCCTATAAATAATTTTAGGTGCCGCAGACCGTCTACGCCCCTGGTACCTACGGCTCTCTCGATATGGCTTCGCGAGCCAGTAAAAATAGCAACGGGGCTAGGAAATTATGCAAGTACAATCCAGTAAAAAAACTGTTTGTAGATGATATGTTTTAAAATATAGTTTTTGTCAAGTATACACCTTTTTGTACCCTTTATCTTATGTTTGCAAGTAGTACATATGCACGCCATTTTCCGCGTCAGCTTTGGTTATGGAGATACAAAATTATAGCAAAATTCGACACAAAAAGTATGACTTAAACCTTAAACAAATCCTAAGATTTTCAGAGCTTCGTTAGGTTTAATTATACTTTTTATTGAGGATAGTATTTTTTTCTTCTTGAAACTTATAAAAGTCGTTGTTTATAGGATAAGCTCAGCTAACTTTAAATCTGTCCCCGAAAATAGAAATTTATATTTATTATTTTGTTCATCGATATAATGGTTATTGCAATAATTTAAACAAGACTAAACAAGTTTAGTAACATTTTCCGTTACCGGTTATTTGAAATGATTGTTCGCCATATTTAATTTATGGCGATGGACGTACTTTATCATTATCATGCTTGAATCACCTCGTATCTAATGCCTTACTTGTGTGAAACGAATTAAAACACTACCTATCTTTTTGCTTTGCCATAATTGGGTCTAAAGTGTATTTGGCCTGTTTATGTCGTTGGCGATATACTAAGTTATTCTAAATCGTGATTTACCTTGCGCCTGGCTGTGATAATTCCATGCCAGCAACATCATTTTCAACTTCTCAGCGTCTTTCGCGTAGCCATGACCTGCACCAGATCACATTTGCCAATCAATTTTCAAATTTGGAATAATCACATAAAAATGTTTTCAACTAACAGCCAATTGGAGGGTTCTTTTGACGAGACACAATTTTGTTTTAGTTTTAAATATCGCGTGTGCCTCATAAAATACCTAATATTGATTTGATGCAAGCCAGACAGTATTTCAAATTTTGAACTTAAAATAGAACTCGGTCACGATAATAATATTGTATATATAATAATATAATATATATAATATAATTTTGATCTCTCACTTGATTTGGCAATTATTATTGTGATCGATAATCGTAATTAATAAAAACCTGTAAAATGTTTAAATGCGTAATATACTTACTAGAATAGTTGTCATCATCGTTCATGTCAGCAGGTTCTGGAGTTAGATTATCCTGTAACAAAAAAAAAACTACTTAATAAATTAATTCATATATTTAAACCTATTTTGTGTAAAATAATATCAATAATTTTATTATTTATTGTGTCTCCTCAATACGCTGTTCTCCTATTCATCTTTCTCCTCATGAGCAGGATATTCTATGATGATTCCCGGATACGCGGATAACCAGGCGAGCATGAGTTGGTTAGTGTTAAATAATTAATAAATTAGCGAAACGGCCGTCGGGCCGGGTCATCGCTCCTGGCCGCGGACGCGAATCGATAGTGTTTCAAATGGACATAGGTACCACTAAATATAACTTCACGTAAGTGCTGAACCCCTGGTATAGTTGACATTTAAGGTCTATTTGGGTCCTCGACTGCAACGCTTTATTTATAGAATTTTTCCCGTTAGCGCCAGTTAAATTATTTAATTCTTTTTCTCTTTCTCACATTGTGTTTTAGTTGCGTTTACCTTTATAATGATTATACAGTTATAATACAAGTAATATATTTTGTGGAACATTATCGAAGTTAGTTTATTTAATTTTTTTACACCTAAAATAACTACACACATACATATGAAGAAATATGAAAGAAACCAACAAATTAAATACTCTAAAAAAAAGTAAAATTATCGTTTAAGAAAAAAATCAAATAATTATAAATCCACGTTAAAAGATAATTCATTGTAATTATATAATATACTAAAATTTGCTATAAATTATTAAAATAATGATTTAAAAATACTAAAATAACGAGAATAATGTTGATAACAACATCACATTATTTAGTATTTTGACGCAACGCTCGACAAAGCCTGGTAAGGCAGCTGGTGCGGGGACGCCATTATTTTTGCCAAGCAGGCAAAAACACTGCATTTACTATTTGCTGCTTATTCACTGGCTGTTTTAGGGCTTCAACGTATTTTTAGACGTAAAACCGAGGTGTATTTTACACACTATATTTAAACGTAAATAAGAATTCTTTTTCAAGTATATTGTAGTTAAATATATATTTTGTATACGGAAACGCTTCTTGCGGTTTTGTCCACGTGGAAAATAGTACTTACTTTGTTTTTTTTTTTAATAATTAAAAATATAAAAGATCGATTTTAATGGTGCTTTTATTTAGTTTGATTTTTATTTTTTTGCGAATAAAACTAAACCACTCCATTTAAGTAGTTCTTTTTTTGTATGTGTAAGAGTGTGTGTGTCTCTGTGTGAATAGTACTAATTCATTAAAAAGGTTTACAAATTAAGACAACCTCCTTAGTACTAGTATTCACTGTTCATAAATGAACAGAACACTATCAATCACAGATAAACGATGACTCGATGGATTGTCTAACCTCTGCTCCATTTACATGAGCATGTTAATCTCCTAAAGGCCAGTAAAATGCCACTTTACTTTCTATAAAAATATGTATGTATTCCTATCGTGTTCAAATTCATTTCGTAAGTACCTTGTTCAAGTCAAAATAATATTAGATGATTATACGTACATGATAGGTATTTTTATTTAAAAAATACTAGTAACCTATTTTAAATTTATAAATAGAATATATAGACTACCAGCTGCACCCTGGTACCAAATAACATATTTATTTATTACGATATTTCAATTATTTAGAAAATTTGTGATGCAGAAAAACTATTAAACACTGTCCTAAAGAAAAATGAAAGAAATTGCAAAAAGCTACATTTTAACACGCTTTATTTCACAGCTAGCAACTTACGAAAACACACAAAGACTTAATTCAACAAGTGGCCGAACTCGATACAGTTTGAACATTGAGATACGTAAGATTTTGATATTTATGTCTATTTGAATAAGGTCGAATTTCGTTATTAATTTAAAGACATATTTTATAAATTTACGTAAGATCCGTAAATAATAGAATCACAACGATTTAACGTACAGTTTTTTCGTTGGTGCGCCAAAAGAGAAATGAAAATATTTTATTTGATAATGAATTACTAAGCAGATGACCCATTGGCCTGTTGGCCTGTTGGCTTGTTGGCTGGTTGGGCGTTGGTGATAAGTGGTCGTTAAGTATTAAAAGTAATATCCATCCCTTATAATGTCTATGTACAACTAAACAAGAGAGTAAACAATTATCGACGTGTCATTGTCCACTCAGCCTTGACACAGCAACACTAGATTAGGCGACCTGTAAAAGTATTAACTACAAAGTATTTTATAATATAATATACGGGATATGTTTTTGGCTATGTAGTTTATAGTAGGTGGTATGTTAGTGTAAATTTAGTAATATTTTGCAGACATGCCCCTAGGAATTAACGTTACGTAGCTCAGTAAATTACCTACCTTACATTTTACTTACTTACTAACCTAACCTTACATTTAATTTAGTTGCTATTCAAATAATAACATCCTTTAAACATAGCGCTCTTATCAATTTAAGTAGAAAATAATTGATCTTTAAGTTAATGCGGGAAAGGACTTGCGGTCGCAGCTTGTGTTTATATAAAAAAAAAATTAACTCTGAAGAAACAAATACATATATTAAGGATATTTATCACATCAATTACTGTCAATTTCAATAATATTGTAATGTACTATAATAATCATTAAGTATTGAATTTTAAGAAGATATATATTTTTTCAAACAAGATAAGTTTTCTTTGTACATTAGTTCTATTTATATTTTGATTGTAATATATATAGTCAGTTTTTATGAAATATATAGGAGGATTATAAATAGACCATTCCTTACATTGCAAATGCATCACTAACCTTGACAACTAAGATTTTATGTCCCTAGTGCCTGTAGTTAAACTGGCTCAATCGCCCTTTAAACCGAAGCACAACAATACCAAGTATTACTGTTTGGCGATAGATTACTGATGAGCGGGTACCCAGACGGGCTTGCACAAAGCCTCCGAGTAAGTTTAACATAATGAAGTAATAACAATTAATTTACAATAAAAAAATATATTATTTATTTTTAATATTGTATAGCTCGCCTTATGTAGTGTGTGACCTTTTGAATGTCTATATTTGTATCCATAATTATTCCGTTTTGAAAGCGCATTTAATCTATCGTGGTCATATCTGTTTGAGATTTTTTTTAATCCACGGAATTTCTTCGAAGAATTTTAAGTTCAGACCAGAGCCGAGTTGTAAAAAGTTTAGGAATCTCTTCAATGCCTTTCAGAAACTGACGAAAAGGCTTCAACGATTTAATTAATAAAAACACATGAAACGTGCGTTTTAAAATGTTACAACGATAAATAACTCCCTTGTGGAATAATGAGCTAATTAAATAATAAACTAAATTTATGTTCCTATTATTATTACTTAGAATAATTATATTATTTTACTTATAAAATTACTAAAAGATTATAAATTACATTCGTGGTATATATTAAAACAGTTTATTAGACAAAAAAAAAACACTGTTCCTTTTTTAAATGATGGTTAGGAAATTATATTTCGCACAAAGTTTGTAAAGCTGTTTGCGAAACAAATAAAATTTTAGGTGAATAGAATTCTTAACCTCAATAAATAACTACGCTAGTCATTTTCGTATTGCTTACGTTATAAATAACAACAAAACTGAAGTTTTGCAAGATAATCGAATTGTTTAAAAAAAAAGTGAGAAACGCGGTGAGCTGGCAGTAGTTCGAATAATAAACACTTAGATGTAATCGTGTCACCTTCTCTAAGTACCAGGTGCACATAGACAGTTAGGAGTTAGGTGGGGTGATATCGACCGTCTTAGGGCGGTGGCCAAGGACCGCATCTGCTATGCGGACACTAAATATCCGTTGACCCTTCCGCACTTATGTATACCTAGTAACGTATGCCCATTGCAATTTAGTCGGTAATTAATTACACCTCAATGACAGATAAGGTTCAGCGATGCGTGTGTACATAACGGGAATACATAATTACCGTATGTACGTATATGGATATTGGAAGCACTATTGATAGATTATCTGTTTAAAAAAAAACTAATTATCCTGGTCGATAAATTGTGTCTAAAGTTTAAGGGTACGTACGACATGCCGACAGTACAGTTACTAAAGTGAACATTAAACTATTTTATAAAATTCTCAACATCTTCTAACAATAAATTAAATAGATACTCTTAGAATTTCAAAAGTAAGAAATCTGCAATCATTTTCGACAGTTAAATTCAAAAGAAATATACTCCTGGGCAGTGTTTTTCCTCGTTGTCATCAGCTTCGCAAATTCATTGCAATTTAACGCTTTAGAGTTTTCGCTATAATTTCGTTTATGCCTTAGTAATTCATTCGGAGCCGCATTCAAACCGCTATTTCGCGACAACCTGGGATGGGTCATCTGTCGACGGGGAATAAATTGTGAAATAACCTAGTTTCCGATACAAAATAACTGCAAAATTCGGCATCCACCGCTTATATACCTACTGACTATGTACTGATACATGGCCTATGTACCGCAGCGCCCCCTCGTGGACTCCCCGTGTAGTGCCACCCCGCGAATAGTGATGTGTTTATCGGATCCATCGATACTCGATTGTCGATGGCACTGCAGCAGTGTAAATTATACAGTATTCAAATATGTAAAAATATTAAGATTTTTTATATTTTCAAACGAATAAATTACGTATGAATTAAATCAATCAAACACGTACCTTCTTGTTACAGCTTTACAATCTTATAAATAAATATATCTAGCAAAATAGTCATAATGCAATCATTTCAAAATAGTTGGATTAAGGAAACAGAACGATATGCTTATTTTCCTTATTTAACTTACTAGAAGTCTCCTTGAACCAAAAAGATAACCTTGTCAACTTATTATCGACTACATTGATTTCAAAAGTAGAAGACATATTTTTACAAAATCTAAAAATAATTAAATAAACTGTGAACAAAAATATAAATTCCCACATCAATTAGTTTTATCGATAACTGTAATCATCGCACGGTGCGGCAATCAGGTGGCAGTCAGCGTATAATCATTAAATACCCACGCGGGGTGATGACGCCCGCGGCACCACCCGGCCCGCCCGCGCCCAATTATGAAAATACGAACAAAATACATTTAAATTTCAACGTCAAAGGGTGCTTCGATTATCGATCGGATGTATCGATAATATAGTCACATCCTTATTCTTTGTTTGTCATCAGAATCATTTATAAGTATCTTACGAGCTCAATTTATACTCAAATCCTAGAGATTTAATACATTTAAATAATATATATCTTCATAAATATTTAAATTTACTGTAATTACCTTATCGTATGGAAATCTATTGGTATTTATGATCTAGTTTTAATAATAGTAATTAAATTATGAAGAAAATAAGTAAAATATATATTTTTTTCTGTTAAAGACCTATTGCGTTGTGCGTTACCTACCAATTAGTTTTTATATTAATTGAAAAAAAATATACAATATAATCTATATTGTTTTATAATATATATTGTGTTAAAATTTGATCAAATAATTTCAAATATAAATATTTTACATTTCGTTATATTTTTTGACAAAACACCTTCACGTCCGTTAATTATTAAATGATATGTGATTCATATGTTATGGAAACAAATAAAAGTAAAATCCATTTACAAGATTAAAGACCAAGTTATTCTCACACAATTAATAATTGATTTTATATAATGCACGGCTATTGTCTAAATTACAAGACGAACTAAAATAAAATTAAACGTAGTAGTTTATTTTTATTTTTATTTGTATATAATGATTTTATTATACTTACGAATTAGAATAATCTAAATATCTAAAAATCTTAACTTACTTAAGTCCTTAGTGCATAATTTTTATGTAAGAAAAATGCGTTTTGTAGATCGAAGATGTTCACTTACTCAATCCATAGCACTTGTTACCGTACTAGATTAAATATATTTATTAATTTAACACGCAATAACACAAGGCTCCTCTTCTGTTAATGGTTACAAATATCATGTTATAATGTCAGCTAGCGCATTATTGAATTAACGAAATACAGAGATCTTATTGCAGTTATTCCTTACATCACTGAGAGCAATATTTGATTGTCAAAGTTAAATATTCTCTGTACATATTATACACAAGAATTAATAATAGACGTAATAGCCGAGAGGATGCTAAACGTATCGTGAAACGTGGAGATCGCGTGTACAATTCCAGGCAATAATTTTATTTCATGTGTTTTTTTTTAATCTAGTTTTTGACAGTGAAGTTAAATATTGTGATGCACTCTGCATTAGTCGTGTGAACTTCTGCCAAACACTGCCGTGTGAATCCAACCTGCATTGAAACCTCTTTGATAAAACTTAAAACCTCCTTGAAGAGGATAGTTATTTTATTTAACTCTATATTTTACACATTTATAAAACTTTTACAAGGAGATGAGCCGAGTTCCTCTTTCATTTGCAAGACGGTTTCTATTAATAAAATGACTCTTAAATAACTAAAATAGCGTTAAAGTCTAGGATGACACTTAGTTTATACATAAATATATAATTTTGAAATTATTTTTACGAAAACAAAATATTTATATATTTGCACGATTTTGAACCTGCTACACACAATGACAGAGTATTATGTCCATTGAAATCCATATTTAAAAATATCTTCAGACAAGTCCTGTACTACGGTAATACATGGTTCCAAATTTATGCGTCTAAGTCGAATTACTATATTAGAAGTTATATATTCAACGTTTGAAATGATCACCGACTAATATATTCACATCGTCAATATCGATACGATCCATTGGCAGAATAATTTGTGCATAAGAGCAAATACTAGACACTAAAAAAAAAAATTATCATCATTATTAACGCAATCTTTAAATAAATCAGAAAATCAAATCGTTTGGTGATTACCATTACATTTTATAATTATTACCTTTCCACGTCTAGTAATTACACAGATGAAAGGTCGAAACTGATTTTTTTTAATCTGGTTTATATATATTTTTTACTGAAACAATTTATTGCCATAATACCATAATTATACATATGTATGTATAATTATGGTATTATGATATGTGATATAAGGAGTCCATATACTTGGACTAATCCCAGGTTATATGGACGAAGTTACCATCAGTTGGCCTACATTTTTTAACATAGTCAAATACAAAATATAATTTATTCGAGTAGGCTATAACTTTTTAATTGTCATTTTATAATTAATACTCTTTTTAGTTTAATATAGCTATTTACTAGATACCGAAACCAAAACAATATTTTTTGATGTTCGTCTATTTGTCCGGGATAATCTTAAAGGGCTAAAAATGCAAATAATGACACACACTGAATCCCACGCTGGCCAGCCGCGGGTTTTGCTTGTTATTAATAAATGTATTAAATTCAGTGAGGGTAATTAATTTATTTTAGTGATTATAATTCATCTCGTGCTTGACGGTGAAGGGAAAACATCGTAAGGAAACCTACATTGGAGCAGCGTTGTGGAATAAGCTCTAAAACCTTCTCTTTAAAAAGGGAGCCTTAGCCCAGCTGTGGGACATTCACACGATGTTACTTACTTACTTTTAAATTAATTTAATGTATTTTTCTAGGATTCAATCAAATTGTATTTATATATTAGTTTTTAAATATTATAATAGTATAATACTGTTACAATAATTGTTCTAAAATAAACGGATATAAAAAAAAGGGTCAAATGTATCATTCCTAAATGCCGGCTACAACTCATAAGAAATTAATCTATAAATATATTAACAATATTATTTCAAAATCAGTTATGACGACAAAACAAAATGATGTAAGATGTTATAATAATATTTTTGTTGTATTTTAAATGTTTGTAATAAAAACAGAATAAAAAAGTTTGGTTTCTGTTCCTATTAAATCCAGCGTATAACTTGTGTTGAAATGGGTACCACAATAGCCCAAAGGGTCGAAAACGAAACTGCGTCATTCACATCGCTGCGATCTGTGTAACGTTGAGATATTCGTTGAAGCTTAAAGGTTTCAAATTCTCTTTATGACGAACAAAGTTTCCATTTAAGGAGAAAAAATAAAAAGGCTAAAATTTTAATCTATATGTAATTATCGCTTCATTGATAATAATATTTAAAGGTAACATTTAGAACAGATATTTCAATATTTTTATTACAGCTGTCATCATAAATCATATTTTTTACTTTGCAAAAAATATTTTCCTGACTACTGAAAAATACGAAGGCAAGCCCCGGATAGTTTACAAATTAGTAGATATGCCCTGAAAAAATTTACAATTTGTGAAATTTAAGTTTCATGAGAGTCTTTTAAAACCATTCGAGTCCGAGCAAAAAACAAGTATTGCGCTACGCTACGCTAATAGCTCGAATGAGGTTTTTTTTTTTCATTTGCCATTTCCAGAACTTTTTACCCGTCTCGACCAGGAGCGCAGCAGCGGGCAGGAGTCTTCGCGGTCTTTCAAAATAAACGGCTTCCTTTAGCATTCTGCTGGCTCGGTAGTTTCGTTCGCTCTAGTATTTTTAAAGCGGACAGCGCCCCCCTGCGGCACACGCGGGGAGACCCCATCACCCCACGTACCCCTCCCCCACACCCACACACAGTAATACCATAACGGGTGCGAGCTATGACGAGATTATCTACGTACGCGTATATACCCATACAAACGTTGCCTATATACCAGTAGTACATAGGTACATAAGCGATGACTTGTGTACATAGCAGCATTGATTTACTGGGCCGGACGCGGGCTGTCATCGGTGCGATGACAATTACAACATATGAAGCAAAAATTAATCACAACAGATTATATTTATGTTAATAAAAGGCGGAATAAAATAATGCTACAATAAACAAAATCCATATAATGTTAACATATTAAAAATATTAAAAATAATAACATTTTACTGAGCCTAGTCTGAAAACTACCAAATAAAAGATGAAATAATATCATATTCATCATATAAGATCAACTTTAGGAACTAACGTGTACGTTTTTGTCTTAATTTTTTGTATCTAAGGATTTGAATTGAACCATTAATAGGTGAATTAAAAAAATCTTTACCCATGAACGGTTTCTATGTAGAATATGTCTTTGTTTTTTGGTGTCTATTAAATGGGTGCTCCATGGAATAAACTAGCATTAATTAAAGCCATAATACTTGTTTACTGTACCAGATCCCGTTATATTCACGAGATGGTGGCAAATTAATAAATAATTGAAATGCTCGGGGGCGCTAGGTGCCTAAGAATCACGCTCGTACGCGCTGAAATGTCGAATAAGATGGTATATTCATTGACTATTCTGTATTCGTATACGATATATATCGTGATATTGTACTGTAAAAATTTAAATTCCAAAATGTATTTTTTAATAATATTATATAATACATATAAAAAGAATATTCGAATAAAATGTACATAGCATATTTTGTTACGATCGAAATATATCATGTATTTTAGATAAATATCTGATGTTATTTTTATTCCAAAAGTAATAATCAGCGAACTATTGGTATGTACATATATATGTAATATGCACTACTAAAGAACCATTATTCGAGTTATTCGAATTATTCGAGTTCACATAGCGCAGTACAGTTGACAAATATTTAAATAATAAAAAAAAAAAAAACTAGACAGGGTATAGAAAATAGGCAACGTAATGGCGAACAGTAACTATGTTTGCTTGTATCCCCAATGCCCTAGAAACATAAAGGGCCGTTGTTGCTGTCCCTTGTGCTTTTAATTACGCTGGCTCACAAGCTATTGTCGACAAATGGTGTATAAGATACAATTTTTAATGACAAGATGGTACCTTACAATGAATCATCAGCACAGCCCTATCTAAGAATCTACTATTTTAATACTAAATTGAATACTAAGAGAACATAACTACTGCGTAACATTGCCGTGATTGTAAAAATATTTAAGACACATTATTATCAAGGAAGTTATTTTTAATAAAATAAACAAAGGTAAGCCCTGTGTCAATATATTAATAGTTTTCTTCGAAGTTATTCCAAAACCTGTATTTACATCCATAGTTAGTACTAATTCGAATGCAGTCAAAGGCAAAGTAGCTCGTTTATAAAATGATTTGCTTGTATGCCATGTGTATTTGCTCTCTTACAGAGGGAGGGCGACCTCGAAAAACCGAAGCGGGCTACGTACCGACGTCGCGAAATTCTCAAAGCTTCCTAGTGACTGGTATCGCGGGGAAACGCGGTCGCTCTTTGAACAGCGCTAAACTTATACAAGACGTCATTATGTGCTGACTCTGGGTTGACGGTGTATTTTGATTCTCGGGTTCAGACGTTGCTCGGTTTGAAGAAGTATTTTTAGTTTTCTTTTTAGAAGTTAGTAGAGACGTAGCGTAAAATAACGTAAATAATACCTAAACTAATGATTTTTTTTTTTTTTATATTTGCCGGGAGGGCAAATGACTCTACTCCACCTGATGTTAAGTGGTAGTAGAGTCCAAACGCGAGGACGGCCAATACAGTCAGGAAGAACGTTCTGCACTAGCCGCCCTCGCCTTGCCGGCCCGCAAGATGCCTCTTCACGCCTCGTTTGAAGGAACCCGGGTCGTAAGAGGAGGGGAATACGTGAGCTGGTAAGGAATTCCATTTTTTTGAAGTGCGACAAAGAAAGGAGTTGCCAAATTTCTTTGTGCGCGATGGAATTGATGTCACTGTTAGTCGGTGACATCTGGAGCCAGCACGCGTAGACTTGTGAAGGAAGGGGGAAGTAGGAATAAGGGAGAATAATTCCTCGGAACACTCGCCGTGATACGGTCGATAGAAAGCGCTCAGCGCTGCTATCTCTCGACGCAATTGTAAAGGCTCGAGGGTGTTAGTGACCTTTACGTCGCCAATAATGCGGACCGCACGTCGCTGCAACCGATCCAAGGCCTCAAGTAGGTACTTAGCGGAGCCATCCCAAAGGTGCGAGCAATATTCAACGCAAGACCGTACCTGTGGTTTGTTCAGTTTGTGGCGTGAAAAAACGCCGCACCTTGTTCAGAACTCCGAGTTTCCGTGAAGCTGTTTTTATCACAGCCTCGATGTAATCCCTTGGACTAAGGTCGCAGCGAACGTCCATCCCCAGCATGGCGATTTTGCTTTGTATCACCAGCGGAGTGCCACAGAGGGAGGGAAGAGGGGAAAATGGTGACTTTTTTGCTGTGAGAGCGCATACCTGTGTTTTCTTGGCATTGAACTCAACAAGATTATCTGAGCCCCATTTGGCGATAAGCTCTAACGTCCTATTGAGTTCAATGACAAGATCCTCCCGCTTCTCCCTAATTTCCGCTCGCCCAGCCACTGCGCGTCCGTGGTATCCACCATGCACTGTACTATCGTCTGCATAGCAATGAATGCTCCCGAGAGAGAGCATATCATTGATATGCAAAAGAAACAGAGTGGGAGATAGCACAGATCCCTGGGGGACCCCAGCATTCACTACATAGAATTGTGAAGCGCAACCATCAACTAAAACACGAAGGCTGCGCTTGTGTAGGAAGCTGGCAATCCAGGTGCAAAGCTGAGCAGGCAGACCATATGCCGGCAGCTTGGAGAGAAGACTTCTGTGCCAGACCCTGTCGAAAGCCTTGGAGATATCGAGGCTGACAGCCAACGATTCCCCATGCTTGTCGATAGCTTCACCCCAGAGGTGTGTTACGTACGCTAGAAGATCACCTGTAGACCGTTTTGGTCGAAATCCGTACTGACGATCATTAATTAAACAGTGATCTTCTAGGTAATGGATCAGTTGGTTGTTAATAATCCGTTCCATCACCTTACAAAGTACTGAGGTGATAGCTATTGGCCGATAATTTGCCGGGTCAGACCGATCCCCTTTTTTGGGAACCGCTTGCACATTAGCTCTTCTCCAAGCCTCCGGCACACATCCCGAAGAAAGAGACAGTTGGAACAGGCGCGTTAACACGGGAGACAGCTCCGCCGCACACTTCTTCAGCACTATGGCTGGTATTCCATCGGGACCGCTAGCTTTCCGTACATCAAGTGATTGCAGCTCCGCACGCACATCACGCTGCCTGATTTTGATGTCAGGCATCGTGTGGCCACAAGAAGGTATTATTGGTGGCAGAGCACTACAATCATCGATGACGGAGTTGTCGGCAAAGAGTTTAGCCAGTAAATCAGCTTTCTCTTGCGGACTGTGAGCTAGCGATCCGTTCGGACTTCTGAGCGGTGGCAGCGAAGGTTGGCAGAAATTGTTTTGCACAGACTTGGTCAGACGCCAGAAGCTACGGGAGCCCCTAGGATGTGAAATAAGGTCTTGACCAATCTGTACAATGCGCTGTGCATCCGCTCTCGTGTAAGCCTTCCTACAGGACTTGGAGTTTTTATTGTAAATTGCTTTCAGTGAGTCAATGTTAGATGCCCCGCTAATGCAGCCATTGATCCACTCGCGATATGCCGCCTGCTTAGATGATACAGCGTCGGCACATTCGCGAGTGAACCAACGGTTACGCGCACCCCTACTGTCGAGATCTGAGCTAGGAATGTAGTATTCCATTCCTAACATGATCTCGCCAGCAACAGCAGCGGCACTAGCTGTCGGGTCATTCCCACTGAAGCAACGTTCCTTCCAAGGGACTGACGCATAGTAATCGCGCATACCGTCCCAATCTGCTGACTTGTAGTGCCAAACGCGACGTTTGCAAACCGTTGGTGGCGGCAGCTTGGCCTGTGGCACTTTGGTAGATATGAGGCTGTGATCCGAAGAACCAAGTGGAGCTTGAACCACAACCTGGTATTCCACCGGATGAGAAGTCAGCAGAAGGTCCAGTAGAGAAGGCGCTTGCCCATCAAAGTCTGGGATCCTGGTGGGCTGATCAACCAGTTGGGTCAAGTCATGTGTGAGAGCAAAAGCATGAGCAGTCCTTCCAGCATGGTCAGTTTTGAGGGATTTCAACCATGATTCATGGTGAGCATTAAAATCCCCCAAAAACACCAATTCCACGTTAGGAAACTGCTCTTGCGCAGCATCTGCCACCCGACTAAGATGGTCAAATAGTCGGCTTGTCTCCAAGTCACCATTGTGGGATCTGTAGAGGCACACATAGACCCGACTCTGACGAACCAGATCCACACGTACCACCAACATGGAGAAGGAGGGGTCCTCCAAGCAGCGCAATCGGTGACAGCAAACATCCGTCCTGACGAACAAGCATACTCCGGCTTTCGCTTTGAAGGATTCTTCAAGCATGTAGCCGGGATAATTAAGGTAGCTGGTATCGGCAGGACGGAGTATTTGTGTCTCCGTGAGAAACAATATTGCTGGCCGTGCTGTCTCGAGATGGTGGTGGACAGCGTTGAGGTTAGCGTGGAGTCCACGGATGTTAGTGAACTCGACCTCAAACAGCGTGGCTATGGTGGGGGTGTGCACCGCTGTACGACCGTTATTCCTGTTTTGATGCGCTACCATAAGGGAAAAAGAATGGAAAAGAGACGTGAAGCGAGCGACGTATTGCCACGATAGGGGTGGGCAAAGTGTGGAGGCGTGCTTCCCCAAGTGTTTGCCAAAAGGGAAACTACACTGACCCGCCGGACGGAAGGGCCCCCGAACCCCCCCGGAAGTGGCCGCCGGGACCCCACCTTCCGGTCACCAACCGGCACGACGGTCCACCCCGAGATTATGCGTGGCCTGGTGGGGCAGCCTCGCGTGCTGGTTAGGCACGCTCGGGCCCCTGTACTATGCCACGGGCGGCCAGCGGAATAGCCGTTTCTTCGGGTCTCCCTGTCCGGCAGGGCAATACAGTTTCCCCCGGCATTGGTTCAGCAGCCGTCTCCACTGGACCAACACCCATCGCGGCAATACTCGCTCGGGCACTGGCTGTACGCTGGCTGACCTCGAAACGCGGCTGCAAGCCACTTCACGAGATTTTCACCATGCGTACGGTGGTAACAAGCCAGGCGGATGTTTATCATCCTACCACCAGATGATATCCCTTAGTCGCCTCTTACGACACCCATGGGAGAGGGGCAGTGAAATGTATTCTTTCTCCGTCACTGCACGGATAATTTATAAAGAAATTTGAAATAAAAAACTGATTAAAAAAATAATTGTACGATATACTTGTCTTCGGTTATTATTTGAAGTTATCCTGTGTTTCATGAGTCATATAGAGCCTTGTTATACACCCACAGCCTTAAGCAGATATTTAATAGCAAATGCTCTTTAGGCTCTCGAATATATAATTTAAAACAGAAATATATTAATATATTAGATATTAAAAGATGACATAAAAATGTAGATACGCCAAGATACACAATGTTAGATCCAGGATCGGTGGCCCTTTGACACTGTATTGAATGGTTAATACTTCTTACAGACCAATGTACAAGGGCGAAGACGACTTACCATAAGGTGACCCATTTATCGTCTGTGTTCCTGGTATAAATATATAAAAGATGGGACTAAGTTCGTTTTAAAAAATATAAATTGTGGTGACCTTCATCTATCTTTATAAAAAATATATAATAACTAAAACTTTTATTTATGTATATTTTCGCTGCTTAATTATTTATAACAGTTTTAAAACTTGTGTACAACTAAAAGTACTTTCTAATTTTTATTACTTCAATAATTTACGTAAATATTTTTCCTAAATTCAATTGCTGAATTCAAATTTATAATATTATTTATTACTAGGGATACTAGTTAATAATTAAAATTTATTTCGTATGAAAATATAAATTTTGTTCTAATTCTATTATTAAGCTCGACGATTACGGTCGTAACTAACAGTGATAACGAGGGATTTATGTAAAAGAATTGTAAAATTAATAAAACCATTATAGCACGTGACTTGTATTTTAAGCTAAGTGTTTGTAGTCCAGGTTGAAAAGGATTATTAATTATTAAAACTCTCCTAACTTTAAGACATTTTGGATCTGGATTCTCAGAGATATGTGATGAACATTTTAGAATGATTTATTTTTTAATTATAGAACTGGTTTACGCTGATCTACTTTTACTCGTATTTGAGCTAATAATCGCGAGTTGGATTACCGTTTGTAACAAATATTTGTGCCAAAACACATTATTGTACCAAATATTATACATATATTGCCAATGCGCTGCCAAATCGAAAATGTTTGTTAAAATAGATACTTACAAATAAAAAACGCTCTCGTGTTTTATTCCTAGTCCTTATTAGTCTTTACTGCTATGATTCATACCTTCAAACACCAGGAAATTGAAAACATATTACAAAAATCTAAATACTATACAGCCTATTCCAACCATAAGTGACAACAACTTTAACATTGAATTAACGCGATGTCTTTGGACGAGATCTTGAATAATTTATGATATTTACTGTGGATTTGCGAACAAATGGCGTCTCGAATGTAGGCGAAAAATTAAAATGGAT
Source organism: Nymphalis urticae (assembly GCA_905147175.2). Lineage (NCBI taxonomy): Eukaryota > Metazoa > Arthropoda > Insecta > Lepidoptera > Nymphalidae > Nymphalis > Nymphalis urticae. Next base: position 3,317,417 of record LR990007.1, read on the forward strand.
AAGTAGTTATGTGGAATACTGTTTAGTTATAAATAAATATATATTAATCAAGAACAGTTTGTAGTGCAAATATAGCAAAGTTATTAGCAAAACAAATATTGAGAAATAAACATCTACGCGGGACATATTATAGTGCACAAGTGTGTGCGCAAACGTAAGTGCACTCTCTACTCACTGACTCTATAATCCGATGGGATGGAAAATCCGACACCATCGGAAAGAGCTCAGTTTGCAGGAACAACGCCTTAACGTGCTTTCCGAAGCACATGAATGTAAGTACTGCTAGTAATTTCTTGACAGAAAAACCTATTCAGTGGGCAAGTGGTTTTTCAGTGACCTGATCCGGAATTTAATCTCAGGACCACGGGATCTGTTCCCTATAAGGGTAATTGGAGCAAGGAGGAAGTCGTAGAAAGTATTATTCATAATAAATGAATACACGTTTTAAGTTACCTTGTGCCTTAACTTGTTTACCATCATTTCTTGCAAGTATTACCAACGTTCAGGATTACAATTTATAATTGGTTTAATAATTCACACTTGGCTGGACTACTCAAAGTTAAAATGTGTTTAAAGCATTATCTGTAGGAATAAAAAAGAATGTTCCTTTGTCCGTGTAGTATGCGTTCCTAAGCCACTCGTTCGATTGAGTTGAAACTTTGTACAGTTGTCATTGACATTTATATGACGTTTCTTAGTACCATAAATATAAAATAGATGGCGCGCAGGACGTTACGCAAAATAGTTTATAAAAAAAAAACGCATTGCAACGCATGCCGGGCGATAGTTAGTGTATTAAAAATACGAAAAGATCGATATTGAATACAATAATAACCGATATACAGGATATTTTAGACGAAACGATCGAACAAATAATCAAACAGTCAGCTCTGTGTAGTGTAGTATAGATAGTACACTACGTTTCAAGGATCACTATCCCCTAAAATGTCACATTCGGTGGGTTGCTTCGTAAAAATATTGTTTTTACTTATCCCGAGGGTGTCGGGGGGTGGTCGGAGGTTCTGGGGGCGTAATTACTTGAAGCAGACGGCCCACGGGGCAACGGGGCTTCGCTGCGGCCCCGTTTTTGTGACGTACAAGAATTCCTCTTAATCCGTTGTGTGTCGTTTGGTTCTATTTGTTATTGAAAAGTATCGTGTCTTATTTATTGTTATATTTTTGACGGTAGACTTGGCAGCAGTTAGTTACATAACGAAATATCTTCTAGTATTAAACTTCGTTCAATAAAATTAAAACATTTGTACGAGTTATACATATTTTTCAGATGGAAATTCTGGTTCAAAATTATCTTCATTTTTTTATTTATTTTATAACATACAAATAAATAATCTATAACGTAAGTTATGCCTTTTTATTTGACTTTTCTTCAGCTAGCAAATCAACAAATTAATAAAAACAATACCAGGGAATAAGAACGCAATCGCTAGTTGTAAAACAACCTTGTAAAACCAACAAATCGATACAGCAGATCTATCGTATTTCCAATGCTCCAATTAATTATTATTATTAATGTTATATTATTTATTAGTAGAAAAGTTCATTTTTTATGTAGAAAAGGGTCAAGGAAAAAATAAGTCGTTATTTGAATTATTCATACTTCATACTTGTATAGTAATTTACCAGAGCCTTGAATTAACAGGAATGTGGATGTGCAAAACTGTTAATGAGGATTTCTTGCCAGAAAATCCAAATAACCGTGAGCGATCAGATGCGTTAATTGTTATTTTTTTTTATATCGCTGGCCAAACCCATTTACGCGTATAGTGATATGTGAGATTCGCTGGTGCCTAGAACGTCACTGCACCGGAATACCCACTAAAAGACCAGCGGTACCCTCACCGTCCCTTTGGAGGGTGAAGTCACAGGGTCGCTTGCGCACACTACCGTGAATCCGATATAACCACTACACTAACACACAGTCTTCATCAGTCTTCTTGATGAAGTGTCTGAATAATACATACGGGCAAAATATATACATACTGATAAAAAAACTTGTTGTAACCATTTTAAAAGGTAAAAAGCTGCCGACTTTTAAGAATTATAAGACGGCTATCGTCAAACGACATAATTTAGCATTCAAGTGCTAAAAACAGATCAAATTCTTAACATTACAATTTCTATTTCTTAGAAAAAACATTGAATACCAAGTCGGTAATATTAATGCGACTTTCTTTAGTTAAGCCAATCCACCAATTGTAATGCAACGCACCAACAACCAATGCATTCCAAATACATTAACAACACCTACATTTTGTAAACAGGAAGACGAGATGTTGCATAACGATTTGCTATATTTTATTGACCTTGGAGTTGGTGCAACGTTGGAGCCAATGTTAAACTTTTAGCTAGATAACTTTTAAATAATTGGTAATTCCGCGATCACCATTTATTATTTTTCATGTGTACCTCATGTTTGTATACTTAGTGAACAACTATTTTGTTTTAATAACCAAAAAGTCACTTGTCCACACCCTTAGGGGATTATTCACCCATTACAATATATACTTTTATTTTTATTGCAATAAAAGGGCACGATTTATGTGAGCTATGTCTATTTTGTTATTTTCATATCTAATTTATATTAAAGTCGGAAACGATGCTCAATAATCATGATTCCTTTATAAAAGAGTTGTGAAGGCCCAGTGACTGAAAAATGTGAATCTTAACTGTAAGTTACGAGTTTGAACTCGGGCAAGAGTACAGAATCGTAATGTGCGTTTGTATTTATAATTCATTTCGTGTTTGGTAAAGTAAGAAACTGTGACGAAACTTGCATGTGTCAAACGAATATATACCCGCTTTGACAAGGTTCCTGGAAAAAGTTAACCCTCTCCTCAAAAGGAGAACGGGCCCCAGCTGTGAACCATTTACAGATTTTTATTTTTAATATTTATTATCATTTACGATATTAAGTCTTGGAGCAGGGAATGAATTTATTCACTTATTTTGAACACTATATATCTCTTAAGTGGTAAATAGTATAACGATTAAGTAATCACGATTATTAAAATTTAGCTCAACTTCAAGCCTAAAAACCGATTTAATGTAGGTGTAAGGTTTGATTAATTAATCACGAATAAGATCAATCAAAAATATATAAAACCTGCTTTAAATATGTAATTGAATACTAAGTAATCTATAATGAATTATTTATTTTGTAATCTGTACTTCAGGTTACCAATTCCTAGAAGACAAAATAATTCTTAAACAACTAAAAATTATTACTTGAATAAACATGAAAATTAAATTTTTACTCATTAGCAAATGTTTTATTTAATTTTTATTAAAACAATTTTGATATTCGATCATTTCAAATATTTACAATTTATTTTTCTCAGTAATCGAAAATTTAATTCACACTAATAATTAAGCGTTCAAAGTTGGTAGCACTGGAAGCTATTATTTCGTTTTTGTGACAACTTTACATTGCTTTCATGTTACAATAAAATCAACAGAGGTAAAATATCAAGGTAAATATAATATCTCTATTACATATGTACATAGAATAGTAATATTTAAATATATAAGCGGATGTACGTGGGTGTGTAGCTGTTTTTTATGAATATTTATTTCGGAGCAAAATTGCAATTGAAATTAACCAACCAATTTTATCTAAGGCACAGATGTAGACGTGTGTTGAGAAAAAATAATAATAAGAAGAAACTAAATTATGTATTATTATAATATATATTTGCTCATCTGTGAATTGACAACCGACTTACGGTGCTATACTATTTTGATCCGTGTATACATGAAATGTTATAATTATTACGGTCAATGTCGCATATCACTTTCTGGCATTTCACGATCGTTTTCTGCGGTGAGTTTCTAGTTAATACTTACAGAACAGTTCTACTATTCAAATAAGAACATCGACATAAAAAATCTCCGTATTGATCTGCGACTAATTGTTATATACATGTATACATAGAATAAGACTGATACATGAATTATATTATGCAGGAAGTGTTTTGAATAATATCAATTATTTATACATCTGTTTGAATACATTTAAATGAAATTATTTTTATGTATCCTAGATATATTATGACTCAAAAAAAAACATATTCGAAGGCTTTTTTCACGAGCCATCAAGTTTTAACGCAAATGAATGAAAGGCAACGAAAATTAACATTCTTAATTATTACAGGTAATATATTAAAAGAGACAGACTTCATCAGTTTCATTACCGATGGAATTTATTCATCTAGTTTTTTATTTAAACCGGGAAGATACTTGTTTTGAAACATCTGATGTTATTATAAATATCACCTTAGTACAAGCGGGTTTTGATACTCGGGGTATGTCAGGTGGTGCACGCGAACAACGGTACGCGTCGCACGCTTTGAATAATGAACACGAAAATGTTTCGAAGTCTTTATTTATAGCTGCTGACTATTCCAGATCACTACGGCAATAGTAATTGAGGTTGGAAAAACTCAATATAAAAGTCGAGGTTCAGTGTATTGTTCACGAGGATTTTTTTCTAATGTTGATTTATAATTGAGAAAAACATCGAACGGGTTTTCCATGTTACGAATTAAGAAAACAAAATATAATCTTGTTAAATTCATAAGTATTAAAAAAAAAACATATTCATACTCAGTATAATCCAGTACAGCCCGTACATAATATAATAATATCAGGCATCGCTCGACTATCTAATTACTTCGGATTTTGGATTAATAAGTATAAACATATGTTTTTAAATTCTTCTGAAGTTATGAAATAGATATTACGATAAACAATCTTAGTATTTTAAAACAAATATATACGATATATATATATATTTAACACCACTGTGCTTGTAATCAATAATGTATGAAAGAATTAATTAATATATTATATTTTTATTTCTCAATCGTCATAAGTGTAACGATATAATATATATTTATCAAGTTACAGTAGGTATATGAATAAGAATTATTTCTATTCTGACCTATGTAATGTTAAAATCATAAGATTAAAATATACTTAACTTATAATATTTTCTCTTTTTCCGCCATTATCGATTTCACAATCGAAAGAAAAACATTTAAAAATGATGGCATTGTTCAACTAATCCACTAAGCAACTTTTATAAGTAAGACCGTAAATGTAAGTGTACTGTAAGTTATAGCATTTTAAAGGAATGAGTACAATAGTGGATCACAATATTAGAAACGAAGCTTCGATATTATCACTAAGGAATACACTGGTCATTGAGCTGGCACCGTCCACTTATTCTTATGCCAAACACCAGTACCAGTTAATGGTGGTAGAGCTTTGTGCAAGCTCGTCTGGGTAGATACCACCCACTGATCAGATATTCTACCGCAAAACAGTAGTACTTGGTATAGTTGTGTTCCGATTTAAAGGGTGAGTGAGCCAGTGTAATTACAGGCATAAGGGACATAAAATCTTAGGTCCCAAGGTTGTTAACGCATTGGCGATGTAAGCGATGGTTAACATTTCTTACAGTGCCAATGTCTAAGGGCGTTTGGTGACCACTTACCATCAGGTGGCCATATGCTCGTCCGCCTACCTATTCTATAAAAAAAGTACTCTGTTTTACTATGTTTCGTTTTAAAAGTTGAGTGATCCGGTGTAGTCGCGTCACATGGGAGCGTTGGTAGTTTTGTGATGACCATAATGCTCTGAACGATTTCACTCTCTGGCCAATCTTAACGAAGAACACTCAGTAACGTAGGAGATATAACAATATTCGAGTGCATTCGAAAAGACGAATGCACTCCCTTATTTTCCCTCACACGCATAATTTCATGAGATAGCAAACCACCACGATTGGAGAGAGATCAGGCGCTTTCTGAGACACGGGGGAGTTAACAATGTCAAATTCCAATCTTGGGGTTCTTACTGGCTTAAGTTTTACATTAATAATAAATTTTCAGTTGCCCTATCGATTTGAATATAGAACCTCGAAATCTTCAGCCATATGAGCAAGAAAATAGACCACCGAGGCGACGACAATAAACTAATGGTTAATGACAATGGCATTTTACACTGCAAGAGTAAACCTTCCCATCAAACAGTCCGCTTTATAGTTGCTTGCAAGTGCTGATGTAAATAGTTACAGTGTTGCTAAACTGAAGGTATCAACCTCACTCTCACCTTGCTGACCCACAAATGAATAGTTCAGTCTTTAGTTTAAAATGCATTGGTTCATTTGCATGTGTTATTACAGCCAGCAACATTGAGAAATTGTACTGTTAACGATAAAATCATAGCCGAAAGAGAAATTACTTATTAAGATTAAGAACTTGATGTAAACTGTTACATGGTAACGTTTTACTTGGTCCATAAATAAGAAAAGTAATATAAGTAACACTTCTCACATTCAGAATGTATGAGGAAACTATTGCAGAAGTCAAGTTCATAACTCAGTCTAAAATGCGTGTCTATTTCCCGACATTAGTTGGAATCTTCAAACCAAAGAGAATTAGAATATTTTGTCTGTAAAAGTTCAATAAAATTGTTCAAAATTCGAATTTAAAACCAGAAGAAATATGTATAACGATTGAATCTTCCTTTCTCGAATTAATCCGACTGATGATGAGGTGTCTGTGCGTGACTTTGGTCTTGTGACTAGCTTATAAGGCTTATCTGGCTTTGAGCCAGGGACCTAGGACCTTAGACCCCGTGTCAGTCTAATAAAAAAACGAATTGAGTTTTTGCCATCCTATCGGATTATGGGTGTAAAGGAACAGAAAGTGCCTTTGTCTGCCACTGTAAGGTACACACTTGTATGCTGTATATTTGTCAGGTTCTTCTGACAATGATCAAAGTCAAAATACTTTATTCAACATTCAAGTATTACAATTACTTATTGATATAAACAAATTAGAAACTAACGCTTGTTCGAAAAAAAAAAAACACTCAGCCTTGAGAAGAAACGGTGAAAGAAACTCAGCGTGTGATCAGCATCATCCATCATCCTAATGTGATCTTGAAACCAGTTTTATAAAAATTGGTTTCATATTAAAAATAATTTTCTACAGTAAAGTAATAAGCGTAAAATTCGGGCGTAGGCAAATCTTACCCAATATTTTTTTTACTGTGCAAATGAATGAGGGTGAATTCGAACGTGGCGAAATCCCGATATTTGGCTTCATAAGCCGCACGAATGTGTTGTACATTGTTATCTTTACATTGATTTGCCAGAAGTTTTAGACGTTTCAAATTGTTCAGTGAGTAACGATCCCTAGGCAAAATATAAGTTATCTTTAAGTTATGTATGCTTATATATTGTATTACAGTATAATATAGATCTTTTAATTCACAGTGTTCTTATATGGAAGTAGGCTGATCAAAAAATGTTCACCAAAAATAAATAGAACATATATTAACACGATTCAAATCAACAAATTAACTAAAATTAGAATTTTGTTAAGCTCATAAAGGGCTCGGAAGGTAGATGCTACTTAGAAAAACCGGCATGAAACTCAGTTGTTACTCTTTTCTTTTAATATTGTATGCAGTATGAAAATCAACGAATACTAAATCAAAGCCCTTTTATCATCCATATTAAGTGAATACAGTATAATATGCCTTTTTTTTATTAACGCTCTCTTATCATTAGCTTTCAATTATTTATTTATAAATATATAAGGTTTAATTGCAGAGTTTCACTGCGGTACTTTTCGCTAGAATCTACATTTATAATGGTAGAACTTTACATTTTATTTATCTTGTCAAATAACCAAATTTACTTGAATAGAAGCATATTTTAATTTTAATGGTGTTCGTGTTATCTTATCTGATAAATCTATCATTCTAAATATGCTGTCGACTGTGGGATCAAGCTGTCACTATATACTTGTAATTACACTGGCTCACTTAACCTTCAAACCGGAACACAACAAAGCAACACTTGGTAGCATTAACGCGAGTACCTACGATATTGTTTAGTACGAAGAAACAAAATCCTGAATCACGCTAACGTTTGATTAGGCAAAATGTATATAGGGTCTGGCTTACATAAATTTTTCTATAAATCTCGGTTGTTCTTATCACTCCTTATGATAATAATAATAGCGTTAAGATAAGCCGTTGTATATTTTACAAGATTTGCTTGATTAAATTATAAAAAATACTGTACAATGGATTATTTTCTACATAATATTTAATACATTTAAACATACCTTATATTTAAGTATAATCTTTGAAATATTTATTGTGGCGTTATTGTGGATAAAAAGATTGAAACTTAAGTTTGAATTTTAGTTTTTTTTGTCGCTCCGAATTCAAAGAAAATCAGCTAAATTTAAATAAAAAATCGGCTATGCATTTTAAACTGTTCATATTTCGATTCGCAGGGTTTAATTTTGTTATAATATTATCAAAAACAACCAACCAGCATCATTACACAGAACTGAAATAAAAGAATGAACGAAAACGCATAAAAAGGGAAATTCTAAAAAAAATCTTGTGTCACTAATGAAGCAGCGGTTCTAATCGACCCAGTAACCTCAGTTTTGTCGGTCCGTCATTTTGTCGGTTTTCATGCCGTCCCATCCGTCACGCTGAATAGCATGCATCCATTCACTCATTCACTCGCTCTCTCATTCAGTCGGCCGCGGAATGACTGGGTTACTTTAACCGTCGTGTTCTTTTATATTATTTTGTACTAAACATTTATTGAGGGACTAGTTTCGGGACCGCGACTTTGTTCATTTCGGTTTTGTTCTATAGTAGTGGGTAATTTATCGCCCTGGTTATTATTTTATTTAAAATACAACATCTAAAGACGAAAATTGGCCCTCCTTTCGTTCTAAACGCCACATCACATAGATCAAACACGTGGTCGCATACAGTGGCCCTCATATAAAGGTCACTCACAGAGCAATGGAGAGAGCAAGCAACGTGGACCAACGACATTGCAAGGGTCGCGAAAACCGTTTGCGAGCGATAGATGGATGGTTGAAATGATAATAATCCTGTTGATCTGTGTAAATATTTTCTCAACTGTCATAAAATTACATCATCATACATATACACCTACTTTACATTTATTTATTCTTACCACTTAAATGAACCGTCTTCATGACTTCATTCGCTGTGAACCATCCACCATATTATTTGCGAAACATGTCAAGTGTTCCTCGATAAATAAAGTGAAGTCGGATTTAACTTCGAGTTATTATTACCGTGATATTTTTAAATGAATACGATGTCTTGTAATTTTTTTATCATTTTTCAGAATCTAATTAGCAAATTAGTGCTATAAATACGTTCAAGAATAGGTTAAGAATCAGAATAAAATCCGTCACATTTACATCGCTAGGATAAGCTGTTAACAATAAACTGTAGATAAGCTTAGACGAATATTAATTTAACGACGAATATTAGGTAATTACCTATATCTATACATCCATTAATAAAAGAAAGGATTTGATTTTTTTTGTATGTTTACTTGTAACGAATAAACAACTGACGCAATTTTTAAAATTAGTAAAATAATGTAATATTTTTTAATAGTACTCATCATTACCCACAAAAAAGTCCACGAGGTTATATGCCTATTATAGTTTACTCACAATAACTGCCTTTTGTCACCAATATTTATGTTTGTGTTTTAGCTTTATATTGAAGTACTTTTACATATAATATATACGATAAAAAACCAATAAACGGTTATTTCTTTTTCGATATATATAATAAATCCCAACCATAGATTTTAGGTTTCTAAGGCGACGGTTTAGTCTAGACTTAGTTGACTAGACACTTGACAGGTGGCAGACCTAATAACATAATCCTATACCTCGATGGGCGATTAGATCTAAGAGATTGGAGCAGTAGGTATTTAAATATTTCTATATACTGTATATGTATGTTTCCGTAATTTCATTTTGTCTCAATACTTTCACGTACAAATTTCAAAAGTTTTCAATAAAGTGCCCGAATATTTATTTATATTTTTATAACCTCTTATATAACTGTTATATAATAAATCTTACTTTTAAGTGCTTTCCGAGACAAGGGAGTGTACACAGGCTACTACTGAGATTCTTCTACCGAGAAACCCAATAACTTTTCGATTGACCCGACATAGGGGTTTGAACGATGGACCTTAGGATCTGCGGCCTTAAATCTAGCTACTAGACCAACGAGGCAGTCATATTTTTTATACTTTTTATGAAGGACAAGAAAATTCCTACAACGATATTTATAGACTTTGCGGTAACGAAATGTCTGATTTCATTAAATATCAGATATTTATAATAATATTAATCATTTCTTATGCTATATATAATATATAAGTATATATATATACTTATCAAGGTCAATAGCAATTAGTCAAAGCTAGCAAGCTGGGAAGCAAACTATATCTTGAATATTAAAGGAATACACACACATACATCAAATTAAATTACTATATATAAACAACACCTATATATTCACTAATTCTAGAAGCTATGAGATTACATAAGTAAGCCTAGGTACAGCTAACTTTAGACGTAAGGTAGGCTGCAAGGTCGCCCGGCGCCTCATTGGTCACTCCTTATCAGATTAATATGGATACGTTAGAGAATATTACTAAATGTAAAAGGATGGAATGATTCTGTATTTCCGTTAAAGGTAACTCATTGAAAAGGCGTGGCGATAATGGAGTATAATATAAAGTATCGTCTATAATACGAATGTAACTGTTTACATCTAAATAAAATTGGCGTATGAAGTTTAACAGAACGTTTTCTATCTTAATAAACAGTGAAAATAATCCATTAATTCAAGGGTTTTTTATGGTTATTAATATAGTAAAATTTGCGTCAGTATAGTACAGTAACAGCCTGTTAATGTCCCACTGCTGGGCTAAGGCCTTCTCTCCCTTTTAAGGAGAAGGTTTGGAGCTTATTCCACAACGCTAATCCAATGCGGGTTGGTAGAATATACATGTGGCAGAATTTTAATGAAATTAAACACATGCAGGTTTCCTCACGATGTTTTCCTTCACCTTCAAGCACGAGATGAATTATAAACTGCGTCTTTAATTAAAAATATATTATTTTTAATTTAAAAGTCGAAAGCAGACGAAAAAAATCCACTTGATATAAAGTAAAACCGCCCAAATGTCACCACACTAATCATGGTAACAAAAATTTTCAGTCTCTTGTGTCTGTAATTACACCAATAAATAGTGATGATGTTAGGCGATAGAATAAACGGATAGAAAATGGGTTTACACCAAGTAAAATATACATGTTAAAATGTTAAAATGAGTTTCAAATAGTACAGTGTTCTTTAGAGAATTCATATTCCGAACCGGTATCTTGAATGGAACTGTCTAAACAGATTTATAAGATCAGATTTTCAAGAGTTTAAATAAAAAGAAACATTTAAATTTAAATATTAAATGGTTCTTTTCATTTAAACTTAAGTATATACTTTAGCTATTTCTCAATTACGGAGGCATAAAGACTGCAATCCTGGGACAATTCTAAGAATCGTTGCTTAGGGAGTCGCATGATAATATGTGATACCTATTAGAAGAGTTCTCCTAAATGACCACCATTAAATTAAATGTTATACTATTTTGTAAACGTATTAACCAATAAAAAGGTTATAAAACATATTTCATTTATAAGTAACGTCAATAAATAATATAGATATTATTACATACGAGCAAATGTTAGACTTAATGTAAATCATTGTAAGGAAATGTATTTATTAATATATTTCCCTACAACGATTATGTCTCGAGTTAAATTTAAATAAGAAGTCTTGTCCATATTAATGTAGTAGTCACTGCGTGTCATTCGAGACTCCGCCATTTTGCAAGGCGAACCGCCCGCGGCGGGAAAACTGACTTTGGCGCCAATTTCGATGCGGCAACGTCTGCTACCCGACCGCATTCGGATGGTGACAACTTTCAAGGCTTCTTCAATATTGACCACACATTTTAAAACGGTTGGGCTATCATGGATGTCATTATAAATTCCTTTAATTATACCATTTTTACTGCGCTTTATAGTAGCTTGCTAGAACCTGGCCACATTATGAGTGCCATCGCGGTCAGCCTTGGCATGTTTAACTTGACCATTCACGTTGACCTCTACGACGCAATCAATCAGGCAAATCGATGGTTCAGAATGAGCTGGTGATAGACTTACTGCCTAGTTAAGGATGCGTAAAAAATTGTTACCTTTGGTAGAACGTGTTGCAGCAGTGCGCCGGCTTTTCTCTTGGCCGCCATCTTGAATGTTTTATTTTATAATATACACCACTTTTGTACTTGGTTAAAATTGACACTGATTTTAATGTTCAATAATTTGACCCCATTTTTTATAGGAGGTTAAAACGCTATACAGAAAAAAATTATAATAATTTAAAAAATGTAGTGCTTCGATTATATAAATATTACAAAAAAAACATAAAATAAGTATGAAAAGATACTATTAAAATATACCTAATAAAGTTACCCTTACTGAACTAGCCCTTACATCTGAAAATATGTAAAAAGAAACTACAATACAACATTATATTTTCTATAAAACGTAGAATGCAGGGCGAGACGACGAATAAATAACAAAATTCGCAAAGGGGATAACTCAAGTTGTACAAGATTGCGTAGGTCAGTCATGCAGGGTTCCGCATAACTTAAGTATAAGTTAAGTAGAATATCGTAAAATTTTAAATAAATTGATGTACATAATCAAAGATTTCATTGATACTGGTACTAGATATCACGCAATAGTTTTACTCTACGGTAAGAGGATGTGACGTATTTTTAATTCAAATGATTTTTTTGTTACCGCATACAACTCGCGCGCCACCTATTGATGTATAACATACATTGATGGTGCTGTACCAGAAACCTTAACAAAAGTGCCAACAACGACGGTATACAGTTGCGCCCCAAACGGATAACTGAGGCATAGAATACACACAAATACAATCATTATATATATACATGATGAGATTTTTAAATGATAGAGGAAAAGTCCTTGATAACATAGTATAGGATTAATACGAAGCAGTAATTTAGATTTCTAGTAACAATGAATCAATGTCGCAGAAAATTCTTGCATTTAAGCCACTACCTCGCGACTTGAATACGCGTTTCTTTCATGTATCTTTCTAGTGTAAGAGGCGTATATACGAGTTAGACGTTGCTTCTCATATTTTATATATTCCCTTTATCACTTAAACTTCTCTATACTTAAGTCGAGCGCTGTACATACGACGTAGTTCAACGAATTAATATATAAAAGGGTTTTCAAGCGTTTACAAAGACACGCACTTGCTTTTGCAGCCTTATTCTCAATAATGTGTAGCTCCTGCAAGGCAACATAATATCGTCATTCTCTAGACTTAAGTTTATCTCTATGTTTTTATTAGGAAATGAAAGAGTTAAATAGATGAGCCGAAAATTGTCAGGAATATCTAATATGAATTTGAAGATAAAACAAAACGATCTCCATTTTATTAGTAGCAGCGTAGTACAGTACATACGCGGATTTTATACATATATTGAGTATGTATGAACAAAAAAGATTTTAGCAACGACGTAAATGCTATGCTAACGATGGTGCTCTTTTATAATCAAGCAACTGATAAGTAGGTGGCACCTACCTAGACCTAGGTCTTGGTTCCTACCCAACGTTCCATTTGTAAATAGTATGACATCAATAAATCTACCATCTTCTACACGAAGTGGATATTGTGATGAGCCCTAGTCTAGGGGACCAACGTCCGTTATATTCAAAAAGAGGCTATTTTTTACAAAGGGTGTGCATTCGCCCCTATTTGCACAATACTTCCCAATGATCATTGTTTGTTAAACACACAACTATCTATTTGTACCGAATAGGATGGGGTGATTACTGCACGGTTGGTTCGATTGTTTTGACTGATTACTTTTTTTAAAATACTCACAGGTTTAAGTGTAAAATTTGTTGGGTTTTTTAACATATAAAAATGACTACCAGTTTGACCTTTTATTACTATGTAATATTTTCTTTAATTTATTATTTATTTAGTTCTACATACAGTAACATTAAATTTTTCTCGCGTAGGCGCTTCCCACGTCACACAAAGCAAAATTGGCAAAGATAAGAAACGAAATGAATAAAAAAATTGCACGTAGACTAAATTCTGAGAAAAAATGGTACTAGGAGCGCAAAGGCACCGAGGAGCTTTGAGCAGATTACATCGCAAAGGGCCTCTCATTCTCATGCGCTGCGCGATAACGGCACGGACGTTTTCAATCTCGAGTGCAGTTTTTGTGTGACAGCTCGAGTTACATAGACTACTAAAATATTATTATAGTTATGTGTTTTATTTGTTATTAAATTATTTTGTTATTTTTTGCAAATTTGCTCATACAATAAATGCGAAACTAAACTGTTACGCAAGACAAAATGTGTCTTTGAATCAGCATAATTTATAGCAAGTATTAATAAAATCTAACATAAATTGTGAGCGTTATAAACACCGTATTCCGTAAATTAAGATGTTTTTGTTCAAAAGTGATGATGTTTCAACTATTTATAATAATAACAAGTAGCACTAATTACCTCGACTCCGTTTAGATGTTAAAAAGTTAATGTTTTTCTTAATCGAGAATCGAAAAGTTGAAATTATCCTTTTTTCAAAACAAAACCTTGAATGACCTTGAAATAAGGTAACTTCATTCAAACCTTATAAAGAACAAACAACTCTCAAGTAATAATCATCGAAGTCATGCGTGAATGAACGTTTAAAATTACCGGTCGTTTTAACCAACTTTTTTGATAGGAATTTAAAACGAAGAGACGAAGGCAGCTGTGTCGGAATGGCATTCGGCCAGTGCACTAGGTATTTTCTTTAGCGATAACAGCAAGGCCACGTAATGGCTTTGGGCACGGTGGCCTGTTCTTATAACCGTTGGCTTGCACGCCATGAAATGAATTTGATCCTTCGGACTCAAGAAACGTTTGTTCGTTTGTTTTAACAGAACATTTCTTTGGCGACTTTATTGTGTTTCTAATCGTCACTATTGTTAGTGTAATATGTTTTTCTTAGCGGTTTCTATTTTATATATTAAAAATATATAATTAGCATCGTGTGAACGTAGTTCTCAAATGTCTTGTAAATATTTTGTGTTTTCATAATAGCAACTCTAGCAGTCAATTACATATAGATTAGAAATAGTTATTTTAATTTAAAATATAAAATATCGGAAGTTAATCTAATAGAATATGTAAATTAATCTTTCCTAAATAATTACATATACGAATCAAGAAGTACTTCAGTCATCTTTTTACGTAAATCGTTGATCGCATCATCGCATCCTCGCGTATGATTAGTTAACTTCCGAAAAAATACTGTCATTAAGGTTTTATTGCTTAGAATTAAAAATCCATGACCGTTTACGAAATTTATGATTTTTATAAAATCAAGAAATAAAAATCAACACTATATATATTTAACTAATATAATCTATTTATTTGTAGATTTAATGATCAAAGATGCAGATAAAGTTTTCTTTATTTATTAAAGAATATAATAAAATTATGTAAAACTTGTATCGAAACAAAAACACCAACGTTGAGTAGTGAAAAGTAATTCTCCCGTGGAAAATAGAATCTCATCAGGAACACAGCAGACATAATTCATAATTTTTCTTTTGCATACCAAAACCAAGAAAACTTTTTTAGTTACCAGAGCAACATAATACGGTAGGTACTCCGTTATCAGCGCTGTAAAGACCGTGAACGATTTGATTAGTTCGACGCGCGCTGCACTCCGAAATTACTTTCGAACTTGGCTGCGTCGATACACCAAACTTCTGCTGAAGTCTGCAAGCCTGATACCGTTATGTAAACTACTCAGAACCCTTTTGGCTCGTAGAAGTCCAAACTTTAATTAATTCATTAAAAAAAAACTTTAGTATAAATTTATCTATTTTAAAAGTTATTTGTTTGATTACAAACGCACATTAACAACGAACAAAGTACACATTGTTAACAACTTCCAAGTGGAATATTTAAAACTACCAGGAAACTAACTAAGAATACTTAAGGACCAAGTAAGGCCGATAAATTCAAAAACAATGCCTTGTCACTTAACGTCTTAGCGTGACAAAGGAAACTTAGCTAAGACAACCTCATCGATGGGCTAATTGCATTTTTTGCAGTCACCACCTACTAATGTCAAGGCTCACTTACTCATCGCAAGTAACTATGTCCATTCCTGACTATGCAAAACGTAATTGCACTAAAAGTTGTTCTAACCAAACTATGAAAAGTAGATTTGAGTTGGAAACATAACCGAAGCACTACAACAAACCTTATACACACTGTTATTAATGCGATTTTTCTTTTCAGGGATCGAGTTTCGCGAGTAAGTTGTGGGAGCGCTACGTACGTGCACACCGTACGGCTTCCAAACGCACACTGATCCGATGGTTAGTGCGTTCGGTAATACTTGTCCGGCCTGCCTCCATCCCCCCGGCCCCATACCGAAATGCATCAATGACACTCGAAACACGCACATTGGTTCGCGGACAATCGATGAAAAAAAAAATATACTGCGTGTAATAAATATACCAACGCTAGAATTATGAGGCCCTAGTATATTAAGAAACGTGAAAGATATTGGAAAGCATACAAATAAGTTTTTACTACATTTAATTAAACTTTACAATAAGCATAATTTTCAGTGATTTACAAAATTTATCTACGAAATACTCAATTTAGCATGGTGATTCAATTAAATAAGCAAACCTTACAACTACTTACTGCAACTAAGTATTAATTACCAAATAACAGTTTAATAAAAATATGACTTTATTTTTTTTTGCAAGTCGAAAACATTTTCTCCGCTTCTTTATGATTAACAGAATTTATGCCAATTAGGAAAATCAATTCAACCGATGCACGCTTGATTACGAACTGATAATGACGTAATTACTGAACACACACAAGCCTATAGAACACTGAGTATATAAGAACATGGTAGAACTATGTGTAGCATACAAAGATATGTAGTGATGATATATAACCGAATTGACGCGTGCATATGTTTTCCAATTGTACACGCTGTGTTGCTGTGTGCATTGGTTCACAAATCTGCGAAAATGACTCCATGTGTAAAAACGAGTTTAAACTATTTTTAATCGCAGATAAGCATGCTTCTCTTACTCTACTCGTGGGTTTATTTTCAACTAAATTTCTTACCGCTGATAATTTATTACTTAAATTAATGATTGAATTGCAAACTAACGAATGGGCCAGTAACCGTATAGTAAGTGACCGTCCATCGAAATTGGTAGTGTAAAAAATATTAATTATTCCTTACACCGTTAATGCGCGGCCAGCCGTGGCAGCAAAGATGTTACCTTGCCTGTAATTACATAATTACACTGGCTCACTTATTCCACAGCAACACTTTGTAATGATATAACAACGGAGAATTCTTGTTTGACAGTAGAAAAACAATCAATAAGTACCTACGCAGGCAAGCTTGCAGATATCTGTACCACTACATTAACAAATTAAAGAATAATCCTGACGATAGAACTTTGTTTCATATTCTTAAGTCTATTAAAAGCAATACTTTAGTATTTTTATATAAAAAATCTAATCTCCATGAGTCTCGTCTAATTGTACATGGTAGTGTACTATGCTAGCCCATAGGAACCAGTATCGGGCCCGCAATATCTACGTCGCAAACAGTATACTGTATTAATACAATGATATTATAATATTACTTAAATATTTTAATATTAAATAATTTGTAATATTGCAGTTACTGATTTAAAATTCTAAGTGTTATGCAAAAAGTGTTCTATCCGAAAATAATGACGAAACGTCCAATAACTCTATTGACACGCTTGACTTTGGTCAGTCATCTTAGGAGTGCTATTCACAATCGGCGTGGGACTCAAGGGGCCAATCAGTAATTAACCCTCACGTTCCACTAGTTAGTTCCTGTATACTCTCTGAAATGTATAACCCTATATTACATAAATAATTGTAAGGTACTCTTGAAGAACTTAACAAATAAACAAAATTGTGAAAATGATAAGAGTATGAGCGAAGTAGTAATAAACATTTAAGACGATTTATTTGTAAATTATTTTTTTGTTATTATTATTATTATACTACTGATGGCTTAAGCGTTCTTTCCTTTTAAGGGGAAGATTTGTAGCTTATTCCATCACACTTCTCCAGTGCGGGTTGGTAGAAATACATTCGGCAGATTTACATCCATATGTAGAAGTTATTGTGTTCAGTATTAAACGGCCACAGTTTTATTTCGTCGCGTCATATAAGTTTTAAATAATTATATTCTAAAAAAAATATCAATGATTACAAAATTGCTTCATAATGCTTACTGAACGATTGTAATCAAATTATATATATAGATGAATAAGTACATAGACATATAAATTGCGGTGTCTGTTGGAAAAATATATTTGACCAGGATGGAGTCAGTATGAGAAACAGCTGGTATATTATAATATATTGACAATTATTTATATATATTACATTACTTATATAAATAAATTATATAATAGCACATGAGTCTTATTCCTGGGCTCTCGGGATCTTCTCCTGTTAAACAGAATGACTCAGAGCGTTTTCCTCAACGCTGCTCCAATGCGTTTGATTTCTTCTGACATAAAGGTTTTATCGCGATGTTTTCCTCCGCCGATGACAATATAAATTATAAGCACGAATGTTCATTAACAAATCGTAGTGCTCATTCTGGTTTTAACCAAGATTCAAATTTATTTGTTTAATACACCTATAAATAACCA
Source organism: Nymphalis urticae (assembly GCA_905147175.2). Classification (NCBI taxonomy): domain Eukaryota; kingdom Metazoa; phylum Arthropoda; class Insecta; order Lepidoptera; family Nymphalidae; genus Nymphalis; species Nymphalis urticae. The sequence goes on from LR990007.1 coordinate 3,336,183, forward strand.
AAAGATCGACCTAGACTGATAAGAATCGGAGACCAAAAATTTTCAATATTAAAAAGAAATGGGCAGAAGACCGTCGTTTAATTGCTGAACCACTAATTGTGAAAGAAAGAATTTGTTTACAAAAGGTTAACACACAAATGTTTTTTTTTATTTAGCAACAGACCTTTTACCTAAGATCAAATAGGTGTACCATCGGATATTTAGATTCAGTTAATATTTACGAAGTAAAAGGTGTGCCTAAGAGTATTATTGATCCAAATGCTTACTTTACAACCTTCTAAGTTAGTTCTCGTCTTTGACTGTCATATTAGTGAGGCGTAGTGTATCGATCCCGAGGGGGCGATCAGTGATTAGCACTCACAAGCGCTAGCTATACGTATGAGTATTCTGATCTGCGTGCGTTGGGTCACTGTGTACTGTACGGTAACTTAGGGTTAGATAATCATGTTCGATCCTACTCTAATAAAATAGGGTCAAAGATTATCAGGGAAAATATACCCAACACGGATATCAAATCAAAAACGATAAACAATAATAAATCTATACGTATAATCCCAACTGAATATTAATGATTTTTTGATTATTTAAGTTATTTTTGTCGTAAAGATCTGTTTTTTTTTTTACCGTTAATAGGCAAGCGCTTGACCGTTGACTTGCCTGATCTTAAGCATAGTTATATCATATTATATCATCTGTCGTCTGATGATAGAAATTATCGGAAATGAGAAATGATTACTGAAACAATTTATGCATTTTAAGCAATACATGTTAAAACATATGCATACATAGATACACGCAAATATGGTAATTTACTCGTCACCCGCTTTAGACGGATATTAGGAAACCATAATACGATAGCATCAATCGTTTTTAGGTAAGTTCATCACTGTTCTTATATCGTCAATAAGGCGTAGTGTTCACTAACTACGTGAAGGGCGCTATATGTGATTAGCGTTGACGGTGCCGTCTTAAGTGGTTTTGAACTGCGGGTTACGTGCTCCATGGAGTACCATGTCGACTTACTCTATTGAGTATTTGACTTTGATATTTTTCTGATACATTAAGATCAACCGTTATAATTTACTCGTCTAGTAGTAGTTTTTCATTTTAATAAACATACTTTTTAAAAAAGTACAAAAACCTGCAAAAGTCCCACTGCTGGGCTAAGGCTCGTAGGTTTGGAGCTTAGTCCACCACACTGTTACATACAGGTCGGTGGATACGCATGTCGAAGATTGTCATCCGACTCAATCATGAAAGCCGCACAAATTAAGCACATGAAAACTCAGTGGTGTTTTCCCGGGTTTGAACACGCAATTTCGCTTAAGATTCAAGAGACCTAGCCGCTGAGAAATCTCGGCTATTATTGTTTGTCAAAAAAAACTGTTCGTAAAAATAAACACTTCACAACTGAGAGGAACTGACGAAGAAAACTCAGCGGGAATATCTTGTTTTTTACGTGGTCATGACAGCTTACAATTTTCGATTTTCTATGAAAGAGGATGGTAGCTATCGTTTTATTTCCAAGGGTCTATCTATAAATTCGCTTATCTTATAATAAACTGATGTTTTAAAAATGCTTCTTGATTGAACATTTTTTAACGTTTTTAGGATTCTTTATTATAACATATTGTCTTTTACAAATGTATTTGTTGATGATAATCCTAAAATTGTAATTGTAAACGACCTGGAAATAAAACATACAGTCATATTTAAAAATAACGTTAATTAAAGCATTAGAAACGATCTGTTTAAAAAATAAAATTCGATTTTAAATAAATTTCCAGACTATTAAAAAAAAAAAATTAAAAAATAGGGGATTTTTCTACTCTCAGAGGTGGTACCTTTTCTTCAATGATTAATTAAATGAAACCAAATAGGATTAAAATAGAATTTTAGTACCCTTCTACCCAATTTTTTTTATAACATTGTAACGGGCTAAGCCACCTGATGGTAAGTGCTAACTATCGCATAGACATTAGCACTGTAAGAAATATTAACCGTTCCTTAAATCGCTTGCGCTTGTAGTTACACTGACTCACTCACTTTCCCCGTCACAAGCCATATTCACCAAGTATGTTATATATAATCGAAGCACTGAGTCTAAGTCCAAAGCTCACACACATAGTTTTGAAATTGCATATATGGCTCTAACAACAGTAAGTTAAACGTACAATTATACTTTACGTAACATATTGTTACGTTTCCATGGTTCATCTATCGCTTCGGATCTCAAGGGTGTAAGCGGTAATTAACACGGATTCTGTCTCCACGGCACAGAGTGAATCTTGTTGCGTGCATAGCACAAACAGTATAATGTGGCTACATCTTTAATCAATATACCAAAACTGACGTCAATACGTTTCTATGAAAAAAAACTAAACGTAATTACAATTTTATTCTTTGATAATGATATACTTTTATAAATAAAACACTATTACAGTAGCTCCGTCTATGTAATATAATTCATTATTGTATCTTACGAACTATCTTATTTAAACTTATAAACAACCTTAAACCTTTATTACTATTAAACTACATTATATATAAGCAAATTATAGAGTTCAATGACTCAATCCTATAGTTCACTGACGTATCAAATTTCAAGCATATCAACTGGAATAGTCATAAACATATAGTTCTGAAATAGATATAGTACGATTCGTTCATTGTATGTTATATTTGCTTGTTTAAATAAGGTATTTGGTAACGGGCAATATTTATTAATATTTCTTAACGATTATAGATGTCAATCAAAATGATATGAAATTGTATTTATTATGTATGTATAAGTGGACCTCACTTAGAGAATACAGATAAATAATAAAAATAAATCAATTAATTAAGTTAAAACAGATTATAAAAGAGCATGTTTTTTAATTCTTTTTTTTAGATTTTAATATAAATAAAAAACAAACGTAGTCATCAGAGTTGTCATCACTTAAGAGTTAATATAAAACCTGAATAGGCTTTTCAAGTAATAAACATAAACTTAAGTCTTTGGGGGTCAATGAATTGTACCGTTTATTCACAACTCTTTTAACCCGATGGTAACACACCCATCTGTGTAAGTACCACCTACCATCTATTGATGACAATTATACTACCGCAAAACATGAACAATCTTGATTATTGTGATACTTCAATTTGAAGGTCGACTGAACCGGTGTAATTAAAGACACGAGGGATATAACATCTAAGATCCATTGATTGGCAGCTTATTAGCAGTATGATCAGTTTATGCTTCTTGAAATGCCAGTGTCTCTGAGTGAAGGTGACCACTCACCATCGAGGTTCCCTTTTATCTGTTTTTCTCAAAAAATTATATTTACCTGTCCCAAATACTAAATTTCAAATTTAATTCCTTAATTTGTTTCCCACATAGTAGAATAAAACCATGCTATATCTATAACCAGTTCACCAGCAAAAGTATTCCAAGGCAGGATGGCGTCATGCAGTCGACCAACTAAAATTGCGTCAAAATTACACTGCGTCAACCCTTAAATATGTAATAAATGGTCATAATGAAAGCTATGTATTTGCTGGTATATTTATTATATTAGTTAAGTTCGTTTATTTATTTGTTTCTTATTTTAAATGACTTGAGTAGATAATCACTAAATTAAAGGACAATAGAAGTTGGCTGACCTATTATATGCTAATATTTTATATGTTACTAGCGGACCCGGCAGACGTCATCCTGCCATACAGTTTTTTTTTTTCATTTGGTGAAATACCGACAGCAGCGCCACCTACCAACAATTGTGTTTTCAAACCATCCAAAAATCCATTGAAATATACACACAAAATTTCACTCAAATCGGTCCAGCCGCCTAGGATAACTTAAGCGACAAGCACACGTACAGAAGAATTATATATGTTAAGATATGTATTAATTTAAGAACAACCAGATAGTGTAGTTGCCTCGTCAGGCTGCTGCGCTGACGGTCTTCGGTTCAATCTTCGCTACGTTAAACGTCTTATATTTACGCTGGTTTAACTTCTGCGTTTGTGATGTGTTTCCAGTTACTGAGCCGATGAGAATGATAAGTGTATTAATTATTAAAATTAAATAATAAAGAAGCTATATTTAGAAATTGCTGAAATATATTTTGGTTACTCCCCATATGTGCTATATGTATGTACTATTCTCGGATATAGTGCACTTACATTGTCGCGTAAATCCCTCAGGGGGAATCAGTAATTACCACCGAGAAAACAGTCTCCGATGGTTACGGAATACCTACCTATGTATATCTTGTACATTGGGGAGGATTATGTACTCATCAGTACATTTTAAAGTCAATTCATGATAGCCAGTATGATGACATTTCACGTCTGCATTATTAAAAAGTCTCATTTACAAATGGAAGTTTGAAAAAAAATCGGTTAATAATTTTGTTGAATTTATAATCTTGTGACTTCGTTGTAACATTTATTTATATATATCAACTTTCCTTTATGTACAATATACTTACATTTATATTATATATTACATACAGTATTGAATTAATTGTAAAACTATCACCGGGTCCGAATGTTACGTACTACAAAATTTAGCCGGCATTTAGAGCTGTTTTCCTAAAAACGATTCGATTTTTAAACTTTTTTAACGTTCGGATAAAAGTACATACATGTATTATGTTCTGTATTTCGCATCGCCGTTAATTCCAACGCCTTTCAACACAGCATTTGACGTGAGTTGAGAACACGTGAAGCTTAGTATTGTATATATGGCGTATATGATTACATATACTATATCTATAGCGTCAGTGTATCGACCATGTCAGAGGTATGCTGTCTGTAGTTTTGGAAATTACGACGTTTATCAAAATGGCTGGATAGCAAACAGTGTAATAATTGAAATATCAGCAAATGCCAGACATAAATTACGAAGACATACTTCTTTACTTGTCACTCTTAATATAATTAAATACTCTACATAGAAAAATGTGTATTATTTACACTCGGAAATTAATAGATAGCTGAATAAAGCTCGTAGCACGTTATTTTTTATAATAAATCATTAAAATTCATTATGGCGTGACAAAGTATCAACAAGCAAGTTTTATTTAAGTATATTTTAATTGGTTGATTGATAATGAAAAATATACTTTAATATATTTTGTTTTTGTAGATTTTATCCGTGCATAATATTTCTTACAGAATACTGATTTATTTATTTTAAATATCGTCTTATTTATTTATAATTTAATATGTGATACTGTCGGTAACATACACATATGTAACAGATTATTATAATTACTGCTAAGGTGGCTTATTCAAGACGTGAGTGCGTATAATCGATAGAATTGCCAACAGCATCCTTATCTATGAGAGCTAAGATTGATATTCTATTGCAGATATACCTATTTATAATGACCGCGATTCGGAAGTGTATGGAATCTAATATTATAAGTGTGTATATTGATACACTATGGTATGCGTATATACTAATTACTTTATTGCTTATACTATGGTTAAGTAACGACGATTAGAAATTTCAGTGATCACACATGAATGTGTGAGAGAGAATTTTCCTATAAATTAATATTAGCCAGTTATGCTGAACGGATTCGTGCAATTGAGATAGTTAGTTGTTGGTAACTTTTTTATTGAGGTTCTTTTTTCTTTTTTCTGCAAAATAATTCTTTTCAATTTAGAAAATAAGCACCACCCTCACAGGGGTACCAGGGTGACATAACGCTGCGACAGTTAATTAGTAAGAGGGCGCGGCGAGGCAGGCGCAGCGCGGGCGCGGCGTTTAGAGGAAATTGTCGTTTTTATACGGCCTCCCCCTACGAACATTCGAATAATGAAACAACATAGTTAGATGTCTTATAAACACATGTCGCCTTGGTAATAAACAGAAATTAATATCTCAGCTCGACCGTTTCGGTATACGGGACTATCAAAAAGGGCTAGCATAAACCATAACGCACCCACACACTCGGAATTTGTCGTAGTACGTCATGATGTTTTAGTACCTATGCTTTGAACAGTAAAGACTAGAACTGCCTGCATTCTCGCAGTATTTGACACTTGCCTATTGTACGAATGAGGCTAATGGGATCCTCTAATGTTAGTACCAAGCTTAGTATGTATTCTGTTCTTATTCCATTTACTACGAAATATCTAAACAAAATTCGTCCGCACTGGTAATAAGAGTCAATTATTTATATTTAATCAATTAAAAAAGTCTAACAGCGAAAAAATATTATAATAATAAGTTATAGTTTAGTAATTTTCTATTTATTTAAAACATAAATGCTTAGATCGGTCAGCATCCTTTGCTCATGATCTGAGAGCTACTTTACTCATAGTAATATTGCATATTTTAATATCGGATAAAAGCACTAAGAAAGGAAGTTCCTGACTACGGTAAAACCGTTTCTTAATTAATAAATTAGTATTACAGTATTGACAACAAGTATTGTAGTAAATAAATACAGAATTAATATTTTTAAAGACAAAGCCTGATAAAATGTAATTATAAAAGGAGTCCTACGGCTAGTCAGCGGCTTTTTTATAGATAAATTTGTAACTTATTCCATAACACAGAGCTACGCTGTATGTGTAATCTAGAACATTCGAATTTTCGCACGATGACTTTCTTCACCGTCGAAACTTGTGATGAATAATATAAACAAAAAATTAAAGATATTAAAACTATAAAAATTAAACACAATTAAGCACATAAAATGTTTGTGATGCTAGCCCGGATTTGAACACGTAGTCTTCAGTTAAGATTTTGATTTTCCACAAGCTATCATCTCATCTCGGATTTTGTAAATCTTTTAGAACAAATGTTGCTTTATCAATAGTACACCAAAAATATAGTTTGTACATTTTTCATACATACATTCATACCAGATTCATCACATCTCTGTTTATTATTATGAATTGTTATCATAAAACTCAGCCATTTTTATTTTATTGACCCTACGGCCCTACTTCAAACCAATAAACACAAAGCCATCGCCGAAACATTGTACTAAAGTACCAAGGCAGCATAACCACATCAGATATAGTCTCGTTCATAGCGTAATGCGACCGCCGTCGGGCCCGCTCGTAACCGTCTAGCGCAGCTAAAACCGGGCGATTCGGTTTTATACACACCCCCTATAAAAGCAAAAGGACCGGGTATGGTCCCGGATAAGTGGGGGCCTGTATCTTTATATCTGCCCCCTTGCAGCCCCCACTAGGGCATTATGACCGGGGGGTTCTTTGGACAGCTAAAAGAAATATCCGGTTGCTTACCCGGGCAGCAGCGGGCAGGCGGTAATTCCTCTTCTAAGTATACTTTGCTTATTTACGAGAAGTTTCTCTCACCTCCCGTCGAGTATTGGCACATACGGGTGCCTTTTTAATTAAGGGAAGGGTGTTGTGTACTAAAAACGCGTTTAACTGGGATGTTCATGCTTAGTTTTTTAGAACGTGAAAATGCTTTCACGCTACTTTAAAAAATGTTCAAAACTATTATTCCTTTATTTAATTTGTCAGTGTATCTTTTCGGTATTTACAATGTAAAGAAATAAATTTAAATAGAAATATTAAATAAATATATAAATATGTTTTGTATAATATGATTCGTTTATAAAAAAAAAGTATTCAACAATAATAAATTTATCAAATTAAAAATTTCACAAATCATTTTCTTAGTATACTAAAAAAGATTGCCTCCTTAGTCTCTGTATTTTAGAATTATAACGAACAGGTCTTTGAATTATTTTATATACATATATACACTTTATAATTCTAAGGACCTTTTCTGTATCGTCAACAAGAACTTCCTAAAGGTGATCATGAATACACATTCAATCATTTGCTAGAAAAACTATAATTTTACATAATAACTAAAGAGTAAGTAAATAATAAAAATTACTTTTTATTTAACTTAATCAGTCAATTATTATTAAATATATTCATTACTATACCTCACTCTTAAAACCGGGTACTAATACAGTACATTTCAGTAATAAAAAATATATGGTTGGGTGCTTGGTACGTTCCAAAATTACATCCTACTCTGCCATAATAAAAAAGGATAAAGTTTTATTCCCATATTATTTTATACAGAAGTTATCTATAATTTTGTTTATTTTTAATTGTATAAAAGAACTCTAGTACATTCTGTTTTCCTAGTACTATTCTTACTACCGTGTGTTCCTGGAAGATTCATAAGCACCTGGTACTTTTTCGTATTTGTGAATGTTGTGAAATTGTTAAAACAAACAAGTAATATCGGTTATATTTTGTAAACGAAAAAACGTTAATGTTCCCGTTTTCCGTAATTACTTACGTACATTTTCCCACTAAAAAGAAAAAGGCTAACGCGGCAGGAAGAGTATGGCAATAACATACTTTATTATCAGTAATTGAGCTCCCGTGGTTCCTGTTGTCCTAGTGTTTTATTAGGCGTTCAAGAAATTGAGTTTGCCCTGGTATAAAGGAGAGAGAGGATGTTTTTACAATTTCAATTCCGTATTTTAGAATCTCTGTCATCAGTAAAATTATAAAGTATATAAATTAATTAAACGTTTTATTTAAAAATATGAAGCGAATTGTGGTGTATTTAAGTAAAATTAAAGTAAGGCTTATTAAGGTTCCAATGCTGGCTAACGTCTCCCGTCATGTTGTCGAGGAAAGGTTTTCTAACCATCGTGGCTCATGGTGTCTTACTGATTACTATTTGTTATAATGATTATTATCTTCGTGTATTGAAATAACTGTGTGCCTAGAATGAAATATGAAAAAATATATGTATATTTCATTTTTTCATTTCATTTCATTAAAAACAAATACATCAGTGCATAATTTTATAATAATATTGTTTCTATTGTTTGTATTTTTTAGGGTACGTAATTTGTAACTTAGTAATAACTACTAAATAATAAAAAATATTTATACTGCTCCTTAATGAAAAAAGATTTCACACTTTTTTTATAAGGGAATATAAACAACAGCATTACATAAGTTTAATTCAAATACAAATAAATAAGCTACGTAAATAAAATATGATTGATAAAATATAAAAACTGAAATGAATATATTTTAAACCAGCATGTTGTCTTAAAATAGTTGTCAAGGAAAAGACATCAACGTGTTACTTAAAATATATAAATCTTTAAGATCGCGATTTTTTAATTGCTTGGTTTAATTTTGATTGTATTTTTTTATTACATTTTAAAATATTTTTCAGTTATATGGAATAATGTTACCTTACCAATTATGAGAATGTTTTATTTTATTTCAATGATTTCGATGTTGGTTTTTTATCTGGTTTATACAACATACTAAAACAATTTACAAAAATATATTTACGAAGGTAATTTTTATAATTTCTCTTTAAAGTCGAATATAGAAAATATCGGAATTCTGCCTCTATGATAGATAACTATTTAATAATATACAGGATAAAACTATGAATAGACTGATAAATAATTGTAAGATGCATAAAAGTTGTCAACGCTAAGCTCGAGACAAACGACAGCACATCTTTTTTTGATAATTCACATTAACTGCTCTTTAGTTCAATAAATGTATAAAGAAACAAAAGCGAATATTGCTTATTTTATAAATTAGGTAACTGATATAACATTTTCTGATGAAAATGTATTTTTATATTTATTATTATTACTTATAGTTTAAAAAACCGATAATGCCTGGCGGCAATTCGCAAGTTTTTTGTAAAGTTATTTAAAAATATTTACTAAATATTATTATTACTAAAAGCACTATATAATTTTATTAAAAAATCTTTATTTTTTGCATTTTATAAATGCCAAAGACCGACGATTCAGTACTTTTATTCCTTTGTCAATTGATTTCGTTTTTTTTTTGCTTGGTCGCATATGGACGAGGTTAAAATGAATATGTATGTTTTTATCGAAACACTTAATGAAATAATAATAATATATATTATGATTAATATATATATATATATATATATATTATATTCAATGCATTATTATTACTACGGTGGAATGAAAACGAACACTTGTTAGCTAAATTCAAATAATGTTTGTTATTTTAATAGAAATTGGTTGGATTAAGAACAATGTAAAAACAATGTAAAAAAGTTTGCGTTGAATTTTGTACTAAAAATTTAGTGGCTAAACTTAAACTGACCACAAACACCAGGCCAGCAGAAATTTCAAAGATAACAACTAATCGGGACGTTGAATTTTGGGGTTTCCCCGCTAAAGTTCTCAAAGACGTCCTCAAAGGAGGGTGGCGGGTACTAGGGTGGCAGAGCATGGGTGGAGGTTACGGCAAACTTTGCCTCCGTGGCTATTCGCAGTAGGCGGGAAGGCTGCTACTTTCGCCTTTTGCTGTCACGCGGCACTTTAGGGACGTACACACGTAATGTTAAAGTAGCGTTATATGCCAAGTTTCTAGTGTAGTGGGTAGTCATATGCGATGTTTATAATATCTGCATCGCTTACTGTGCGCTTTCCACAACGTTTCTATCGTTGGAAGATTTTCATTGTTGTGGACTACTGTTTTAAAACCATTTTTAACTATAATAACGACGTACTTCTCGTAACATTTTTATTCGGTTTACGGTACTAACAACAATGTCATTATTAATGATATATTTTCTATAACTGATCTAAGTGTTTTCATGACGAATCATAAGAACTCATTTTGTCTTTTTCAAATAACAGATAGCGGTTTTCATATGACCTTATTCTTATAACTGAATATAGATCCAAATTATTTGGGCTATTCTTAAAGATTTCCAAAATATGTAAAACATAACAAAAATATAACTTTTTAAGGTTGTTGCAATAGAAATTTGAAAGTGTTTAATTAAGAAATTAATTATATGTACATGCCTTACCTCTTTAACAATAAAACATAACATTTAGCAATAATACATAGCAATTAATATACCAGAATGTTTAGAGAAAAGCTCTCTGGAGATCTATTTGCACGCACTACCCGAGCCTAATCCACAAAGTTTTATATAACCCTAAGTCTACATAAAGGTCAAAACGCTGAAAATGGGTTATATAGGCCCCTAACATCGAGGGCCTCTAAGGGTCTAGCAGACCCAAAAAAGTATATAACCCGTAGGTACCAGGGGTCCATATAAGAGAGGCGTCTTGTGCCTTCGAGCCAGGGAAATGTTAAGAAGGGTCTGGGGTGGAACCCTCCCTTCCGGAGGGTGGTTGGGTGTTGGGGAAAAAATTCAGACGACCGTACCCTTGGTACGACCCGCTGCCGTCTGCGTAATTAGTGATGCGGCGGGTTGGGTACGTGTCGATGTATTACGTCGATATTTTTTTATATATTGATATTTTTTATTTTTCAAGCTAACTGTGATTACCGATATTAACATCAATTTCAAATATATTATTCTTTTTAAAATTAGAGTTATTTTTTATAATTATTGTTTTATATTTCACATACTTTGTTACATGTTGCGTTATCTTACATCAAACAATATAATAATGAAAAATTATTTCGTGATTTAAAATGTTAAGGTTTCATTTGACTACTAAATGAACCGTGATTGTTAAAATTGTCATTATTTCCTGACTAAACCGATTTCACTGACATTGTTTAACGAGAGATAATTGAACGAACTCACGTGTAACGTGTTCTAGGAAAACGAGATGTGAGAAATTTAAAACTATTTATATTAACAAATTATAAATATTACAAATGAAAATGTTATTCAAAATATTATTTATCGATAGCTGCAGTTGACCAGCCCTAGAGATTATGACAAGATACAGGGCAGGGCTGCTAACGACGAGCGGAGAGCTGTCAAAAGATCCCACAGTAACGTTATTATAACTTTTTCTAGACTGTACATGTATGCTGTAATAGAAATCGCTTTCCACACTTAAACCTCCAATATGAAGTCTTGTATATAGTGAAATATACTTATTCGCATAGGAAATTAAAAATTCCCTTTAAACATAACGAATAAATTAGAGATGAAAAGTAAAGTTTCCTGATAACAAACGACACTTACGTACAGTGAACTGTGATATTATTATGTGCAGTACCACTGTGGGGAATGATGAAGGCTTTTGTTTCTTAATGTGAAAAATCTATTGGCGCGCCTTGGAGGTAGCACCAAATGGCATGCCATGATGGCATGACGATTACTTATACAGTAATAGCCTGTGAATGTCCCACTGCAGGGCTAAAGCCTCCTCTCCTTTTTTGAGGAAAAAAGTATAAGAAATCAAAATATTTTTCATTCAAATAGACTTTTATAAGTCTTATGAATCGTCAAACGTCATACCGTCATCGTCATGAGTATATATATACTTCATTGCTATATATTATTATAATTACAACAAAAATATATTTTTTTTATTAAGGAAATGCTGTATTTTTATTTATTTTCCTACATATTTGTTTACTTATTAATTATAAACTGCTTTAATTACTATCAATTTCAATGTTGTTTAATATACCTACCGGTAGTAGCAATCTCTAGATTTAGTAAATATTTATTCAGATAACATACCCTATCAGTCGAGTTCTCGTTTCCATCTTACCTGAAAAAAAAAATTACGTGTTAATAAATTCATCAAATTATTATATAATATTATTTTTATGTCATATTTATATATAGACAGACTTATTTACTTTTATTTTTAAAAGAACAATTATTATTATTAATACAACTTGTGTCTTTTAATATGTATTATTTTGAATTGTATTATATTTTTTTTATTTGGATGCCTTAATGCGGATGTGTATATTATATTTCACGAAGAAAATTATTAAAATTTTATTCTTTCAATGTGAAAATTGACACAGCTACTTCTACTCTGAAAAATCTGTGTAAATTTATTTTTTTACATAAATTATCTATAAAACAGTTTTTTACATACTACATATTATTGTACATTATAAGAAACTATAAATTACAAATTAATATAAAACATTATAACGATCTGTTAATATGAAATTGGTCTAAGGTATTCTCATTTTAGAATAGGTTTGCATTTATTCCACCACACTGCTCTAAGCCGGGTTGGTGGGTACACACGTGGAAGATTTTTACACAATACGTGCAGGTGTCTTCACACACAAGTTATATATTTCTGTGGTGATTGATTGAGAACATTTGGTTTCAGTTTATCATATTAATTCGTTACATTGTTACAAATCATTCCAATATACAGATTTTAAACAAGAAATACAAAAAATCAATCATTGAATTTAATAAAGGTTACTAAACGAATAAATGTACAACAACAGTGGACCAGACAATCCAAAGAGATTTTACAATAACAGCCTAAATGCCCACGCCCTTTTTCTTATCTACCTTCCTACCATCAATTAAATAATGAGCCAATCAAAAGAGTTTTTATAATCTTCTTGCTTCCAAGAAAAACAACAAAATTTTGCAACTCGATTATGAAACCTTATCTAAACTATTTATAACCAGCATAACAAGATCTCTAAGTTCATTATTTGAATAGGATACGTTTTCCCGTTGATAAGAGCGGTATTATCCGACCATTTTATAATTAACACTTATGGCTTTGGCCGTTACAATTTCGAGGGTAACAGGGTAGCTAGTTAGATTATAGTATAAGCTTGTTTTTCGATTGGACTCGGTTCTATCGTGCCTTATTATACAAGTGTTTACAAATTGGATAGCTCTTGTATTTTTTGAGAACGAATTCTGAGCCAACGAAAGCCTTGCGATTTGCAAGATTACTGCTCGAACTTAAAGAAAAAATTCTGTCTGAAAAATCAAAGCTACATTATAGTATAATTTTTTATACACGCCCAAACCAAAGCCCTTTAAAAATGTAACAATATTAAAGCTACCGATGGTTTCCATATAAATTTTACCTTAAAAATCCGCAAATACGGACCGGTCCTTCGAAAGGGTCCGAAAGGGATTTGCCTTGGGTTGGGCCTTTCGAGCCCACACTTATACAAAATGTCCAATATGGATTCGACCCTCGGGCTCTAAACATGCCTAAGAGAACCCAGTAAACAAAGAAGTTTCTTGCCTCTCTGATACGAGTATGCTGCCCTGGTACGATAAACATCTTTCCTTTATATATAATTGTATACTTGTCTTCTCTTACTTACCCATACCCATACAAATTATATTGTCACCGAATATTAAATAAATGATGTCTAGATACATAAGTTATAAACAATACCATGATATTATAATATTTAATATAGTACACAATATTTAATGTAGTATACATTAAATATTATTATAATATCATGGTCGAATTACAAACAAAATTTGTAAATAAATATCTTTGGAGATAGATTACACGAATGTTCTTTTATATTATTATACCAATAGTCATAAAAGAGAAAATCAACACAACAAGTTACAAAGAAAACACGCTCGAAAACAAAACACTAAGAGAAATATTAGGAAAAAAACTCATTACAAAGATCATATGCGGCCTAATTGGTTCCAGCGCGCGAGAACACAATCCCTCATTCGTATTACGTACCTACGGACGTTTGTTGTGATACAGTTTTATATTATAGTCAGCTATGCGATGCGATACTTCACGTTACAATGTATTATAAATCCGTAATACAAAAAAATGTTAAATTTGTAATGTGAAAATGTGAAGTATACATTATATACATTTTATTCGAAATATAAATATACTGTATGTAATCTTAGTTAATAAATAGTTAAATTTTAGTTTATTATATTAATTCGTCTCATAATTACAGATATTTAACACCAGTTAGAAATAACATACATTGATTTATCTATCAAGGATGACTAAGCCAGTAACTATTGAGAAGAACTGGCAAGAAACTCAGTTTTCAGTCATATCCAGTATTCATGTCATATGTCAATTAATGTATTTGATTCGTTAAATTTATGTATATCTTGCCTTAAACTCAACAAGTACTAACTACGCTTTTTTATTATCTATATAATCTTGTGTTTAGTCGTATGACTTAGTCCTTTTTTGTACAAAAGAAAAATATATTAATTGCTAAAGTTAATAATTTTATTCAAGATAAGAAATCTTCTTATATCAAATGCAAAATTTGATCATAGTATAATAATTATTAGTTGAAAATAGTTTTTTTTTTTATAAATCGAATTCCTTAAAACCTTACATATCTTCGACAAAAGTATACGTTGTTTTGAAGTGCAGCTACGAGTCATATTTTTACCTTCTCGGCAAAAAGTCTTCTTTGATATAAGACCGGTACTTTATCGTGAACAGTTATAAATAGTGTGCGGGGCACGCGAACCTTCTATATACCAGTACTAGACCCTTCGTACCCTCGTCTCTAACAAGATAACAACCATATCGGGTGAAACGAAACTAAGGGAAAAGTATTTGTAGGAAGCCGGCATTAGGACGAAATTGGGTCACATTATATATATAAATTAACTTGTACGTATGTTTTCGAGTTTTGATATACGGTGGAATTATTACTTTCTTGTATTGTCATAGGCCAGGAGGCGGACTATAACCCAGTCTTATGACTGTACTTGCAGGCGTCGCATTATTTTTCTTTTTTTTTACTTATTTATTATAATCACAAAATTCAACTTTCAAAACTAATATGGCATAAAATCAAAACTAAGTTACACCTCATTCTTGTCAAATGCTTGCTTACAAAGCTTTTTTCTTAATTAATTAAGTCGCAAATTGATTACTTTCGACGGCAGGAAGGAATAAAAAGCGGGTAGGTACTAGGAGCGCAGCGGGCGGTTGGGGGTGCCGCCTTGCGAGTGGGTAATGTGAAAGCAGACACACGAACCCTGCTGCTGGCCCTGTACTCGCTACAGAAAAGTCAACCTCATTTTTTACCGCATTTTCTGAACTATGTTGATTTTGCAGTTCTGAATATCCAAGGCAGGTTTTTTTTTCGTCTTTTTTTAATCTTGACTAACTTTTAAGACCAAAAATAATGTAATTAGGTTTCAATTGTAACATTTATAGAAAAAACTTTGAATTACGTACCTCTTTAACTATACACATACAATCTTACGTTGATGTAAAATTAAACAATAAAGAAAACTTGTTATAATAATTATCGAACTGCCAAAAGTAGGGTAAATAATAAGAAAATAACTTCCATATAGGAAATTATGCCCTAAATTTATTAAGGTGAAAAATGTATAAGTGCTTTTTTTGCGCACCGTACATTTAGACGGCCGGCGTGCCCGGCGTATAGCAGTTATTATTTACCGGCTTTATCATTTCGAAAATTTCATATTCCCAGTACTTGGACGCTTGAGGTTTAAAAGCGTAAGCGTGGGGGGTGTACTTTTTGCCTACAACTCGGTAGTTTACTCGCACGACCAGGGGGTCATGGGGTGTTCGCAGCTAAGGAATAATAAACCGCACTTGCTTAGAACTGCCGTTCGATGTGCCCTACTATGTTATGTCGCCTTAGTACTCGTTGGTAAAATAAGTTTTGTATTTTTGTTGGAAAATATTGTGTGTGAGTCACCGCTTCATTTATTACTTAAAACATAAATAAAATAAAGTTTTTTGTTGTCAATTGAGTTAACTCTGTAAACCACACTTTGAATGATAAATAAAATGAGATCAAATAGACAAAATGTTTTCAACCACACATAATATAGACTTCCAAAATAAATATTTCTCCTAAAAAAATTAAACTCATCATATAAATAGTTCATTCGCTAATTTTACTTTAATCGTTAAAGTTTGTATAGTAAAAAAGGATTTAAAGAGAACACAGTTCGTTTGTTATGTAGGTATGTATATATATATTCCTTAGGTCATATAGTAAGGTAAATATCATCTAGACACGACCGCTGTCTGTAGCTTTAAAAAGAGAAAGATAGAAAGTGCACTCGGAAAAAGAAGTTTTAGAAACAATGGTTCAAACAAAGTAAAGCTAAATGAGCATTTTCTGAATATGTGCGTGAGAAAATTTTCCTTGTAGAGTTTGTTTTAGCAATAAAGTTAATATTTCTACTATAATGTTACTATGATTGATATGTGCAATCATTCGTTAGTTCTCGTTCATTAATTCCTTTGTTTTTTATCATAATTACAATAAATCTGAAATCAGATTCACCCTTTAGTATAATACCTATCCGTTGACTACGCTTTCGATACAAATAAATCAGGCAACGCGTTGTATTGTTGACCCTCTCTTTTTACGCTGCATTAAGTGGATACTATGATATAGCTGAAGGATGACGTCTGACTATGAAAGATAAAATTTCAATTAAATATCCAGGCATGACCTTTTGTTAACACAGTCTTCCCTAATTCGCACCGTAATTCCTTTGTTATGACACATATATATATACAGTATCACAGTCATTCAAGAAAATGTAAATAATAACGACAGTACACATGGGAAGATGTTCCAATCATATTTTCGAACGAAGTCAATATGTATAATATTTTAATAATAATGTATTTACATTTAAATTGTCATTTACCTTTAAATCATTAAGTTAAATAAAATTAATATGAATAAACTAAAAGGGTAATAAAATATAAATAAATTGCTTGAAAGAAATGTGAACATTTAGGTATTGCAAATTTGAATTAGAGGCATTTTTGTCAATGCTGAAATCATCTAAATACGAGTATCGAAACGTATACCAATGACAATATTGTAACACTGTACATATAGTATAGCGGATCTTAATACAAGTCGGCGCCGGCTAACCCATCGGGGTCTCCAGTATTTTTAATGAAAGCTGCGGCGTCGGGCGGGCGTACGGTGCCGTATTAATCTTAGCAACGGACGTCCTAGCCTCCTGTGCGCCCCTACTCGCCTGGTAGGTGGCAAGAAGGATCCCCGCAGAGGGGGAAAGTTTTCAGATTTTTCTCTATTTTTCCCTATTTTTTTTCAACATACAACACATTATGCAGTCTTCGAAAATCGAACGCTAGTCGGATAGAATGAAAAATCTTATTAGCTAATTGCATTCAAAATACTAACTTCGTTTAATTATAAGAAATCTCACTAAAATACTAAATTCAATAAATAAAGATATAAATAAAATCAATAATAATAAAGTCAATCGTGAAAACACATGTACAAATTGTATGTCATGTAACAAATTGTATATATATAGGAAAACAAAGAGATTAATAAGATTATATTTTATAATTAACACAAAAAAACTAATATTTCATTCAAAAAATAATTTTCCCTTCCAACTCACACATGTCACATGCACCGATGCAACTAACTACGTATGTATGGAGAAATGTGAAAAAAAAACTAGAGCAGCTTGTCAGACTAATCAAGGATCCGTATTAAAGGAAATAGAAAAATTATTTTCACAATGGCATGGCGTGTCCTTTTAGTAATCATTGTTTTTTAATGGACACAAAAACAAGTGGCAATCTCCGCACGACGTCCGAGCACGGAATCACGTGTCAATAGAAGAATCGGCCGTTTATTTTTCATTTCACTGGGAAACGAGGAAATTACGAGCGGGTAAAAAATACGTCTCGATCTTCGCCGACAAAAAAAAATCCGCCGAAAAGGAAGCGAGCGACCATTAGGGTATTATCGGGGTAAAAAGGGCGGAGGGGAAAAAATCAGAAAAAAATTGCTCGGTGCCCACCCTTTCCTTTTCGTGAGCGTCGCCTGTACCTCCCCCGGCCTTACATTAGACTCCCCGGCCGCTAGGGGGCACCACATGTATGGTGGAGGCGAATTACATAAACGGCAGGTGAATTTGGAAAATTAAAGTTGGTACACTATGACGTTTGCAGAAGTGGCCACTGGGATTATCACGTTTGGTGGGTCAGATAGCGGTCTAATTGGCCAACGGTGATTAAAACAAATCGGGTTAAACTTGTTACAAACTATATAGTGATTATTTATTCAACTTCGCTTTTTACGGGAGCCATTGAAGCCTTAACAGGTAACATTAGCAATGTTAAATTATATTTTTTTTAAAAAGAAAAATCAAGTCACTTTTGAAATAAGATTTCAAACTTAAAAGGTTTCAATCAACGTTCATTTAAACAACTTGATAAACAAATGAATGTTGTATTCATATTATAATTTACTCCGAGCTATGTTTCAAGGTCTCAGTCACCCATGAAAAATTATTTATTACAATATAAGTTATTATGATAAATGAAATTTGTTATTAACGTTATATATTACAACGCTTAGCATTAGTACAACGAAGTCTCAGAGCGTCAATATCAAAATAATTCATATGTGACAATAATTAAGAGGTTTCTGTCCCTACACCACCCTCCGAGGGCGTCACTTCCCTCGTAAGCACGAACGTGGAGGTGCAGGTTCCTTATAAGAGATTATATTTAGGCATTGGTATTTCGATGCATTATAACTACGTGGTTATATACGTAACGTGAAACCTCATCTCTAAATGCAACGCGGTACAGGCTATGCTGTGCGGTTTTAACATTAGTGAATATAAGCTAGGCCGATGGAAAACGTATTTTGCTCATATTAATAAACTAAAAAGTAACTATTAACTATCTGAATAAACATACTTATTACTAACATATTTGACATATTTTATAACATAGTTTCTTAATAATTGTTAAAACGAAGCAAATTTAGAAAAATATATAATAAACAAACGTATTTATATGTTAAGTTAACTCCTAGTACGTAATGATTTAAGACCGACATTAAAAATGGCGTAAACAAAAAAAAGTGCAAATTGTTGTGTCGTACTATTATGTCATTTTAATGGTTACGAACCAGGCACGCATAATGCACGAGGAGCACTAATTTGAGGGAGTAAATAGCGAACGCACCTACGACGGGTCCGAAATGATTATTTAATAGTAACCCTCCCAGCCCCACAGCCGCAAGGGGGAATCGAGACCCTAGAAAAAGTTTTGCCACCGCGTCTATCAAACTAGAACCCGAACAATGAAAGGCGTGGAACGGCACACAAATATTTCTGATAGAAGGAGTAAGGGAGGTAAGACAAAAGTATCGAAATTAGCGAAGACGCTATGTGTGATAACTGCCTAATGGATAATGTGAAAAATACACCACAGGGTGTATGTAGGCTTTGGCCAACTACCTGATTTTGACACTAATCAAGTTCTTATTGAAAACCAAAATTTTTATAATATATAAATGTGAAAGTGGACATGAAAACATAATCTTTATAAATTTTATAATAAAAGATCAAAAATATCGCCAATCATCATAGATATTTTGTACATTTATTTATACGTATTTATAAATATTTACTATTATTATTATTTTTTTTACTCTTTGTTTCTATCGTTATTATAAAAACCAAATAAAACAAAATTTGAATTTTTATTTTACCAGGAGCAAGGAATAGGTACATTTTATCCATAAATATCTAGCAACTAGGATAACATAAGCTATAAGATATACAACATTAGCAAAGGCCGGGTCGGCCCGCGACGCTGTCAGTGCAGATTATATGGGGTTGAGTTGTACCAAGGGCTCCCGCGGGTGAGGCTGGGACCGAACTACCAAGAGATCATAACTTTAAAAGAGAATTAGGATGAGGCAAAAGTAAATCACCTCAACAAATTGGAATGTACTCTGTTAAAATATATTTATGATAATGTAACATTTTGTGTATTGTTAATAAAGGTTATTTTTGAATAACGGTGGCATTGAATTTACTGCTACGATTTTTAACGATTTGAAACAGTTTAGCGACATGTTTTATTTTATTACTCTATTATGTAGAGGTATTTTAAAATTTCAATATCAAACGTAGTATGTTTTTACATTCGTATTATAACCAAATAAGTACCATATGACTTAAGAATCAACATCTTGCATCTCCAGCTGATAACTATACATTCCATAACGTCGCTGACATTTGCGGTATAAATAATTGAAATTATCAAAACTATTGCTACTGTAAAAAATAAAAAAAATAAAAAAAAAACGGCACAAAATTGACTTACCTTATATACTTCATATTCATTACATACTCGCATAAACCTAAAATAAAAACTCAAAGAAAACTAAGTCAACATTCTTTTTTATTATCTATATTTTCTTGTATTGGGTAATATGCTTCTATTTACTACGACTATGAAATCGTCATATAAAAAAAAAAAAAACAAAATTTGTCGTTTTTGTTGTAAATCTTTTTCTTATAAGTACTAAAATGATGATAGCAGTAAACTGGATTTAACTCAATATTTGAGATACACTCGCATAAAAAACTCGTATAACTCGTATAAAAAAATTAAATGTCGTTACCGCATCTGATTTAACAGTGATCTCCGTCGACGAGCCTAGTCCGTCGGGTCGGGTGCGCGCTGTAATGATTTACGCACCCTTAAAACATTTATTGAGGCCCTGAAACTCATTCGAGCCTGATTTTTGTCTGCCCTCGGTCCCCAAACAGATGTGGGTAGAGCATTATAGTTATTTCTATTTATTTCATGAGGTATATATAAAAGTTTCATTTTATATAACACCATTTTTAGGATTTATATTAAACATAACATCTTAGAAAAATTAAATGCAGAAAAAGAACTATTGCAAAATTTGCACGATGTTAATTATAATTATATTAATTTTAAAACTGTTGCGTGAAGGAATAGATATTGAAAAAACAAAAAAATCCAAATAGTAGCATACGTAAATTATCTATAAAATTAAATTTAACCATAAAGGAGAATACAAACACACACCGTTATTATTACCCTTCTATCATCGGATAAGATGGGTCCACTATTCATATTAACCCAACGCGCATCGTACAAAGAATATTGAACCTTAACACTTATTCGTAGAGTTTTAAATCGTAAACACTTTAAATAGGTCAGTACATAAAGGGCAGTAAATAGCCCCATGCATGAACACAAGCACTAAAATCGTTCACCCTTCGTGACATGTCGACCTAATCACGAACTAACTTTTCTAATGCTTTAAAATTGATTTCATTTAAGAATAATGCCCTTTACACATGTATGACGTTACCAACTATAAAGCCTTATGTACATTAATTGCATATCAAGACTCATTTATTGTTTCGATTGCGATTCTTTTGTATAAATACACCAAAACAAATGATTGTTATAATTATAATTTGTAAAGTAGTAGTATAATATAGTTAATTGCTAAAGTATGCGTAATTCATTTGGCTATAAAATAAAGATATATAAACAACTTATATTATTTACAGTGTACACTTATTAAACATAAACGATATTATAATTTTTTTTAATTACAATTTCTTTCTATATTTGGATAGTAATTTCATATGAATTATTAAGAAAATGTATATTAAAATCTATGTTTTATTTAAACTACTTAAACTTAAAAAGCTGGGTAGACGAATTAAAGACATTACAACCTCAACCTCGAGATAGTCTATAAAGTATTTTTAGCCTACTAGTGTAAGGCAGCGACTACATACAACCGCTGCAATGCCTACCATCTCAGCCATTACTGCGACATGGCACCGAACCTCATTCCTTTAAAGTCGGTTACCCTTATTTTCGGTTGGTTAATTCTGTTGCGTGTAGACACCTCGCGAGTTACTAGGCGCTAAAACTAGGTGTGGAGGTGGGCGGCAGCTCCTTCCCATCGCTCCTAGTACGGTAAGCAACATTCTTACTCTTTGTTCCGCATTTTAGCCTTTATGCATAACATGATAAGGAACAGGGGTTCGTACCAAGGTGGAATGTTGTACGTGCGGTGAGTTACTGCGGCGCCCTGCAGGCGGGCTCGCGACTAATTCCGTTAAAATTCTCAGTACGCTATGCTCGCCTGGTAGCGGTAAGCAGGGTAAACGAGGGGGCTGGCATCCACCCGGGTCTTAAGGTAAGGGTTACACAGTAATGCTATACGCCATTTAATAATTAATTAACCACAGATAATGAAAAAAAACAACTTGTTTAATTTATTCATCGTTTCAAAACTGTAAATTTTAAATCGCGGCAATTCGATTTAATATTAAAAGTCACATGGCTTAATATAATGATAATCAATTCAAAAGGAATTAGTCCAGACGTGTTTCGGAATTTATAAACATTAAAATATAATAATTCGATTCTATGTATTATTAGTTTTCATAAAATTTTCCTAATGTCCCACTACTTGGCCGCAGCCTCCTCCCTTCTTAAGAAGTTTTAAAGATTATTCCACTACTCTATTACAGTGCGGATTGAAAGATTATAAAAATAAAAATATTTACATATACAGGATTTATCCGACATGAGTTGTCGGGATTTCCTTCAACACATTAAAACTAAACTTCCTCAGTCAAAATCGAAGTGCCATTGCACTTAACGCTCTGGGTTATCTGGACTTATTAATAATACTAGCTGACCCAGTGAACTTTGTTCCACCTTAAAGGCAATATCACATTATCACATTTTTTTAAATTTTAACTTAGGGTAAATAAAAAAGATATAATTATTAAATTATTCTTTATTTGCCATATATTGTAGCACCTTGTGATAAACGATATTTTTTGTTTTTTCATTAGGCGCGAAAACAAATAACGCGGAAGGTCTTCCGACACGTGAACATGCCACATATAATTGGCCATGGGAAAAACATGGGTGTTCGAGATTAAGACCACAAACTTTCAACGATTGGCCTTGTGACTTATTTACAGTCATGGCGAATGCTAGATGGATCGGAAATTGAAGCCGTTTAAACTGAAATGGCATGTCGGTTGGGATCATCGGGATCCTCGGAATGAGAACTTCCTCACCTTTGAATTTTCCTTTGAGAATTGTGGCGTAAATCAAATTGTTCATCAATTTACTTACCACCAAACGTGTTCCGTTGCACAATTTTGGTTGGTTTAAGTTTCGAAGCATGATTAGTATAGAACCAATCTTTAGTCGTAAATTGTGTGGTGGTAAGCCAAGTACATCCAAGGAGTTTAAAAATTCAATGGGATAGTTGGTGGCATCATCTTCATTTGTTAGACAGTCAATAGATTTGAAAGAATGCAGTGTACCAATGATGTCATCCTGAATTATGTAATTTAAGTCATCTACATCTTTATTCTTAGCTGCCAAAATTGCTCGCTCACTCAACCATTCATTATTTTTGAGGTTAGTCATGATGTTTGGGAATACTTTGTTGATGAGTTCGTATTTTGATGAGACAAAGTTACAAAAATTCGGAGGAAATGAAATCAATCCGCTCGATTCGTCGACGGGTACTCGACCATTGCCAAGACCAATTAAGGCAAGCGTTTATTTCGTCAGCAGCAGTCGATCTGGGAATTACTGGCAATGTTTGGCGGAAATCACCAGACAGTAAAATCATTGCTCCTCCAAAACATCTCGAGTCATTACGTAGATCTTTCAACGTTCGGTTAAGTGTTTCCAATGCACGTTTGTGCGCCATTGTGCATTCGTCCCAGATGATGATCTTCGATTCTGATAAAACTTTGGCCGTAGCGGAGCGCTTTGTAATGTTGCATGTTGGTTCTTCAATAGATTGAAGATTTAACGGCAATTTCAATGCAGAATGTGCCGTACGACATCCTTCTAGCAATGTGGCTGCTATACCAGAAGAAGCAACTGCAACCGCAATGTTGGATCTTGCACGAACAGTGGCTAAAACTACTGACATGAGGAATGTCTTACCAGTTCCACCAGGGGCATCCAGGAAATATAAACCACCGTTTCCATCATCAATTGCCTTCATTATTGTATCATAAACTTCTTTTTGTTGGGGATTCATCAGGGGTACATTCGTTTGAACTACTAAATCTAATTCCTGGTGATCATATTCAGGTTCCCGTTCCAATTCTCGATTAAATGCGTCATTCATTTCACAATTTGGCGCTGGCATTCCTAACCTGACTAATAAACTACCGCACATGAGATAACACATGTCTTCGATCAAGAGCAAGGCCCGATTATGTTTCTCTTCATTCATTTCAAGATCGGAATTTTCTGAACTGACACGAATTTGATGTAAAATATCTTCTGCCATATTGTCCTTGTATTTGTGCCACAGGTTAGATGGGTTCGATGGAAAGCATGTCGAAATGATGATAGCAAATAATGTACGTATCTGACTTGGGGATGCAGAGATAATGGCTTCAACGATTGTAGTATCCCAATGGGTATCGTTTTCTAGTAACTTGAGTTCTTCACATGCAGCACGATATGTTGGAAATATTGTACCATTAAATATATTAAATAGTCCGTCCGTCCGGATAACCAGGAACCAAAAAAAAAAAAAAACGGGATAAAAAGAAAATATCCTATGTCCTTCTCCCAGTTCTTAGCTACCTCCCTACCAATTTTCAGTCAAATTGGTTCAGCCGTTCTTTAGTTATAAATAGTGTAACTAACACGACTTTCTTTTATATATATAGATTTAGGTTTAAATATATCATCATAAAAAAATTACACTGCAACCGAGGACATTAAAAACGACATTACTAAATTTACTGTCGTTTAATGAACAGTTTTAATTGAATAATTGAAAATCTTCGACAATCTTCGTAAAGTAATTATTGAAGTGTAGCGTGTATGCTTAGCCTTAGTGAGCGTTTTGTGACTTAGCCCCAAGTTGGCAACGTGTGCTAGAGATCCACTCGAACCTTAGCTCTAATATATCCTCAACATTTTCATTTATTACCCGAATACGCTGCAGCCTAAGAAAGGACTGCATTAACCTATTCTTTGTTTATTTCTGCACGTTAGTGTGCTCCATCTAGAGCCTATACACGACGAAATTGGAGAGGCACACTGGTCATTATATTACAAAGCAAATGACCTTTTATTATAATTATTAGCATATTATTACAACGCATATTCTGTCCTCTTAATAAACATTTAGAAGATAAAAAAAACATCATATACTCTGCTCTAATAACCGAATTCAACATCTAATAGAGATAATTTATATATTAAAAAGTTCTCTTTTAAGAATAAAATATAGAGCTAAGCTGACGTAGAAGCTAGAATACGTGAATCTTGACCGAAGACAGCGGGTTCGAATCCGAACGAGCAAAACTGAGTTCTCATGTGCTTAATTTGTGTCGGCATTTTCATGTTATGCTATGGAGACAAACAACGTACATTTGTTGGAAGAAATTCTACCACATGATTACCCAATATCCATAAAACCGCATTGGAGCAGCGTCGTGGATTCAGGTCTAATTCCTGTTCTGATGAGAAGGCGTTACCCAGCAGTGTGTTATTGAAAATAATTTAGTTTTATTCATAAAAAAATAAAAACAATTAAATATAAAACCGTCTCTTAAAGTGTCAGCTGGCGAGAAACATGGAGGCAGTTGAGATATCTCTTATAATAAGAATTTTACAAATTTGTATCAAGATTTCAGTCATCAAATATTTGTTATATAGTAAACGTGTTCTTATTAAATGAAAGTTATTGCTCAAAGTTTTCTCTTCAATTAACAAACTATTTAAGCCGTGCTAAACGATATGCCGATCAACTAATCACTTTGTACTGTACAACTTAAGTATTTTAACTTCACATATAATATATACTATCCTAGAGTCTAAGCATTCGTCGTCAGATACAGTTTTTAAGCTAATAGTCTTTACTCTAATAGAATCAATGTCCTAACTATTTTAACTTTACTGAATATAAATAAACAAATTCAATTATCGCTAATTAAATCTCTTCTAGAGGCTGATTTCCTGGTACACGTGTCACTATCATATTTTTTTTTTTCATTTAATTTCATGCACAACATATATACAGGGTGACTGGTGAATTAGTATCAATACTTAAGGACGTGATATTTGACGACCATATATGACCAAAAAAAAATACATATAACATAAATATTAATAAACTTCTAAGTAAAGTTAACCAAAAGTTATGTAATTAATTACGCGTCATGTGGACGCCCTAGCTGCGCTGACGACACAACACCGTTATGTACATTTAGTTATCGCGCGGTACTTTCCCTACGTCCAAACGCCGCCGCGTGTTAACAGGGTAGCAGGCTACCTTTGATAAACAAGCATGATCCAATCCCCCTTCATACTTTAAACCTGGCTTAGAACAGGCAAAAATACCAAAATATTTCACTCGTTTAAGCAACAAATTTGTTGACTAGGTAAATGATATGAACTTGGGACAAAAATTAACTGTTTACCTATCTTGGTATTTCCGGCGTATTTAAAAATTGAATCATACTTATTTACAACGATTGTCAATCATTTAACTACCTATTTACCTACATAACTACACTAACCTTAACAAATGTTCAAAGTGAGCTCCTGCTCGTGTGGTACACAGTTCGGCACGTTTACGCATATTGTCTTTCACACGCTTTAACACGAATGGGTCACTTTACTACTCACATTATTCTGCATTTGTGTATTGATAAGCCATACCTAATTACTAATTACGGGTCACACTCACACACGAAACATTAGGTATACGCGTAAGATCGATCGCTAGGGGCGCGCGCGCGGGAAGATGGACGAACCTTACGGCGGCGCTCGCCCGACTAACCTACTAACCTACTAATACTAATAAGCCGCGGGGCAGGGGTTGCGGGGGGGCAAACACCACGCCGCACGCGCCGCGGAAATATGTCCACACTTTATTTATTTAAAGTAAAATTTTTGTAAATTTGGTCAAAAATTAAGTACCTATTTTTTTTACATAATTCGAATGAGAATCATGTACCGATTATGCTCCTAAAATATTGATCCTAATTCACCAGTCACCCTGTATATATATATATATATATATATATATATATATATATATATGTTGTTGTAGTTTTATGTGTTATATATAACCATAAATAAATTGAATAGCATATCTATGATTACATATTATTTTCTACCTTTCTAAATATTAGTTAACCATTCGCTAACGTGTATTATAATTTAAGCAATTAAAAATAGAATATAACAAATAAGAAATGAAAAACTTCATTGCAAAAAAAAAGTTTGCGAGCTTAATAGAAATCTGTTATTATATTTTGCTACAAAAAAATCACAAATAGACTTCAAACAGCGAAAGTTTGTGTACGTTTTATAAAGCCTTAATTTGATTTATATACAATCATTAAGTTTTTTCCTTATCAACTAATATTATTCCCATATACATAAATTAATATTCGAATGTCACGTCACAAAGAAACATCAGCTGATTTTGACAGTTGCGACACGGTTGTTTGAACTTTATAAAAATGTAGGTCATTAACAACGTCATAAATGGACAATAAATAATATCTATAGCCCATTACTACGAGCACGTGTATCCATAAATAAACAATTACCGAATTGAAAACGCGTTTAATTTTTACTCTTATTTTAAATGAAATAGGTTTTAAATTCGATTGATTTGTTGCAAATCATATTTAATAGGGATAACTAACCCTAGCAATGCCGTGAGGGCCAAAAAGACCCTCTATTTAACGAAACGCTGAATCGATCGGAAGGGGACAAAACTTAATTATGTCATCGTTCAAGGTCGACTGCGATGCATTCGTTCGTAGTAAATCTGTCAATCGATTCGGAAAACTAAATACAGTTCAATGTTGAGTATGAAATTTGGCGGTAAATTTTCACGCTACAAGTTTAAAAGACATATTATAAACAATACGTTAAAATTTATTAAATTCATAATAGCAAAGTTATGTTTTTCTTACTATTTTTAATCAACGATTATTAGTTGTTGTTGAGGTACATCGAGGTTAGGTAATCTAATCGTGTAAAAATAATAATAAGGAGTACCGTAATTAATATATTATTTATAATAAAAAACACAAAGCACGTGTAATTAGTTATATTATTAAAAATCTGCTACAAAATCTATTTATTTTGTAAACCTATTGTTACACTTTCGAATAAGCAGTCTCTTTCTATCTTCTATATTATACAAAAGAACGACTGACTGACATTTCAACGCACTGTCCAAACTAGTGACGCTAGAACCGTGAAAATTTGCATACGGGTTTACATGGCCTTTTGGTTTCATAATAGGCACTAAGGTAGATTTTTGAAAATGTAACCCTGTGAAGGGATGAAAACTTGTATGAGAGACATTTATTGTAGAAGAGAGCGTTGTCTTATATTTTATTTCATTAAGTCACCCATCATATTATAAGTATTAATGTTATTTCGAAAAAACTCATCCAATCAAATACATAAAAACGAAATGAACACCTTTAAGAAGACCGGTAAAACTCCAGACATTTCGTTATTCAGACAAAGAGCAAGTGAAGATTATCAAAAGGAACATTTTTTTATTACAGACGAAAGCTGAAACAATACACATCAAAAGATCCATTTGTACGTACAATAACATACTGAGCTAGAATTAAACAAACTCCTAATCTCTGACATCAAAGCCGTCGCACGAGCCGCAAGTGCCGGCCGACGAATAAAATAGCCGGTCGTGTTATTAACAGCCCCTGTAGGAGAAAAAAAGGGGGGTGGGTGCGGGCTTAGGATCACTGGATGTGACAGTCAAGCGCAAGTTAAATATTTATTGTATATACACGTGTATAGTAATATTACTTTCTTTTTCCTTTTTTATTTAACATCATTGTATTCTTAAAAAAGTATGTAAGTCCTTATTTGTTTTTAATATTTCTTTAAACACAGTTAAGTTCTGTCAAACCAATAATGTAAAAATAAATAATACGTACATTTTAAATATTAAACCAAATTTTGTATTAAACAAGCAAATATTAATTAAGTCAAATATCTTATCAAAAAATACACACACGTTAAATCTTTCCTAACGTTTCCTAAGCCAAGTGACTAATCCATCCAGCGACCCTAAATCCTTGTCTTTAGTATTCGAGAAAAAAGTAGGGAGGGACGAATATCCCACAGGGGGGCAGCAATGGACTGAAGGAGCCCCAATCAATCTTACAAGTCGCACTGCGATGGGGAGAGGCACTTTCGGGGGTCGAAGGGACCGTACCCTCTTACGGTCTGCGACTGACCCTTCGGGAGAAACGCGGTGGAAAAGGTCGGACCTAAACTCTGAATATTACTGGGCTTAATGTTTGTGATTAATGTACCGTTTCCAGAGCTCTCATTCAGATGAATCAATTTTAAATGACAAGAATTTAAAAGTGTCTCCCTTAAAAAAAAATTAAAACGAAATTTACCGTACTTACACACCATACATCTTGTTATTACACCAAGACATAACAAATGTTTGTAAAATGATACGCTTAAAAAAAGAACAAAAATGCAACAAAATAATGTATTTATTTACCAACGCAAAATACTCAAAAAAATATATAATTTTGCACGGACTACAGGCTACGTTATATGAACCGTCCGTCCGCTTCATAATTCCCAACAAACATTATCGTTGGAACGAAAACCTATCGCAAAAAACCGTCAGAAATTGTACTTGCTCAGTTCTCCGTCGGGCATCGTTTTTGTGTCTTGTCTAATACCGTGACGCCCCCTTTGATGAAACCTCGTACCTCCCCACCCAACACCCTCGCCTCAAGCGAGAAAAATGAGTTAGAAAAGATGCGGCGCCCGATTATAGCGTAACGCTCGTCCTTTGTGTGGGACATTCTGAATCAATCGGTCGCAAGGGCCGCCGCTGGCGTCACACGGTTACTTGTCAGGTGCGACCGCCTATAAATCCTGATGGCCTGGTAACGTGAAAAACTTTACCAAGAAATCTCTTACCATTCGTCAGATGAAATCAGTTTTTTTTTACCCTTCAATTTCGATAAGTGTCTCCTAATGTGCCGCATTGCTATTTTTACTAAAGGAATAGTTCTTAGAAATCTTCAAACGTTTTATGCGCTACAGCGATTTAAATAAATATGTTTATTTAAAGTTGCATAGTTTTCTATAACTTATATGACTGAAAAGACGAATAAACACATTAATCGTTGTGATGTAATGAATCAAATTAATTCATTAACAATTCTCGAGACTGTACTGACTGCAAAGGACGGTTATATTTTTTACCCAACTATTTAAAAAAGGAGTGTAATGTTTTCAAGGTTCACGTATGTATGTGGTCATCTTTATTCCACCATAATAACATTTAAATGTCTGAACAGATTTGTATGTAGGAATATCGTTAGAATCCTTACACCTTCGCAAGTGACACTGGCTATATTTTTTTTTTTATTATTTAATTCGTTACTGGGCAGGGCATTCGTGTTTTTTTTTATCGTCATAATTAATTATTATTCTTATAAATCCAATAGCCAAAGTTACCCAAAACTTACGCACGTTTTTAAGAGTCCATTAATGTTTTTGAAAATAAACCTTATAAAATAAATACATTCAATGATTACTCAAATCATTTATGAAAGAGATAAAAAATAATACTTTGCTATTTCAAGCATAAGATGTGCAAATTATAATATCACTCTAGTTCGACAACGTTTGTTTGGGCGATCTAAAGACAGTAGAAATTGTATATTTTGTTTGTCATTGTTTAGAGACGATGGCTTAGTTAGAAAGAGGAAACAAAATGACTAACCACTTTGCTTATGTCATTTCCGCATCCTTAAAAATTAATAAAAAAACAAGTAAAACCAGGCGTAGGTAGTTATGTTATAACCTCAGTACGTATTGAAGAGAGTTTCCAAATCATAACAAGGGGCACGAGTTCTCTACAAAGGCGCGTTTGTGGGTCGAACAGACCGCCGGCTTTAGCTAGTTCGCAAAGTTTAAGCTAGGGTTAAACCCGCTCGCAATTTCGCATTATGTTTATTTTCCGAAATATTTATATGGAGAAAAATACATTTTGCGGTTTAAAACCGAAAAGGGTTATGGCTGGGAATTTCGAGTTTTAACGAGTGGTTCAGATACATTTATATAACTGATAGATCGGAGTATATTTATATACTGGTAGATAGGTATTTACTCATGAAATTGTCTTGAAAAAGGTTGTGATAAATCGTGGAGTTTTACAGCGGGTATTGTAAAAATAATTATTAAGTAATAATTATTTAAAAAAAAAAAAATAATATATAAACGGAGTTTACTTATATATTTAATTATGTGCGATAGATTAAAATCAATAAGACTGAACTTAGGTAATAATATTTAATTTTTATAACAAGAATGCGCGGAGTTAAAAAAAAGTTTTATTCATTGCAATGATAAGTAAAATCAATTAACTGACCTTATTGTCCAAGTCCAGGCGATCATGACACCCCATGCTGCGCATATGCTTCAAATATGCTGTGGTAATTGGCACGCTGTAGTCCATATCATCGCCCCCATAAAACACACCGCCGTCAGGCCTCCACGGTTTCGGTAGCCTCCCATAGGAATGGAGATAGTCAATACTCGATGGTAACAACTTTTTTCGAGGTGGCGACCTCGATTTCGGTGGATCCTTTGACGTTAAATTTGCCACGTCCAACGGATTGTATTTCTTTTCTCTTTTGCTATCCGTATTATCAACTTCACTGTCTTCTGCCGCCCTGGTACTTTCGCTCTGCACTTCTTCTGTATTATTTAATTCTTCTTTCTTCTGATGAATAAAAGGAGGTGGACTGTCAGATCTGACATCTTCAACATCGATGACGCTATCATCTTTATCTATTTCAGGGTCAGTTCTTACTGGTTCTTCTTCTCTGAAGGGTTCAACAGAAGAACTTCTATTAAAGAGTGTGGTTGCGTCAAATCCATTGCTTTTCTTTGAAGTTAACTCTATATATGTTGGTTCTTCTTCTTCGGGGGCCTTAGGACTTTCAACTTTCTTAAGAGGTTGTAGATCAGTGTAATCGAATTTTGGTTCAAATGAGTAATTTTGTGCCGCATCGATTTCGGATTCCCAATTTCTAGTATAGTCTGGCGCGCAATGGGGTAGAAATGGCAGGTAGGTGGGGTGTCTTGTAGGCGAGGGTGAGGGTGTCGGGAGAGGTGGAGGAGAAGCACTGCGCGGGCGCCGTGCACACTCCGCACATCCGGTCAGGAAACGCGTGACCGCTTCTCGAGGGAGAAACGCGTACGTCTCCGTAATCTGTTGGAAAAATGACGATATCATTAATTAACACAACATTTATGTATATTTGTTCAAATATATTAAAATTATATAGTATACATAATTCATAATTCTATATATTTGCTTTATTATAAAACTATTAAAATTGTAATTTGTAAAATAGCTTCTTGTGACTTTGTCTCCGAGAAAAAAATGTAATATATTTTCTGCTAGGTTCATAAGCATCAACACACTTCATTATATCAATAAATATGTCGGTACCTTATCATTTTAGTTAGTAATTTTTTTTGTTAGCTAATCATCTTTGTTAACAATACACTTGTGTGTAGCATTTATGTCGTTATACCAAAATTTAAAAGTTTTCCTTTATTATAAACAAGTTCAAAAGAATTAACTCAGTTTAGTAAAATAATAATAATAGTTATAATGATATTCCACAAATCACGATGTTATAATTGTTTGTATTATTTTTCTATTATAACAAGAAAATACATAAAGTAGCATATCGTGCCATCTGTTTACGATCTGTACATCCTTGAGCAACTAAGCGACATTTAGAACGTAGTTCCGAAAGCATTCGCTAGATGTCAGCTGAACATAAAATCAATCACAAATGTTTATATGTATAAATACATTATTATATATTTAATATTTGTCTTGAAATATAACTAAATTTAATTAAAAATAACTATTAAATAATGACTTACAGTTCTATATGTTCGCTTCTGTCCTGCATGTTTGCCTGGCCGCCCTTCCAACTCAACATGAACGGTGTAGATTATGTCAAAAAAGTTTTCTACTATCGCCACCTTCCGATACACTGGTTCTTGGTTTGGCGCGTTCTGTAACAAAGAAATGGAACTATAAATAAAATAAATTTATCAGCGCCATCTTTTAATAAGTGGCAAAAACAGGACAAGCTTCAGTGGTAGTTAAAGGTACTACATCAGTAGTTTCCTCTTTTCGACGCTAGGTGTCTATCCTTACAAATCTTATTTTGACTTCATTATTTCAAATAGTACCTATGGCGTATATTTTTTTGTTCTGAATATTAGTGACTCTTTCTTTTACTTAAAACGAAGATGTACAATATTCAAATTAATAGCATATATATAGAGTAAGGCACGTCATCAAACTTTGTCTCTAACGAGTGTCGACTGTTACGCAACACAACGCATCGCAATTAGCGTCATAAATTACGATTCAAACATTAGGTCGCGCGGGACGGGCTAACAACTGACCCAGGAATCGGGGATTCTGGAATAATTAGGGGACTCAATGCAGAATATGATTGCGGGATCAGCATCCCTGGTGGGTTTAATCGGGGGTTGTTTAATTACAAAGTACTGTTGTTTTTTTGTGTCCCAATTTTTCATTGTGCTAAATTGTTTTGTTGGTTTTAGGTTCGTAATTTAAAAAAGAAATGAGTATATTCTTTCTAAATATTGAATTATTATTTTTGTATATAAAAAAGCTTCATACAAAAATTATCAATTTGTTTTCCTCCCCTTACATATAAGCTATATATATATATAATACAGTTAAAAAATATATCAAACATAAAGTTATAACATTACGGAGTTACCTACTAAAATTATGAACTCTATTTTGATATTTTACAATTTTTTGTGTGCCTTTGTTTTTTAGTACAATGATTATTTTTTTTTAAATTTTCCAATGTTGCCATTTCTCAATTCTAAATATTTAATGAAGACTCCGATTCGCAAGTCCGCATTCGATATAAATATATTTTAAAAAATCGTATACTACATTGTATTTACTAAAAATAATTAAATCTTACTTTTTTATTGCAGAGATATCGATGAGTATACAAATTTATTTTCAATAAATATAAGTAACTGATAACATGCTAATATATTAATTACATAAAAATACTTTTACTAAACTATTTCCCAAACTTAGAGACTAAACTGGTTAGCCGACCAGACATATAATTTTCGTTATTGGAAAAAGAGCATAAAATACTTTTAATGTTTAAGTTAAGTAATATTATTAATGTCTTATGTAGCTTAGACTTAAATAAGAAAAGTTAAGCCTTTCTTTTAATATGCGCCTTTAAATAAGCTCAACGATTTTTCGGCCCAAAAAGTCCGCCATATTTTGCTCCTTACTTTCAAAATAATACTCTCATGTTGATAACCCTGAACGAACCGCGTATCATCACGCGCCATTCCGGGATGCGCGTCCCGCCGGGACTAATGGCCGCGGTAATTACACGCACTAGTGATGTAACGTGCGTTTTATTATATTTACTGCGAATAATTTGCTACAAAAAAATTTAAATAAAAAAATTGAATTGATGAAATAGATAAAGTAGTATGGAATATGCATATTTAAAAATAATAACATGTTATACCGTCTGTCTGTTTTCATAAAGTAAGAAAATTTTCTTTTCACTGGCATTAATATAGATGCAATTTTTATAATAACAATAAGTTTAAAGCTCGGTTAATGCATTCATAAAACCATTCGTTTTGCTAACGGACAATGGAATTGTGTAAGCGACGTTTAGATTTTTTTAATGAAACAAAATTTTCGTACATTTACCCTAATAGTTACTGATACCTAATCTGTAAAGCAAGCCAATAGCATCTCGATTGCGCTTCGTAGAAATTCTACTATCTCAGGAAATCACTTCTCTCTTTCTGCTATCAATAATTTGACATTGGAAAGACGAAGACAGTATTGTTTAACTAATCACCCGCTAAATACAATTTATCGCTAAAACCGAAAGCAATTAACAGTTAATATTCACTAATACTAGACACCTCTTTTGCCAAATCAGTTATGTTAATAAATTGTACATTTTTAGTGAATTTAATTCAATTAGAAGGATTTAGAGCTGAACCCCTGAAGCCTATATAAAATCATAAATTGTTTTCATTCAAATAGACTTTTACACTTATGAATCCTCAACTACCACCGGTACCGAATGTGGATTCCACCGAAAAGAACCGGCAAGAAACTTAGTAGTTACTCTTTTCTGTTTACAAAAACACAAAGTTTTATCAATTGCATACACTTAATTCCTGCACGAGATCCAATCATTCAATCTACGATTATTCGTTTGCACTTTAAACACAATCCAAAAAAATAATATCTGCTACGATCAGGAGTGGATTATACTTTTACTTGTAGAACTAAAATGTTGAAGTAATTATGTAACAAAGTACGAGCCGAGTTTCTTGTGGGGTCTGCGTATCACTCTCTAATGACTGTGCGATTACACGAAGTGGTTACCGCAAAATAAAAGAGATTCTTGTAAATCGACCTCCCTCCAACCGTTTCGCTCCTAGTAAACTTCTCTAAAGATCAAGAAAAAATGTAAATTTCTATTAAAAGTGCATCATTAAAAAGTAGTTTACTTTTTGAAAAAGGTTTTATATCTGATTAATAAATATATTTATTTCTCTTATTTAATAAACAATTATATAATCTATGGAACTTTGCAAACCATTACGTAATGTGAATGAGCTTAGAAACTATAAGTATATTTAGAAATTAATAAATACTTTATAATTCTTATTGAACAACATTTCGGTTCTATTAATAAAAAAAAAAATACGAATTTGCTAAGTCAAGGAAAAATATACAATGCGTATTATTAAAATAAAGTTATAAATAAGTACAAACTTCCTAGAAATCGGCTGTGTTATGGAGTGTTGTCACATAACTGTCAGGCATTCGCGATGACTTATCCAGGATACGATCGACCCAAATGGGACTAATGACAATCGCAATTACTTCTGATGAAGAGAGAACGTGATCGGTTACTCGTCATAATGAGCCTTATTTATGTTAATATAAATTAACAAAAAATGTTAAGGAATATTATAAAACTAATGACTTTTTAAATGATGCACACAGGGAATGTAATGATCGCATCCAGGCTGTTCCAAACACAAATATATATTTGACGGGCCGGTTGGCGTGGTTGGTAGATACTTGCCTTTCACGCCGAAGGTTGTGGGTTAGATTTCCACCCAGGACAGACATTTGTGTGCATGAACATGTCTGTTTGTCCTGAGTCTGGAAGTAATTATCTATATAAGTATGTATTTACAAAAGAAAATTAGTATATGTAGTATATCAGTTGTCTGGTTTCCATAGCACAAGTTCTGCTTAGTTTGGGATCAGATGACCATGTGTAAAAAAATATATATTATTATTTTATACAGCAAATAAAAAAGTAAAATCTCGCTGAATTTCTTGCACCATATTTTTCGGATCGCGTGGTCGACTTTTATCTATCAATAAATGCTACATTGCATTCTTATTTGCATTTCATAGAAAAGAACCAACGAATGTAATCGAGATTATTGTTTAATATATATTATATATATATATATATTATTAATATATATATATATATATATTATATATATATATATATATTTTTTTTTGAATAATTTCATTGGAAGTAACGTTTTTATTATTTTAAATGAACTTGGTTGTGATCTTTTCATTGCCAAGGTATGTTATCATCTATATAAATAGTTTTTCAGTGGCAATGAAAACTGTTGAACGCGCCTTGAGATTGGTAGTATAGCGCTAAGCGACATCGTTTAGCGTTGTTCCGGTGTTAAGTCAAGGGTATACAAATTAAGCCCACGGTTCGCGGAGCATTGACAAAGAACTCAAACACTTATTACCGGGTGGCTCATTATTCTGAGTTTTTACTTCAAGTAAATAAAAGAAATGTCAAACATCTCCTCCGATGCAATCACATTTAATTTAATTTTATAAAAAGAAGTTTGATCCTAAGCCCTCACTCAAGAGTGGGTGACTTGAAGTACTATTATTTTTTAATCGTTTTCTTTATTACTTATATTCGTTTTTAAATATGCGTACGGGCAAACATACCATATGATCGTGAGTAGCCACCGCGTATATTTCAGCTCTTTGAAAAATATTAACCGTTCCTGATATCACTGATGCGCAACCAACTAATGTTATGTCCCTGGCTTTGACACTGGCTCACACACCCTTGAAACCTGAACACAACAACATTTGGTATTGTTTTGAATGATTTTTAATACCTATACTTAAAGCTTAAAAAAGCCGAGATGGCGTAGTGGTTAGAGCACGAGAATCTTAACCGACGATCGTGGGTTCAAACAAGTAACACTGAATTTTCATGTGCTTAATTTGTGTTTATAGTACATCTCGTGCTTGACGGTGAAGGAAAACATCGCGAGGAAACCTGCATGTGTCTAATTTCATTGAAATTCTGCCACATGTGTATTCCACCAACCCGCATTGGAGAAGCGTGGTGGAATAAGCTCCAAACCTTCTCCTCAGGAAGAGGAGGCCTTAGCCCAGCAGTGGGACATTTACAGGCTGTTACTGTTATACTTAAAGCTTATATATTATATGTGTTCATATAAACGTAAAATATATATAAAACTATAAAAGCGCAATAAAAACGAGACGTCTTAGAATAAATCAGAAGTGAAGTTGACAGGCTCGAGGGTCGGGATGAAACAGGGCTATCATCGTTCGCTTATCCCGACCGGGATCGCCCGGGGCGAGGCTAATGGCGATCGCAATTACCCACTAGCGGAGCACGTGAGACGGGCCGAGTGGAGTAAGTGTCCGCGACATAGAAAGCTTTTATCAAATATTTTTGAGATTATCTATAAATTCTATTTCATGTTTGTGCTGACTGAATATCAAGGCACAGCCTAGAAATCTCTTGGATTATAGGTTTATTTTATAGCGTAAGCATCCGCTAACGGCTTTTTGGATAAACGTGTATTAACGTTGTTTGAACTTTACCCATCGGGACGAGCTCTCTTTATTGTTTAAACCAGAAATAAATATTTGTCGATGAATTCAAAATCTAAAATTCCGGCATAATATGTTGATTATTTATGATTTGGCTTTTTCTTGTAAATCTGTACCTCCTTTCTGATCTAAGATATACATACATATATTCCCTCAAGCACCAGTAAGTTTTCATGTGCTTAATTTATGTTTATAATTCGTCTCGTACTCAGCGGCGAAGAAAACCTCGTGAGGAAACCTGCATGTGTCGAATGAAAATCTGCCACATGCGTGTCGACACAAACCACAATGGAAGGCGTGGCATGTAAGCCACATCTCTTTAAAGGAGGCCTTACTAAGCCCAGCAGTGGCACATTTTAGTTTTACTTTACTGTAATTAATAATTTTCTGTTCCTTTCTAATGAATCAATTTTATCGTATGTGCGACAGGGATAAAAATAAACAGACATTTAATACAAACATTTGATTTATAGTAAATTGGCGAGCTCTGGTCTAGCAACAGGTGGCTCTATCGCAAACTGACAGACGACTTCCGAAATAGCTTTGGAATAAGTTTAGATTATATTTACATATAAAGTCGTGATGGATATGTGGATGTAACGAATGGATTTTAGATTAATGTTACGGATTCATATACACTTTGTGTTTTTGAAGGTTACGATATTGAATTTTGAGAATAAATAAACTGTTTCGATTTAAAAAAAAAAACAGAAATATAAATATATTATTTATAATTAAGTATTGACACAGAACCAGGTTAAATGAGAAGAGGTCAGAATGAACATGACTCAGATCAATATTTTATAATCGTAATATTTTATGTCTATGGCAGTATGTTGTGGTCTTATACACATATTTAATTTAAAAAAAATGAAATAAAACCGAAAAGAAAATCAATAGCATAACATTTAAAAATTTAATGAATTACTCATATATGTTCCTAAGCGGCTGTTTAGTTAAACAATGCTTTCGCTCTTTCTGTTATTATTGATTTGACAATCGAAAGAAAGAGACGCAGCATTTTTTAACTAATCACCCGCTAAACAACGTTTATAACTAAGGCCGTTATTTATTAATACTTTCGAAGGTATAAATATGAAATAACTAAACATTTTCTTCATAAAAACAGCGTTATCATCGAAATGATTATATGACTTTTAATCGATAATATTTTTATCGACATTACGATAAATAATCTCACGTATATAAATCAAAACGCAGTTCCATACGATAGAAATAACCGCAATCCATCGTTCCATTATCTGAACCACTTGATCAGAACGTCATCGTCATTAAACAGGGATGTAGCGGCGGGAAAATATCGACGTTTGTGCTCGGGCGCGTCGATAATGATTCAGTCGGGCGCGGCGCACCGTGGAACTCCCATCCGAGGTTGAGGGATGGGAAATTATTTTATATTGTTATCGAAAAAAAATGCAATATCAAAATAAAAAAAACAACTGCTTTATTTTTTAAGATCCAATTAAATATGTCAAATAAAAAATATTCTATTTTAATTGTAATACAGTTGAATTCTTCAAATCATACACATATAACAGTTTTTTTAATTCGGTTTTATATCACCAAAAGCCGTTTAACTATTAAGAATTTAGTCGAAGTCTCTTCTGTGACAGTTTATAGTACTACTGCGGCTTGTTTATAAAAAATATACCCATATTATAAACAGGAGCAGTACTACACAGTTAATTTTTATTTGCAATTAATAACGAAATAATTTAATTTTTATCTACTTTCTTTAATATTTAACTCGCATTTATATTCAAATACTGTATAAAAATTAAACTTTTTGAAAACCTTTTTAAATGAAATGAATTTATTAATTTTTCAAAGATGTTGATGTACATTGGTTTTAATTATTAATATATGATAATATAAATAGTATCGATACAATACAAAAACGTCCCATCACTATCACCGCTCGCCGCGCATTAATCAGCTGTCGTTTGGTCTCGCCGCGTGCCAGCGATCCCGACCCGCACGCAGGGCTGCCAACCGGCTAAAACTTTCCTAACAACTTTGTTACGAGAATAAGTTTCAGTTGTTAGAAATATATACCTTATCGCTATATGCAAGTTATATATGATTCTTAGCCTCTTAAGCTCTATAGTCTTTTTTATACTGTATTGTATATAATATATATAATAATGAACAATACAATGCAATGCATTTTATATGTTTCTATGAACACTATTTTTACATGTGTTTAATAATAATAATAATTCCTTAATTAATATTTAAATAAATATATATTATATTATATTAGATTGTGCATTTATTTTTTATATCCCTATATGATTACTCAATTATCATCAAAATAGTGTAAGAAGATATATATTTTTTAATTAATAATATATATATATATATATATATATATATATATATATATATATATATATATATATATTATTAAAAAAAATATATAGTGACGATATACGCAAGATGGCTGGTAGCGGTTGGAGATTGAGAGCTGAGGATCAAGCTCAGTGGCGTGCCATTGGAGAGACCTATGTCCAGCAGTGGACGAGAAAAGGATGACGATGATGATGATGAATTAAATATATGTAACTAGTAACAGAAGTTAGTAGGGCATTATATACTATACATAAATAGATATAAATTATCAGAGATGTCCTCCTGACCGATTTAAGTCACGGCACTCATTCTTAACGATGTCTAGCCAACTGCGTAGGAGACAGTGAAGTGCTCGAGTGTGCGCAAACACAGGTGCACTTTCTAATATCTGACGGCGATAATCCGATGCGACGGCACTCCGACACGACTGGAGAGAGATAAAGCGCAGGCTTAGCGCGCCTTCCGTGCAACGGGAACGTAAACACCGACTTCTCAACTGCTTTAGTCAGATATTTTTTAACAGAAAGGCCGGCAACGAAACTGCAAGCTCTCAAATGTTGTCCATGGGCGGAGATAGTCATTTTCCATCAGGTACGAACCCTTAACCTTACAAGCAATCTAGTACACGTAAAAGACATTTAAGTAGAATATTTTTTACAATTTTAAATTATTTGTCATTTTCAATCGATGCTTTTCTAAAACGAAATTATAAGAACGAATTAATAATAATATATTTTTTTAATTTATCGATATTTAATGTGTACAACACTATCGTGGAGTCTCGCTTGACAAGTGTCCTTAGAGGCGCGCGTTCCTGTGGCATACGTCGACCGTGTCAGGGTCTCATTAGTGAAAAAAGCATTTTTTCCAAATGAATGAACGAAAAATTACTACGTCATATACACACATAATTAATGATTCGTATATTAGTTCCTTGTTATATACTTTGTAGAGTATTAACAATATTATATTATGTTTAATGTTATTCTAATTTATATATATATAATACTAATAATAATGGTATAAGTAGTTTGTGATTTTTTTATTGCGTAGGTAGGCGGACGAACAAATAGGCCACCTGATTTTAAGTGGTGACCACCGCTCGTTAGCATTGTAAGAAACATTAACCATCCCGTACATTGCCAATTCGCCACCAACCTTGGGAACAAGATGCTATCTCTCGTGCCTGTAATTACACTAACTCACTCACCTTTATACCGGAACACAATAATCCTAAGTATTGCTGTTTTACTGTAGAATATCTGATGAGTGAATGGTACCTACCCAGATTAGCTTACACAAAGCCCTAAGCCCTACCACCAAGTAAATATAAATTAGTAGAAATCGTTGTTTGTTGCTATATAAGTTTGGAACTTCTAGAAGTTTCTTTTATTTTTATAGAATAAAAAATAAACCAAATATTTAACCAAATAGTTTAAAGTGTATCAAATTTGTAAACTTTTACATACAAAAGAAAATTGCTGTGTAGTTGTATCGTGTTTAATTTTTTTGTTTTTTGAAAGTTTCATTAAAATATAAAAAAAAACGATTTAATGTTTAATGCAACTAAATAATGTTTAATAAATTTTATCGATAGACGAGAAGCACGGGCCTATCCATCCGCTATGATCGCTCGCGTTGACGAGTGGCTCTCAAAGGGGTCGTGATTCGGGGGTTGTATATCAAATGTCACGTCGACATCTCATTAGCGATACTGGATGTTAAATGTACCTACAAGTTTACGTTTATATCGATAATTTAACGATATTTCTGCAGCACTATTTTTTGTTTCATTATTAAAAAAATATTATCAACATTCAAATTGTTAAATAACTTCAAATAGAGGTGAATCGCTTTAAAAAAAAAAGGAAAAATCTTCAAAAATTATGCAAATACGTAAATACGTAACGGAACGAAAATTGAAATAAAATAAAAATGTGAATTTAAACTAACATACCTCAAACCTTCACACATTGTACATTAGTACAACCGATTCCGAAAATCGAAATATTTCATGAAGTAATCAGATAATTGTCTAAATAGTGACAAAATCAAAACTATGGAAAACTATTTAAGTAACAATAATTATAATATACTACGTTACACTTGATTGAACCCTTTTTAATTCATAAACAACTCATTTTCGCCTTTATAGTAAAGTTATTAGAATTTCTAAGATGTTTTAAAATGTTACTTCATGAATAGTTTTAATCATTATTTTAAATTGACAATTAGATGAGAATTCATCTTTCGTTTAATTTAATTTTTACATATATAATAAGATGTATATTCGTTTATATACTATTATATATTACTTTACGATTACCA
This sequence comes from Nymphalis urticae, assembly GCA_905147175.2. Classification (NCBI taxonomy): domain Eukaryota; kingdom Metazoa; phylum Arthropoda; class Insecta; order Lepidoptera; family Nymphalidae; genus Nymphalis; species Nymphalis urticae. The sequence goes on from LR990007.1 coordinate 3,379,554, forward strand.
AACTAATATATATTTTTACTTTACGATTACCAAAATTCGTAGTAGCTTCATAATCCTATTAAAGGTGCAATAAAATACTTTATTACAAGAAAAAACCATCAAAATTACAACAATATTTTGGAAAAAAATATATCAACACATTGAATATACATATATTTCCAAAACTTATTAACTATATCTGTTAATATGATTTACGAATCGAGTAAGTATGTAAAATGTAACAAGAGGCGCGTTGCTTCTTCACGAATGATCACCGACAAGACACAATGCTACGCAAGATTCACATCTGAATGGAAGTCGACAACGGGAGCGAGGCAATGAGATAAATAATGAGCGACTCAATTCCAATATCTCTATGATATAACGTCTTTTACAGCTCAGCTGATCTTTTGAAGTCGGCGCCAGTTTCAGAAATATAACATAGACTCAGCGCGCGTCTTCGTAAGATTATTATGTCTGATGTTAGAAAACATTTAAATGATTCTATTTAGAAAACTTTTATGTTTAGAAGTTTTATTTATTATTTACCGCAACATAAATAATATTAAAGCTCGATTAAAAATAGTACAGTACATAGTACAGTATACGTATATATATAATTATATAGAATACGCCATACATGTATGCGGGAGGTTCGGTGCGGGGTGCGGGCTGGCCGCGGGCTGTTTGCGCGCCGTGTTTGCCGCGTGGTCCGCTATTTGCACACCTAACAACACATTCGCACGTCTCCGAATATTAATACGAGTTTTATTAAATGTTCCGTTGCCTGTGCGCTGTTTGAACTAGACGTGTTCAATATTGGCATTCGGGTCGAGCATTTATTTTGGCTCTGACTGAAGGTGAACCCTTGAATTGAAGTCAACTGCGACGGATCTATCTACGAATATATGTAGGAGTGTATGCGTTAAGACTACCAGACTTCTTATCATTAAAACCAAGCGTAAATATGTTTTTAAAATAAACAGTCCTTTCTGCTTCGATAACTCTCCGTTTAGGTGATTTGCGTATAATATTGCATAAAAATTGGTTATTATAATGGAGTCAGGCTCAAATGGCTTAAGATTTCAATAGTTAAATTCAAATTATTCACTTTAATTGCAACTTTTTTTTCAAAATAGATATTGTCGTTGAAATCACAAGACCTGATTCAATGTGTGGTCACACGCCCGCATGGCCCCCGAGCGACCGCGTAACCGCAAGCACTGAGCGCCCTACCGCTTGTACTATATCTTTACTTTATAGTTAGAACCTAGAGGTCAAAGAACTATTGGCCTTTAAGTGTAATACGTAGTTAAAGTTCAGTAACAGTAAGTGTTTTTTAGTTTCGTTATGTACCTTCGAGTATATTCTTATTTAAAAAAAAACAACTGCTAACAATTTGGAAACTATTGAAGATTTTTTACAAACATCAAGTAATGGTCATCTAGTTACTTATTAATTTATTTGAAATTTTATTCTACTGTAACCGCTTATTGTTAAGTTACATGTTAATTTTAACAGAATTTTACTATTAACTATCGTTTAATGACAGGTACGATTATTATCATCTAAAGCTATGGATTTTTTAGTCTGTGACAAATTTCAGAATGACAAATGTCATCTCAGATTGGCAGACTATGAATGTATTATTGCTTTTAATAATATAAAAAAAAATTGTCAAACAATTTGAACGTATTCGAATTTTAAATGTCTCCTTCCTAAGTTCCCAACTGTCATCAAATACGTCATAACGGATGATACAAACAGCAGTGGCGGGACAAACGGCAGGGGATGACAGGAGCCAGGGGAGTGACCGCAGGGGACGGATGCGAGGAACTTTATCTTCCAAAGAGAAATGATCAAATTATCGTTTCGTATTTCGATGTATTTCTGCCCCCTTTGTTTAACGTATGATGTGAAATATATATGTGGATATATAATATATGAAGCTAGAAAGTGAAATTATAATCATACAGAAGTACCGAAAAATAAATAGGGTTTTATAATTCTGTTTGACGTCATCAATGGTAGTTTTTACTTTGAAAAATAGTAATTTTTAGAAATAATTATGTGTGTCTGTGTATGTATTATTCGGGTGAATACAGATGGTCGTATGTAACTTGAAACCAAATGATATCGTCTAAATTAATTTCATGAGTCGAGTTTTTTTTTTAATATTATTAACTGCATTATATATCATAATTGCACAGTATATCCAATACTTTAATTTATTTATAATAATAATAATAATATTTATTTTTAATTTTCTTCAAAACAATGAATTTCCTTTAATAACCAACTCTACTTCTAAGATATTTGTAGTTTATTCATTCGAATAGCTTTAAAGATAACTGATACTGTTGGCTGAATAAATCGCACCGAGACCATTTTTACTCATTATATAATCTGTGCATAAATAGTCGAAATTTAGTAGTAGAGCGCGTGACATAATTAATGTCATTTCAGGACTCGCCTCTGGCCACACGGTACCACAAAACGTATTAATTAAATACAACAAATACAATATAGCATACAACATTTTCTACTCACACAGATAAAACAATGTGGGAGATATAATAGAAGATTTTAATATATATTTAACATAGCATACTATACAAGGACGTCAAAAACAAACATTCTTAATGGGTTTTAACAGCTTATTTTTTTAAATATCGAATACTATTGACAGTTGAAATAATTATTCAAAACTATACATAATAGTGGGTAAAATCGACACATACGAGTATATTTTAACTTGATTTCACCAATTTCATCTTGTCGTTGTTTCTTTTGTTTAAGTCATCAAACAATAGAAATAAAATTAAGTACATACCGTAGCTTTAAACTTTTAGAATTTAGGTGGTATAAGATCATCGGTCAGACGTGTAACGTAGGTAGTATTTTTTAATGTATTTTAATGACTCATTATCAATAATATATAATACAGATAGTTGTTTCGTTTTTTTTTTTTGATATAATACAAGATAACCTTCCAAATTTCTGCCGCAAAATGGTTTTTTTTTTGTTGACTCATTGTCGGTAACATTGTACAAACGTATAATACCAAAAAAGTATGTATTGGTCGATCTGTGCAGTTTTTTAAACGTATAAAAAGTTCGTGTCCGTTTCGAAGCGGGTTTCCAAATTCGTAATTCGTTTTTCCCATGAAAGCATATCAACAATCTACCATGAAGTAGCCAAATACAGGCTCAGCGGGGGAAAGATAATAGCGCGATACGATGTTAGTATTCAGTTCAAAGCGAGCAGCAAGTGAGGCGTGGGACGGATGACATCTCGTGAACAGCAGTGACGGCGTCGAGTCTTGTTGCTCGTCTCTAGGTCATAGGGTTGCCAGTTACGCGTCTATTTAATCACATATTATATATTGTCACTATGTAAATTTTATTTAATTAAAAAACGTTACGATACGAAGTAAGATAGATTGAACTTCGAGATATTGCTATTATTATTATTTTATTTGTATCGTTTTATTGGCGTTAAATGTAAGTAAAAACAACCATGCTCAATATAAAAAAGGCAAAGTAATGTATATTTTTTATATAGTTTGTATTTAAAATGATTTGAATGTAAATAAGCTAAGCTTGTTTTATGTCAAGCGAAGCCAATTGAACGCTTCAATTAAAAATATATAAGAAACTGAACCTTCGATTTTAGTTCGAAATCTTCAATTAATTATCGATTTAGTTATAAAAATATTTTTAAATTTATATTGTAAAATAATGCCCAGAACTTTTAAGCTAACCTCAGGCATAACCGGGACAGACATTTGTGTGCGTGAACATGTCTGTTTGTCCTGAGTCTGGGTGTAATTATCTATAAAAGTAAGTATTTAAAAAGAAAAGTAGTATATGTAGTATATCAGTTGTCAGGTTTCCATAGTACAAGCTCTGCTTAGTTTGGGATCACATGCCGTGTGTGAATAATGTCCCACGATATTATTATTATTATAGCAGCACTTAGTCGCTTATCAAAAAAAGTTATTAATAAAGTTAACTATATTTTATTATTTATTGGTTGTGGCAGCCCTGGTAACGGGGCAACAGGGGGCGCGGTGGGAGGGCGGAAGTGTCGTGCGTGCGATTTAATTCCATCGCCTCGCCTGGGACGGCGACTTGAGTGTACTTGAGCGATAGGGAAGCACCGAGATATCGATAACTTTAATATAAAAAATATATTTTTTAATTTATTATAACTCATATTACGACGCTGCTCTGTTATATACTCGACCAAAAAATGCAGATGTAAGCTTTGACGACTTTCTTTAAATTAAATAAACTTTAAGTTTAATGATTCAACTGATTTGATGTCAGTAAAACCAATATTTTCATTGGGTACATTTAATTACAATATGAACTTTGCTTAATGATTTTTTTACGAGTTACAAATTTATAATTATATCTATATAACATAGAATGAGATTTAAAAATAAATCTTTTCGATATTTATAATAGCTGGTACATCACTCGTGAAAGCTAGAAGCGACGGCGGCCGACACAACGGCTGCTCGTAAAATTGCGAGCCCAGGTGATTCTGTCGGCGGCGCTCCACACATACACAGCCTGCTGACATGGACTTAGGGCTGGCGATTAAATTTTCTTTAAAGCTTATAATATAAATTAAGAATATGTTATATAGGAGATTCCTTTACACCTACAACAGCGTTGCAAAAGAAAAAGACCCACGTTAATTTAATCCGCCATTTTTACACATATGGACAGAAACGTAAAGGATGATAATTTGTTGAATGTGTTCAATTGTGTTATTGTGTTGATATATACGATGTAGATATAGTGTTGGTTTGTAAGAGTAATGAGAGAATGATTTAAATCAATTTGTATGTTTTTTTTAATAAAAACCAATTCGAGGTTATTATAAAATCAGTTTCACTTCTGGATGCTATTTGTTTAATATATTGTGTAAGGGGTTTAAATGAATTATTAAAATGCCAATCTCATGCATATTAATATATGGATATATATACGACCATTTTTAATTCAAATCTTAAGTCAAACTTTTACTGCCTTGCATATGAACATTGTTCAACGAGTGATTCGTTAAACAATGCTGTGTCTTCTTCTTTCGAATGTCCAAGCAATAATGGCAGAAAAGGAGGTTTCTATTTTTCACACTTACTTTTTAAATTAAAATTTAAGTTATTAATAGGTTAAGCATAAATAACGTAAAACCAATCTGGCTCAAGTAAAGTCTTATGTATTTTGTTTAATAAATAAAATTAACTATAGTTGTGACAACCCTGAGCCAACTGGTAAATATGGCATCCGCCTCCTACTTAGTGCCCGAGGTGGGAGCGTCGTGAAACTTCTGCTCTCCGGGTCTCAACGCCTATCGGATAAATAACCTCGCTATTTTATGTTCCATAGTGACTGCTTTTGTGTACGAAATATAAAAAATATCGACTGCAACTCAATATATGACAAACGTGAAACTTTGCTTCAAATATCACGTGAATAATCATCTCAACTAATGGAGTTCCAATTTCAAATTATGTTATTCCATTAAAATTTGAAATAAATGTTTCTCACAATGAAATTAAAAATGCTTCGTTGCGTATATTTTTTTAATATCGGCAAAAGCCTAATCGCCCGAAGGTACAACATTATATCCAGTTGAATATAAACCACTATCTTCTAAATAATGTATATAGCTATCCACATTACATTTCAAGATACCTAGATTGTCTCCTCAAACACAGACAGACGAAGGATTTCATTACGCTATATTGCCACGATTATACACTACATAGTTGTTACTTGGTGTAGAAATGGCAATGCATAGGCAGCCTAATTAAATTATTTCGATTATAATGTGACGTAGACGTAGTCATATAAGATTTTAGTGACGTCATATTATAGTCCCAAGACTGTACCGTACCGGAATTTACGCTGTAACCACTTATGTTACTACCAAAAAGCAATACATCTGGTTTCAATTGTAAGTGTACTTATATAGCCAAAGGGACATAACACCTTAGAACCCACAATTGTGACGAAGGCCACTTGCTGTCTGCCTTCATATAATATATAAAAAAAATATGAAATAGCTTAATTTTAATTAACACATATTATGAACAAAACAATATGTTTAAGTATAACATATTTACTTATTTATTGAAATAAGTAAATGTATATTTCTTATAAGAAACGAGGTTGATTAAAAAAATACCATTTGATACAATGTTTTTGATTATTCTAAAAATTAATTATCCGAATCAAAGACCAAATACAAAATGAGTTTTAAGCGATTCAGAAGCCGAACATATGTGGAACCGCCACATAATAAAAGTTAATTATTACGCCAATAAAAAAATACTTTAAAAATAAGGTTGTTAATATATCAGTTCTCGTAATATAATATAAAACAAGTTATATGGTGTTAAGTCCTTATCTGTATCAATGATAATGAACATTATATAAAAATGTAGGATTTTATAATATAGATATTGTTTTTAGAATTGAATTTTGGCGTTGAAGGAAACTTGCGTGTATTGAATCAAATATGCCAATTGAGTATCCACCCACCCGCATTGGAGCAGCAGAGTGTAATGAACTTCAAAAAATCTTCTCAAGAGGACAGGAGCCTAGCAGTGGGATTTATAACAGGCTGATATTTTACTTTCACTTCACAGCATGTTGTTAACACAGAACCACGACTTCTCAACTAGAACCCGCTAAGGATGGCGATTCTTCCTGTTAACAGATATTTTTCAAACCGTAACTCAGCGGCCAGCGCTTATCCCGGTAGGGTGACAAGCATTATAAGTATCATATTATTGTAATCCTTAATTTAACTGTTAATTTAGTTTTTTAAGAAAATAAACGACAATATGTAAAAATCTTTATTAGTTAATCATGTTTTCTGAGTTACTTTTATTTGTAAAAAAAATATGATGTTCTATTTTGTATGCTAGTTACGTTTATGCTGCTGTTGAATTAAGCTATAGTAAAATAATATTTATTATATTATATAACAAATCCTATTTATTTATGAGTCATGGTAGTACTACAGAGGAAAAAAGTGGAGTTTGCCCTTCCGTCTGAATGAGGCGTCTCCTCGACTTCGAGTCGAGACGCATTGTTCTAGTGGCGCCGAGTAGCGACGCAGAATAATAGCTGAGCTGCATATTCCACGATTTTGTATTTTTTAAGATTTTTTTATGAAATTCATTTTTCATTTCATAAGTAATTAAAATCTTCTTATGTCTCTTGATTGTAAATATTGGGTTTTTTGGGTTCTTTGGTGTTACGCATAAAATTACTAACAATAATTCTTAAGATTAGAAAAATATTGCGAAAATATAAATAAAGCGACAAAACTCAGAAGAAACAAAACCCGTACAAGTTGATTCTAAGAAATCTTTCAAAACAAATTTGGTGAAAAATAAAAAGGAGATCCGGTTCCGCACAACCTTCGTTCGACGACATTTATTGAGGCGCGGTACCGGGGCATCATAAATTAGAGGGTAGCGGTCGGTCAGTAATTGCATGGAAGCGCGGAGTGTGGCGCCGGGCGAGGGCGTGTTGATTACGTGTTAGAAGCACGCGATGTTTGTAATATTGTTATTATAAAACTCCTTATGTATTCTGCGCTCCTATTAATAAGGTGTTCCATGACTTTGTTGCTTGACATATTAAAAAAAAAAGATTGACGGCGAATAAGTAGTTTTTATTAAAATTAATTTAAAAGTTAGTTTCAGTTGCTTATAATCCTACATAATATGAAGAGGTTTAAATTTCCATAATGTGTATCAAATAATAAATATATCAAAAAAGATTTATACGTTAGACGTTGGCTATTTGTATCTTGGCAAAGGCCATAAAACTACTCCACAATTCACGGCCATAAAAACGACCGCATCGGTACAACACCATAAACAGGGCGAATAAAGATATTTTCCCACAGAAACGAATCGTAACTTTCTATGGAATAAATTTAAGCACCTGTGGTTATAAAACTATTCATCGCAATTCGTTAATTTTCTGACACAATTTTTTAAATCCCATAAAATGGTATATCTTTAAGGTTTACAATATTATATAAGTGTTTTTGTTTCTGTTCATATTTCAACGAATGTCAATGTTTCAAAAGGATATCTGATTGTGAAGTGTCTGTAATATGCTCTATAAAATTCAATCTCATCTCCTCTAAACATATACTATCCTATGCTTAATGCCAAACATTAAAATGATTTCATTGATCTCATCCCATACCCTTGCCACAAAAATTGTAACGAGTGTTGTCTCTTCAGGATTTTTAATGGAAAGTTGATAATTTGACTAAGTATCCAAAAAAAATGGCAACTAAACATATTTATACACTGAATGTCTGATGTAGAATACGTAATATCCATAATCCTTATAGATGTAACTATTATCCACACCATTGCAACCCCAAAATTACAGAACCTAACTTGATAACAAGGTATGAGCACTTATCGTAGCGGCCCGGAATGAATCAATCAATCAAGGGGAGGTGACGGTAATGAGGGGCGCTCAGAAAGGGGGACTGGGTGATTTGGCCCAGGATTGTAAGCCAAGACGGCTTATACTTGTCTTTTCGCTGTAAGTTGTTCTTAGGTTATGCTTTCTTACGAAGTTGCTCGCTAAAATTAAATGCATCGACTTCAATCTTTCTAACAGTGGTTGATTCTTGTCTATCTTATTTACATACCTCAAATCGTTAGATTATTAAGCATTTTTAATGAGCAACACATATTACTGGCGTACCTATAGAAGCCAATTTTGTGTATTTCCATTTCAACCACAAACTAACATTTCTCGTGTTGACCTACAATAACAAGGCATGTTGCATTAATTTTCTAAAACCAGTTAGATTCTGGATACAGATAGCCTACATGAAATATCTCATTATACAGTAACAAGTTATTTGCTGTATACCTCGACATGTGGATAATGCATGTGCATGCAAAGGACAAAGCTTAACAACCAGATTTTTGGAGGTTCAAATATTACTCATTAATTTGAACAGGCGAGGCGTGCTGATTGCTCCGCCTCCTCCATTAATGAACGAAAATGAATGAAAATTTGTTTGAAGCTTTTCAGATCTTTTATCTGTAAATGTTGATCCAATATCAGTGGGTTTTCTGCTTTTTGAGTCCTTAAAACAATTGTTGGCTGAACTAAACTAATTTTTAAATCATGCTGGAAATATTTTTATAGAAATGTATCAGTATCTTTAGTATTAAAGACATTGTGGGTTTTTTTTTATTCAAAATAGATAGTCAGACTGATACGGGTCACCTGAGGCTAAGTAACCGCCCATAGACATTAGCAATGCAGGAATTATTAACGATCCCTTACATCGCCAATGCGCCATCAACCTTGGGAACTAAGATGTTATGTCCCTTGTGCCTGTAGTTACTTTGGCTTACTCACCCTTTAAACCGGAACACAGCAGTACTAAATATTCGTGTTTGGCAGCAATAATATCTTATTATCTATAAAAACTATTAAAATGATAATGTTATGAAGTAGAAACTACTCTTCTATTATGTGACGTCATTGTTCCTAACTTCAAGCAAACCGTGCTATTTGACTTAGACTTCTCTATTTTACTATTGTAACATACAAGGGAGCTTTCCTTTTTTTTTGTGCTAACGATATATTTTCAACACTACTGGATACTATTGTCTTTGTCTCAAGTTACTTATTAAATAATTCTCACTAAAAAACAAAATCATTATGTACCTTTATTGTAATTTGGAACACTAACTCGACTAGCATATAAATTCCATTACAAAAGATACGCGACACACCTACACTTTACACTTATTCGATCGCACCTTAATATCCAGTTTCTAGTAGCTATTTGTGCTGTGAGAGCTTAGAATAAGGTATTGAGAGAAGCCAGGACAAGTAACAAGGGACAAGTTAGAACTACTATATTGGAAATAAACAGTATACACTTTAATTGTGTTCTAAATAAAGTTCACCGACAGTTTTATTCTTACTTGTAACCGATATAGTATTCACCTTAGCTTAACTTATTATTCCCTGGTACAATTTTTTTCGTTAAAAGTCAATTGTCACAGCAATTGCTTGTCGCAAACTATGTGTGGAAACTTCGCGTATCAATCGTTGAAATGTTGACAACAGAGTTTAGCACGCTATTTTGATGCGTCCTACCCTCAAAATATTATATTTTTTAAAGTAAATATGGCTTTTCATTTTTGGACATTGCACAATTGTGAATTAGTTATTACAGTCATATAATAAATAATAAGTACGTAATAATAATAGCTAAACGTACGTAATAGTAATAGTTTTACGTGGGTTTAGTGAATGAACTGATGCGAACTGTTGCTAAATTCTTTTAAACTACCTTTATCACCCTATTGGCTTGATGCTTATTATTAAACAAAATAAAACCAACTACAAAATTGGAAAAAAAATATTATGAAATTGCAAATATAGAAAAAGTAAAAATATGTATAGATAAGATTGTAAGAAAAAATATTATACCCAAGCTGAAAAGTTCACTCCATAAAAACAGCTCTGTTATCATCGATCAAATAAACAATGTCCCGGAACGTCGAGACTCTGGATTAGGGGGATAAGTGGTCGGAAAAATTAGGGGGAACGTGTCGACGATTAAACGTCTTCTCACCGGAGCACAAACTGGCGTTTGCACTTCGGTGCCGGAAATATATTCATGTTTAACTTATATGCTTAAACTTCTGCAGAGGAAATAACTTGTATATACTATATTTAAATATTGGTCAAATACAAATCATAATTCATCTCGTGCTTTAGGGTGAAGGAAAACATCGTGAGGAAAGCATGTGTCTAATTTCACTGCAATTCTGCCACATGTGTATTCCACCCATACGCTTTGGAGCAGCGTGGTGCAATAAGCTCCAAACCTTCTCCTCAAAAAGGGAGAGGAGGTCTTAGCCCAGCACTGGGACATTCACAGGCTGTTACGATACAAATTAATATATATATAATAATATAAACAAAAATGTCCCACAGTACCTCAGCTTTTCATACGATAAGTATAGTATTATTTACAGTTTATTGTTATTTCTAGTTTCACCGACGTGGGAAGGGATGAGAGGTGTGACAACGTATATGCAGAATTTCATAATGATCAATGTAGTAGTTAATACGTGAAAACGTTAGAAACATACAAACACACCTTTGCATTTATTATTATTTTAATTCGTAATTTCGTTCGTAGTTGTAAAACAACAAAACACTAAAGAAAACGTATCGATATAAATGAAATGATGTCTGTGGTGCACCGAAAACGGTCTTCCTAATCGCCTGCGGTCGTTGTGAATTTCTCTTATATTTTTGACAAAACTTGGCAACTTTTAATAGAAATGTTTTTATCTTCAATTTTTTAACGAAACACATCGAAGAGTTGTTAACCCGACCTCTATAAAGATCGAATTTTGCTGGCTTCTTTTAATGAAAAGACAAATTCAATTAATATAATATCATTACTAGCTACTGCATTATCTACGTGTAATTGTAAAGTTTTACTATCGTAACAATAGCGACGTTACAAATCGATTGGAGAATCCGTTTTACACCGGCTATCAATCAAACACCTACTTGGTAATGTCCTCAATTTATACCACACTTGGGTAGCTACGTGTTAGAACATTTCACTGCTAATGGTGTATACCGTCATTATAACTAAATTATATAGCAGTGACGACGCTAGCGCTACTCGCTGGCGTTCATGCGCTCCTAGTATTCGAGGCGAACACGGAATCGTACTTTGTATCATGGGTACAATGAATATTTTCATTATTTTGGAAATTGTGCTCTCTTAACTCTCTCTCTCTCTCTGTCTCTTTCTACGAAGTACAAAATATTGTGCCTCAAAAATATATTTTATTATTAATAAATATATTATATTTTTATTATATTATGTAGGTATGTATTATTTTAGTATTTATTTATTTCAAGCCAAACTACTACTTATTATGTCTGTCTAATTCTTAAACTGTACCCGACATCTCTAAGTTCATCTCTAAGTTCAATATATAAAATTAAATTACAATTCTTTCCTAATTAAAAAAAAGTTATACAAAAAATATCGTTTTAAAATTGTAATACTAAACGGCCTTACTTATAAATGTGGTTTAGTTAAACAATCTTTCGGATAATAATTAATTACTTCTTTCTTATCTGACTTTATTTATTTTCTTATCTGTTAACACTTACGTCTTTGTACGTTTCGAACGCGCGAAAATGATACCAGGCGATCATAACTCATAAAAGATCGCGCGGCATCACCTTACACATTGAATAATGTGAGATGTTATGTGAGATGATATATGAACTGAGGAAACGCAGCCATCTCTTTTCCTCTAAGAACTTGTCAATGCTGTTAACGAACATCAGTAACGTATAGTATTGAAAAATCAGCAAACTTGCATTTTAATATAAAAGTCATGAAAACATTTTGAACTGAAAGTGAACTTTATGAGCCTACTTGTATTAAAAATATTTTTATTTGATTTGTTTTAATATAAAAAGTATGTAATGTACTTTAAAAACGATATAATGTTCTTTGAATAAACTATAATATCTAATACGTATTAAAAAATATTTCGGGTAGTATAAAATTCCTGTCATGCAAATATCTTCAAGCAAGCCTTAACAGTGAGTTCAAAAGTAAAGATCAAATATTCGATTACCGCATCAGATTCAGTATTATAAAAAGCTGCGCCTCGTACACCGGATAATAAATACGTAATAATAAATGATATAAAATCTCCACCGGCACGGCGCGGCTGTGTCCAGAAGCGAACCGTCCCGCACGTAATCGCACGTCCCGCTTTATATCGCGTCCGACATCAACAAATGTCTCTTGAGACAAGGTTGGTAGTCACAGGGTATTGAAATTAAATGACAAATAAAAACGTTTTTTACACAATTAACCTACCCACCTACTTAATGTGTGTATGTGTATGACGAAATATATGACAATTTTCTAAGTTCAAACTTCCGATTATACGCATTGTTTGCTGACTACTCCAATCAAAGAACGAGTAAAAACAATTAAACTTTGAAATTAAATAGGAGAATTTGATTGGTCGAATACTTGAATAATCTATAGTACTCATAATGGAATTGTGAAAAAATGGCGTATTGAATGACGCCGCAGTTGTTATCGGAACTTTGGATTTAAAGTTAAAATGAATATAAATAGTGAAGTGGTATTATCATTGATAGTAATTAAGAACTAGTTGTCGTGAATAATATAGCAGAGCTAATAGCATAACGCGTGGAATATGTAAATCTAAGTTGTGTATATCCATAACCCTTCGATTTGATTCCTTACCAATATTAAAAAGTAAGTTTGTTTTTTTTACGTCACAACTGATCTGGTACAGAAAAGGACGTAGGTTTTATATATGTCATAATCATCTAAAAGTGAAGCAGTGTTTAATTATAAAGTCGGTTTTCTTTTTCATTTTGCGAAAATATTTTATTAAAATATTGCCAGCCCTACTGCCGGGCGGTGGCAGGCACGGCGTGACATGGGGATCAGTCGACTCGGCCCGTCGTCGCGTGCTGTCGACCGGCGGTATACTGCGACCGACGCACTTACATAATATATCATTTAAATTTAGTTTTATTTTAATTTAAACACAACCATAATTATAATGTTTGAAACGAATTAGACATAATATATTTATGTAAGATTACAATAAAAGATTGTGGTTTTAATATATTCCACTATAAAAATTAAAATAAAATATTTGTTATTTCATGATCAAAATAACTGATTACATCAGTATTTTATAATCACTGTTATTAATGTCTTATACATTAGCTTTAAACGTTAATTATAATTTTTATCACTTACGGTTTATTCTGATGATAAATATACAGAAGTATGTTTACCTGTAACAAAAAAATATGTTAATGAATATTCATTTTCAAATTATTATTTTTATATGTATATATAACAATATGATGAAAGTACTCAACGTTTATGAACATATGAGTGGTATGTATAGCGCAGCGCAATATCGAGCGAGGCGAGCATCACGACAGGATACGGGCCGCGTTATCGCGCCCCCGCGGTGAGCACGTCACCTTGTCACCGAGCGCTTTAATGGGTTGCCGAGTACGTCGTTCGGGACGTTTTGATGCTTCAAATTTTTTCGTTAAAACTTCTTACTTGGACTTAAATTCAAATTTTTATTGCACCGCATTATTTACAATTTTTAAGCCAAACTTTAGTTATATAGTAAGGTGATGTTACTTACGAGATATATAGCTTATACTGATAACTTTACTTAATAATCTACCTAACTATGTACATTATAACTAAAAATAATATATATGAACAAACAAAATTCTTCATAAGGAATATTAATAGATTAAGCTGTGACCTAGATAAATGATGATGTTTGCAAAAACTTTAATCATGTATAAGATAATAAAATTCATCATTACAGAGAAATATAGATGCAACAAAAAGAAATCAATGGATATTCATCCCCACAAGGTGAGTATCATTAGACCGATCCAGCTCCGCGTTAGTTCACCGCAATATGCTGTTGAAAAAAGCCGGCTTGTGGGTTGCATAAAAAATGTCTGGCCTGGCGGCGGGTCGCTAACGCCGCCTCTAATGACGGCACACTCGCCGCGCTCGTTTCCTGCATAGGGTCGCAAATGATTTTATTTGTTGGTGCCTTATAATATTTCATACTTATAACGGTGTGCTGCTACTTAAATGGCTAGTTTATACTACGATACGATATAAGTATGGTTAGTTATAAATAGCTCCGTTGTGTGATTTTAGCCCTAATTATATAAATAATATAAGTATTTCACCACAAATGAGATTGCAATGCGATGTGATTTTTTAACCAATGTAATTTTCAATCTATCGCACTTGCGCCTTTTAATAAGTTTGTAGCAATTTAAACAAAAGTTTCGTTTTGCATAAGTAAATACTACATTATATTTTTAATTCTAAATATTAAAACAAAAGCGGCGTGTATTTTATCACCATTACAATTGAATGCAAGTGTACATTTAACTGAATAAAAATGCATATAATCTGTTCTAGACAGCAGCACATTTTAATTTAATAATGAATAACGACTGCTGTAAAATACTCCAACATTCCCAGCCCTGATAGCGTGGGTGCGAGCGCTCGCCTCCTACATATTTAATTTGCTCGGACTGGTTTCTGTCCGGGCGCCGCGCTACGCTTTGTGTTTCGTTATGGCTCTATCGGCTTGCGACTATAAGGCTGCTTGATTGAAGCATCGCTACTTTATTGCTTACTGTCCGTTTTGAATGCATCGCTGAAAAGTTTCAGTTCACACATATGACGCTGTATCTTGTCGAATTTATTCATTGTGACCTCTATTAAAATACAACTAAACTATAACAATAATTAAAATACAACAATTTTTTCATAAAAAATATCAAACTATAATAACTCAAACCAAGAATAAAAGAGTTTTACTTAAGATAAAGTCTGAGATAGAGTAGAGTTTCGTAGGGCGCAAAATATATAAGCCAAAAAATATAATCCCCGTCACGAACTCACTGGTTTTGCGGATTGAGCAAACCAGGATTATGTAAGGGAAAATTCTCGAGGCTTTGACGGAATAAGAGGCCTTGTTAACTTTGTCTCAGAAATTGACAAAACATTTTATTTTACATTTTATATAAAATAATAATAATAATATATTTCACATATGATTTCATACATTTACTTAGAGAAGAAATAAATTTATGCAATAATGTAAATTAACAAAAACATTTGAGAGTACAGTATGGTCATCCTAGTTGGATATGAGAATAATCAATGATATGGATGGCTAGTTATTTTCCCGCAAAGTGCGAATAATAAGTTCATAGCACATATAAATTTATAGAAATAATAGCAATAATGTTTAGAACAAGCCTTAAGAAGTTAATTTTAAGTAATTATATGATTGTGTCTCACACACGTTAGTGAATGTGTGTATGATATTATGTAATGTTATATGATTATTTTAATATAGGAATTAGGAAAATTTTAAAAATAATTGTGGACGATATTTATTTTTACTTTAACAATGTATAAAAAAAGTAAAAATATCAAATGTATGATTAGTAATTCAAACAAAGTTTTGCTAAACAAAAACTTTTAGAGCGCAAATAAATACAAATAATAATAATAATACCTTTTGACAAAAAACATTCACAAAGCATCCCCATAGTGGACGTACTCATATCTTAATTCATAATTCAATATACACTTCGCTGTCGCAAAGTGCAAGTTCGCGAGAAAAAAGCTAGAGCAAGCGAACAGGGATGTGGGTGGCCCTATAGCAGTATGGAATGGGGAGCCAGGGCGTAATCCCTTATCGGTGCCGCCGACCGCGCATCGGCAATTATTATAAAGAGCCGGTGTAAACTAGTGCTGTGTAAAGTTCAAACCTCGAACTTATATGGAATTATCTATGTAACTATGAATTCCGATAATGAATGAAATCATAAATCACGATCTCTTATGAGTTATTATCTTATAATATATTATATTTAATATTTTTTATATATATTTGAAATAGAAGTTTTAATTATACTTTAGAGAGTTACAACTACTAGAATAAAATATAGAATTTGCAGTGATATGTAGACACTAAATATTTTGTCTACTCGTAAATTTCTACCTCAATCTTAACAAGAATTTCTAAAAGTGTTGCCGTGCCAAAAAAAAAAGATAAAATGTTTCAGCTTCCTTATATGCCCTATTCTCGATCTTGGCATAAAGTCTAGCAGTATTTTAAATTCACGGAGACATATTCAGTGTTCGTTCCAACCTATATTTCACAATAATTGAATATAACTGAACTAAAAAAATATGGTCTGTACATTGATTTTTTAAATCACTGTTATTAATTTTATAAATTTATAAACAATTTATATAAACTTAGTTTAATAATTATAAATAAAGTTGAAACGTAAAATCGGCTCTGCATCAAATACCAAACCGCATCAAATGCTGTATACAGGATCGCGGTCGTAAGCTATGTAAGCCGTCGGCCACCACGGCAGGCCCGTTGGCTACGGGTCCCGCTGTAATGTCCACCTTTTCTAACATATAGCTCTGTCCCACTCACGCGTAGTAACACCCGCTTTGACACGTCCCGTAACACGCGAGAGCTTAAGTTAAGCCCTGAGCGAACGAATTTCATTCTTCGACTAAGGATGGTGTAAAAATTTAATAAAGATGTAACTGGCTTTTTTTATCATCTAAAATAAAAAATAATATATTAGTTAAAATATTGTAAGGGCTTTTAGACTATGTATTTGTAATGAATCCTATAAAAGTCGAGACAAAGAGAGTGAGACTATTCGTCAAACTATTTTTAAGCGTTTGGACTATTAGTTACTACCAAATCAAACATACAGACGTTAACACATAATCAATAAAAAGACCTGTCATTTGCCTAGCAGAATTACAAATACAGGTTTTTAATTCACTTCGTGTAATAGATCCTTTCCGAGAAGGTTAGGAACCAGGAATACACACGTGGAAGATTCTCATCCGACGCAAGCTTGCTTCTCGCGATGGTTTCACGGCTGAGCATGAAATAAATTATAAACACGAATTAAGCGCATGGAAATTCAACGCTTATTTGAACCAGGTCTGTTATTACAAATATACAAATAAGTTTTAAATACTTCTATTTTAATATTCCGTTTCACGCAGATTTTAATCACAGTACATAATATACATAATACGAGTGTAAAGTCGGCACTGCCGGTAGTTAATAATAAAATATGCATTATATTTAATTCATTTCCCGCGCGTCATTTCGCTCCGTGTCTCTGCAATTATGGCGGAACTTTTCAGAGAATTTTGGCGGGAATATAAACTATTACGTACGAACTATAAATGTACAATAGTTGCATTTCGTTCGGAAATTATACGAAAATGTGAAACAAAGAAATGCGAAAAGAGTAAAAGCGTCAGCGTCATGAAAAAAAAAACAGTAAACATAAAGGATCGGGGAAAAGTTTTTTTCGTATTTTATATACAAATTCAAGATATTTTTAATCATAGTTTATTTACATTTGATTATATGTGTGGCATTTTGTTATATGACTTGTTGCTGTAGAAAATTCTGGAATCTGAGTCTTCTGGTCAAAAAACTGCGAGAAGAAGTTTTGATAGTCCTATTTACTTATAAAATACAATAAACTTTTACCACAACTTATTATTCCAAGAGCAAATTAATTATCTTGTGATTCTCGCCAACTTTCTATTTATAACATATTCCCATCGAAGTTATAGAAATAATCAATCTTAGATCCACGTATTGCATGCGATTTACTAATAATCCTACTATATTATGCTATACAAACAGTTATATGTCTATATATTTATTTATAATACAACACTATTCTACTTAGTTACTTATAAGTACACTTTAATTTCACTTCCAACATTACAAACGCCTTTTTCAAAATCCATAATGAATACCATAGACAATTGCGTGGCAAAGGATATTACACAACCAATGACTTTTTATATAATGATGATATAGAATAGGTAGACGGACGAGTCGATAGAGAGAGGACGAGGGCCATGGTAAGAAATGTTAACCTTTGCTTAAATCGCCAATTCGCCACCCTTGGGAACTCAGATGTTATGTCCCTTGTGCCTGTAATTACACTGGCTCACCCACCCTTCAAACCTGAACACAACAATACCAAGTACTGCTGTTTTGTTTTAGAATTTATTTGAAAATTGTACACCTTGGGAACAAACCGATCGCCTCCATCTTTATTTCAAATAAAATAATATTATTCTGTTATTATGTATGATTGTAAAATGTGAGTTATACAAAAATCCGGCTGAGTATCTTTCGCCGGTTCTTCTCAGGTCCTGATATGTTTATTTCCGAACCGGTGGTAGATCTGTGCCAATCAATAAGTGTAACGCTTCTATATTGAATAAAGATTATTGAGTTTGAGTTTTGAATTCAAGATCTCGACCAAGACACACCTGTGTACCTCAATTGAATGTCAATGTTATTTCTTTGTTTTTACATCTCCAGTCATTTGAATATGCTACATGTACTTGAGCCGAGATGGCCCAGTGGTAAGAACGCGTGAATCTTAACCGATGATCGTGGGTTCAAACCCGGGCAAGCACCACTGAATTTTCATTTGCTTAATTTATGATTATAATTCATCTCGTGCTTCACGGTGAAGGAAAACATCGTGAGGAAACCTGCATGTGTCTAATTTCACTAAAATTCTGCCACATGTGTATTCCACCAACCCGCATTGGAGAAGCGTGGTGGAATAAGCTCCAAACCTTCTCCTCGAAAAGGGAGACGAGGCCTTTAGCCCAGCAGTGGGACATTCACAGGCTGTTACGGGACATGTACTTAATTCATGTATTCGTCATATAACGACTCACACTAAACTCGTACGTTTCGACCTCGTGATGGCAAACAGTTAATACCTTTGCATTACAAATTGTCTCTGTTCTCTACACATGAACAATGTATTCATTAAGCGTGTCCCTAATCTCGCTAATGCGCCGTGACTTAAGCCGTTATCTTCGTGCCTATATATCAACCCTTCACACGATATAATACAATACAATAAGAGAAAAAAAACAGTTATATAAAAACAGCTGTGCTCGCGATTTCACTCGAACGTATTATACAGACCTTGCATGAAACTTGCATGTGTCGGATGAAAAATTTTCCACGTCTGTATCGAACGAGCATTGAAATAGCGTGAGGAAATTAGTTCCAATCCTTACTCCTCATAAAGAGGCTTTAGTGCAGCATTGGAATTTTAAGGGCTGTTACTTATGCCTTGATTACATATTAATTGATAGATAATACGATTAATATTTTCTAAGAAATTTCCAGAATTATGTATTCGTTCATACCTTTCTAAGTATGTAGGCTACGAAACTAAGAATAATATTACAATTTGGACTAGCAGTTCTGGAGATTAACGCATTCAACCATACAAACACTCCAGCTTTATAAATATGAACAGGTAACCCAATCATATCAAATTACAACAAGGTATATTAAATACGGCCGCCATTTTAAACTTCCAGTGACGTCATATATCACAAACGAATATATTAACGACAATCTGCTGTTCGCAGTAAAGTTGGCAAGGACGTTGAATATGGAAAACTCAACTGAAGTATGGAACTGCTTTCTCTCCATACTATTTGGAATACTTTATTTCGCTGCATAAAATTATTCAGTACTTTAGACCTATGGTTATGCTTCTTGTGGGCTTTTTTAGGTCCGTCTGGCGTCTTATCCACCTATCAATGATTCAACCGCTATTGTATGGCTGGATTCCTCAAAAACACTATCAAAAACGAAACAAAATTAATGGTAATTTTGTTGGCGGAAATCTAACCTACATAATCCTCACAAACAAGTATCAACAATTTCCTCGCACGCTTGACCAATTACAAGGGGTTTCCTCCTAACACTGATTAAAAATCTATAGCATCGTTACTCTGTACTTCCGGGTGAAAACGTGATTCGAATTTCGAAAAATATCAAGTAATTTAAATGTAACAACCGCTCCGAGATAGTTTTAAAACTTATTCGAGATTAGATACATACAGATATATCTCTAAATAGTACGAAACAAAATCCCTGCCTGATTCTGTCTGTATCGCCGTTTACTTCTTCTAATTACGCGCGAAGCCGGAGGGGGTCGCTAGTATATAGAAAAAAAATACGCTATATAGAAATATATAGTAACAAGCGGGTTTCTTTGAAGCTAGTTCAATTATGTAAATAATTTTCTTTGAAGCAATTATTCGTTCCGTTGCATAAAGTTCTATTGAAACATACAATTAAAAATACAGGTTTATCTTAACTGTAAGCAGTTTTAACATAAACATTATATATTATATATGAATATCGAATACAACCCAAGTGTGGTTTTTATTTTCAATCCCCCCTATCTCACACTTCTAATGTCAAGCTCACGCCGATTTTGTTCATATAAAAAGCAGTATATGCAAATACTGCAGATGCCGCCATAATAAGAAGCTGTAGTAAACAGGAAAGCACTCGGAAGCGATTTTATTTCGCCATCGCGTCTCCAGCTATTCTAAGTTTACGATTACGACCACAGCTGCAAGTAAATGGGGCTGTTAAAAGCAAAATAAAATATTTGCTGACCGAAACTGATAGATATCGGCACCATTTAAGTGCAATACGAAACGCGAAAACGTTTTTTTAAGGCGAGCCTATTTCTAGAATCAAAGCTTCCCATCGCATAGTACAGATACTTTTTAAGTTTAAAATAGAACATTTTTTTTTCACTTAATTTGTTCGAATATTAAGTCTAGTCGATCAGCCCTTGTAAACTGTATCTAAATCCGATTAAAATCGGATCAAAAACATTCAGTTCGTTTGAGTTCAGTTCAAACAGTCTAGCGAATGGGAGGGAATGTGTTCTATATACCATATAGCGATGGCCTTTATTGTTAGCGAACACGCATAATCCCCTTGTAACGTTGCGTATTAGAGCCATTTTGTCAAGAGATAAAAACAGTATATGCAAATTGGCGATGCGGCACTTGCAACTAGCACAGTATATGCAAATTCTGCAAATACAGCTACAACAAAAAGCTAGGACGTATAATTGTGTAGAGTTTTATATTGACGCGTTTCAACCTATTTAAATTTTATTATTATTGCAGTAACTGTGACTTGAAATGACCAATTAAATTCTCGAATAGGTAGAGTAAAGTCAGCTTCGAAGTACGTCACATTTCGTTCGTTCGCCTGTGTTCATTTCGTTCGTTCTGTACGGCCTACAACAAATGATGCTATCAAGATATTTTATTTTGCAAGATGTGACCCAAGAAACGTAACTGGTGAGTATTTGTTAGATATTCTTTCAGAAAGTACAATGGTGTACAGATGAGTGAAGAAGTAGAGTTGTTTTACCTTACAAGTCCATACCAAATTTAATTTGGACTATTTCATTCATCGTCAAGCAATGACAATCAAATTTTGCTTGCAGATTTCAATAATATGTTGAAAGATCTCGATTGGTGAAGAATACTATTAAATGCAACGCTTTTCATACAATACTGTTTCGAATTGTATGGTATGATTTGTGTGCAGTAAATCAAAAGCTACTTTATCGTCTTAGTTTGCGTATCACGTCCGAAACCGTTTCGAAATATTAATGAAAGTAAAAACGGAACGAAAGCTTCGACAAAAGGTTGTAAAGTTTTCGTAAAAAATAAAATATTTTTCCTGAAATAAATTATGTAACAAACTTGTTCGCTTGTTTATTTCATCACTTAGAAACAAAAAAAATATATATTTTATGAAATTCGGTAACCTTAAATAGCTCGCGAACCCCGATGAGGTTGCAAAACCTTGAAAAACACTTTATTAAAACATTAATTTCGTACTTATTTTTTAGATATTTAAGATTATGATTAATAATAACATCAATAGTTAGTAATTCTAATGTAATCGGTCGTTTTATGACAAGTCTTAATGCTTAAAATACTAATACTAAGCAAACGAATTCGTAGTCAGTGCTAAAACTTCACGCTTTCAATGGTACGGATATATATTTTATACATATATATTCCAACATAGACGAATAACTAAAAATGTATTAAAATTGTAAATAAAACACCAAAGACACATTTATAAAATATTTTTTTTTTTTAATAAATCACATTCCATTTATATAATTGTGGCACATCGAACAACAGATAAAATATACTTTACTATTATCAAATCTATACTATAATCTATATTGAGGTATTTTTTTTCTTTTCCTCCATTACCTGCTATCACACTGAAAATAAATTCGTAAACATCTAATATACACAATATGTATACTCTTAATAAATCTAAAAAAAAAATATTTTAAAAATATTTCAAAATTGAGAAATCCTATAATACCTAAATGATACAAAATATTTTGCAATTACGATTCATTTCTGTAGTTATGTAAGAAATTATTCAACTACTTATAATTCAAGAATCATTTAGTTAAATTATGTAAACAAATAATAATAAAAAAATTAAATAACCTAAACACAGCCGACCATGAAAATCTAACAACGTATCAAAGACTAGTAATGTTTGTAATGTTTTGATGTCACATTTCATTATTATTATATTATTCTTTGACGTATATAAGTAATTCTGTATATAATTTGTACTTTGGCATTTCATCACTATTACATGTATATAAATCGCGGCTTATTTAACATCTATCACATTTATAGAAACATCTAAAACACATACTCGAGTTTATTAGGTAGTTGCCGTTTTAATTCTATGCCTGACTTCTACAAATTGTATTTGATTATAAGTTATATTTTATCTATATTTGGTTTATTATATACGGTACTCGTCGTGAGCTATAAAAAACTTTAACACCTATAACGCTATAATTCTTGGAGACATATTTGGCACTGATTTTGTTAACGATTTAACAAGATAAAAATATATTTGGATTTTAACCAAAATGATAATCAGTATCATCTATAGCTCTCAAATTTGCATGGTCTGATGTATGTATATCATATATATCTTTCTGCACCATAATATATATGTTTCCGTATAATTTATTTTCAAGTCCTAAGAAAAGAGAAAAAAGGTTTTAGTCATAGTGTTTGAAGTTACGGCAACTACTTAATACTCAATATTTTTATCGATATACATATGAGCAGTGCTACTCTTTTCTCCTTCCGAAGACATACATCATATTTCAAATTCATCCACTAATCTTCCACTTCGGATCCTACACAGTATTCCGTTTTTAGATCTCTATTCAAGTCGTCGGGCGAATCATTTCTCATGTCCATTACACGCGATGCATAAGGGCTTTGTGAAGCCATGCTCGCTAATATACCGTTTGAAAGAGCCTGCACAGACAGCGCCTCCTGCGACGGGCCCGCGTAGCTATACTGCTGATATACAGCCTGTATTCGCGCCGCATTCACAAGCGTTTGAATCTTTAACTGCGTATCCAAAGCCAAGCTCAAAGGCAATTTGCGAAGTTGACTCGCAATCAATTTGCCGAACATTTCAAATTCATTCTCGTTCCCGTTCTCAGAATGCTGACTCAAATCTTGCGCTGTTTCGGACTGGTCGCTACGATCGTCGAAATTGCTCTTTTTTTGTTTCGCCGGCACCGGATAAATCGTTGCGAGCGATGTAGTTAGCGGCGTTGCTATACCGACAGGGGGATTAAGAAATGGAGCGGACGTCGACGTCGGCAGGATCCCGAACGGGGACGAAGTTTGATTGAGTCCGAAGGGCGTACTCGGTCGAGGGGATGGCGTATTTAAAACGTACGGGGTCGAGGATCGCGTTGAGCTGCGTCGTTTTCGTGGACTCTTCTTTTCTGGCGATTTTCGTTCGCTCAAGTCTTGAACGGCGTCGCTGTCGTCGCTCATTGGTATTTCGAGTAGGCTGTTATCCACCTAAAACAAAGAAAGTTTAGCTACAAAGTTAGAACGTTAGAGCGCATGTCTAAACTACGTAAATAAGAGAAGCACTCACGGAGCTCGGAGTGACGATCGCTCGCAGAAACCTGTCTGCGTGCTCGAACCACGTGACGCTCGGACGGTACGCATGCGCGCCGGCCTTCCTCGCAGCGCGAATTTTCTTCAACTCGACGCTGTACGACGATCGTATATTCTTTATCTTATTTTTCAGTTCCTTAACCGTTATGTCAACTAGATTCAAGGTTTTTATTATTTCAACGTATCCTTGTTCGCGTACTTTCTTGTTTTTGTAGTTTTCGGACACCGGATTCCAAAGGTACTCGCGCTTCTCGTACTCAATTATCATTTGGATGGTGAGGTCTTCGCTCCACTTGGGATTAGCCAGTATCGCAACCATTTCGTCTATATCATTTGTGTTTATTTTGTTTGATTTATTGCGATAATATTTCGCGTGTTTACGAGTCGAGCTACTAGGAGCGCAGAAGGGTGCGGGCGTGTCGCATGCGCGCAGCATACTAAAAGCACGTCGATGGGCCGACACCCCGCGCGGGGGGACTATTTCGGGAGTAGCCGATACGCAGCCGCGTGCTTTCAAGCGTGCTATTTCCTCTCCGCAGCGCGTCGCGGACGAGCCGGAGTGAAATGGAAGATTTGTGACTGGCGACCGGCGACCGGAGAACGACCGGACACATTCGCACATTGAAACTTATTCGGACGTCTTAGAAAGTTTATACTAGAAATAGAGTGGATTTTTATATTCGTCAATAGATATTCACTGGACACATTGTGGCTACATTTTTTAGCTTTAACTATTTGAAACGATACCGATTAATTAAATCTGAGTAACAGATTTATTTATTTTATATTAATGTTGCAAAATATTAAAAAGAGCACATTTCTGTAATTTAAGCTTTGTAGTTTCAATCACTACTACTACAATGTGTAAATAGTATAAAATATATAACATAAAAATTTTAGTTGTTTTTTTAAATTTAGTAAATAAATAATAGTTTCAATGTACGGGTCTAACATCTTACCTAAGGATTTGGTTCAATACAAACGATTAATTAGTTATAATTTAATTAACACGTCATCTTGATACTCTTTATAAAATATAAAGAAAAAGAAAAAAAACATACAATCTCTGTAACAATTATTATCTCCTAGTACAAAAAAATAAATAAACAACTGTATGAAATTTCAAAATGCAGCGAAAAAACATTTCATCAGAAAACAAATCTGGCGGGAAACATGCACGGACCATTTTCTCAATCTAGTGGCTGCCAAGCGCGAGCATTTCACGTTTCACATATTTCTTGTTCGCGACCAAACGATGTCTATGCATGCTGACGATTTGTGAACTTAACTTGTAAATATATTTATCTACGTACATTTTTTTTTATTCTGTCTGATAAATATCTCATTCGAGAAATCATTTTTAACAAAGGAAATGTTACTATTTGTCTTGTTACGTTTATATAATATAATTAAGCTTAAAAAGAAAACTATTTTGTTATATATACTATTAAGATGTTTATTAGTTCTGTTTATTATTTACTTTTTTTCATTATATATTTAAAGAAGGATTTGGTTGTTTGTAATCTATAAACCCCAAACCTACTGATTCGAATTTAATTCTTTCACCGTTAGAAAGCTACTTTATTGAGAAGTGACATTGGCTATATTTTATTTCAGTAATATGTACGTACAATACATATGTACTCAGCCATAAACTGAATTTTACTCCGTTGAGGCCTCAGGCGCAGCTAGTTAATTGTAATAATAAGTTTTTATAGTGTTTATGCTCATTTCCTCTATATGTCCTCTGTGTTTAATAAATTTTAACATTATTAAATTTAAAAAAAAAATTTTAATCTTATTTGTCAATTTGAAATCGAACGTTAAATAATTATAATATAAATATAATATAAGTATATATAATATAGAAATATTGAAATTAAATTTCGTTTATAAGCAACGTAATATTTTCGTAAATTTCGGTGAAACAGCAGCTCATTTTCTGGATCTCGTGGCAACCGCGAACATTTCACATATTTCTTGTTTGCCGGCGCTCCATTCTGGACCCGGTAATGGAGCCGAGAATTGCGGGCTGCTGGTTTTTATCTTCGTTAAAATATTTTCGAGCGCTGAACGCTATGAAGTTGGATGGTTTTCGTTTGTAAGGATAGTCTATGAATTTATTTATTGGTAACAGAAAACAATCATTCAAAATTGACTATTATAATTATAACATTTAACGGTTACACGGATCAAAATTGCATATCACGGTAAATCGGTTTTCATGATTTCACGAGTGAGATACGAAGCTAGTTCTAACATGAATTGTTCACCATATTGTCACTTATTTATCATTTTTAAATTACGTCGTAGTTAATTTGACACGGTTCTATCAGTTCTGAGCAAATACTCAGTGTATACAACTATGTCAATTAATTTGAACTGTTGAACACAGCTCCTATAAGTTATTGCATTCATCATTTGCATACAAGTGACGGTGCTAACTAAATATTTAGATTCAAGTACACATATATATATATATTATATAAAGATATAAATCACATTTGGATCACACTCGTGCTTATTATTATTAAATTATTTAGCAAACATTTTGTTTTATAAACACTATATATACCTAAGCATAGCTTTTGTTTGCAGTCAAGAAACATAACAACAACAATTATTTTTATTTTTTATAATTATTATTACTTATTTATAATAAGACAAATGTAACCTTTTCTGGTTCTCTTTTTGCGTTCTTTCGGCTAAACCACTGAATTGATTTTCATGAAATTTTGTAATGACGCAAGCTTGAGCCACAAGGAGACATACTTTTGTATACCTAACACTTTCCACCCCTCTCCCTAACAACGAGCGAACACTAGTATACTATACAATTATGTTGTTTGTACAATATTCGAAATACATAAATATATAAGTTAACAAAAAGGCGTTAAATAAAATCTTTGAAAAAAGTATCTCCAAACTGCAACTCATAAAATTCATTACAGCATTTTAATTTTTGAAAATTATCACGGAAAATTGTAATATTAAAATAACTAATATAATATACAATGTAGATAACAGTATATTATGTTTCTCTTTTATATATACACTAAAACATTTATACAAAACATTTTATACAAAAATTTAAAAGCACAATTACGTGACAGCCTGTAAGTATCCCCCTATTGTGCTAATCCATTTTCTCTTTTAGAGGTGAAGGTTTGGCGATTTTTTCACCACGTTGTTGCAGATTTCCATCCGACATATTATGCAGTTTTTCTCACAATTATGTCCTTCACAGCCGATCACAAATGAATTATAAACATTCACTAACATTTTCGGATTGGACACCGCAATTTTTAGTTAAAAGTAGATCTCACCAAAAAGTTGGTATTTCTCACAAACTATTTTACGTTTTGAAACTAAAATGAAAAGCGATTATTCTAACTCAAAATGGTAAATCAGACATTTTTAAACCGCAAAACCTAAAACGGGTCACGTAGTGGTAAAGCATTAACAGCGAAATATTGTTACTGCAGCGTCCCTTAGTTAATGCAATTTGAAGGCAGCGCGCAACGGTTATCAAAGCTAATATCTCACTTGGTCTGTAAAATTAAGTGATTTAAACCTACATAACGAAAGTCTGCATAGTGATACATAAAACATTGTTATCATGTTTCATGAATTCGGATTGTATACATTCATAGTTTAAAGCCGTAATGGCTCCGTGGTTAGAACACGTGAAACCGATGATTGCAGATTCAAACCCGGGCAAGCGCTTCTGAAGTAACTTTTTGTAATCTTTTTATAATATAGATAGGTAGACGGGCAGATGGATCGCCATATTTCTTAAAGTGCCATTGCCCACGATCATTGGCGCTATATTCAATTATTGGCGCCCATGCGCATGTCAAACCAACCTTGAGGAGTGAGATGTTGTTCTTTGTGTCTGTAGTTACAACATATTCTCAATTAATGTTTATATATCATCTCTTTCTCGTCCTGAAGAATAACATTGTGAAACCTGCATATTTAAATAAAAATGTATCAATTAGTTATACACGAACCAACATTGGAGCAGCTAGTGGTAAATGGTCTAACCCTTATCTTATAAAAAGTGATTAGCCTTAGCATATCAGTTTACATTTATTGGCTGTTACTGACATTTACTTTACATTTAAAATAACTTATAAGACTGTCAATATAACAAAGTACTGATATGTTTAAGGCTTGTCAATATTCTAGCAACTTATTTCTTAAAACGTTTCGTTTAAGGAAGTATTTAATGTCAACTAGTTTTTGCCCGCAGCTTCGTTCACATTTTAGGGGATGACGTATTATTGGGGTTCAAGCAAACTCCATACCATAACAAATTCGGTTTAGTGGTGTGGTAATGAAAGCGTTAAGACACTTATTCTCGAATTTATAATATTAGTAGACAGGCAGAAGAAAAAATGGACTTTTTTCCTTCAAGTTTTTCATACCCAACGTTGGCTTATAACCTTGCAGCTGACCGCGGATAATAAACGAAATTGTCCCGAAATCAGTAATATTGTTTTATATATATACATATATTTAATGTTATAGATAGACGGGCAAATAGATCAATTGATGTTAAGTGGAAAGCCCATAGACATTGGTTTGGTTTAGCGATAGAATAACTGAGGCTTGGGTGGTATCTACCGGGCTTGCACAAAGTCCTACCACCAGTTATATACAACATTATCGTAAATTTAATATTTCATTAAATATAAATAACATATTAATTTTGATAAAATTATTTAAACATGAAAAATTTAATCATTTAATTCATTTAATCTTTCTACCTCTAGAGATAAAATAAGAAAATACAGGTGTTCAGCGATAAACGAATGATATTACGATAGGAGACGTTGAGACACGTCAGTTTGCTTACAAGGTGCTTGCCTGCTAGTGACAGGAAACGGATATTAAGCTTTTACACACAGGATGCATTAGTCTCGATGTGTTTGGTTCCGTACCGTGCAGTTGCAATTTATATGATAGCTCCATTTTATATCTAATAAAGTTTAAACAAGAAGATGAAATTCACCCGTGTCACGTCAACAGGTTAAATTTAAAGTAGGTGTATGTTTTTTTATATAGAACAGGAAGGCGGACGAGCATATGGGCCACCTGATGGTAAGTGGTCACCAAACGCCCTTAGACATTGGCACTGTAAGAAATGTTAACCATCGCTTACATTGCCAATGCGCCACCAACCTTGGGACCTAAGATTTTATGTCCCTTGTGCCTGTAATTACATTGGCTCACTAATCCTTCAAACCGGAACACAACAATACCGAGTACTGCTGTTTTGCGGTAGAATATCTGATGAGCGAGTAGTACCTACCCAGACGAGCTTGCACAAAGCTCTACCACCGGTAACTATCAAGCGGCGTTACTTATACAATAAGTACCTTCCGCTTGTGACTGTGCCCTCGTGTGATTGAGGACAGGTGTTAGTAGCCTATATGTAAAGTCCAAATTTCATCAAAATCCCTTCAGTAGTTTTTGCGTATAAGAGTAACAGAGATCCATCTATTCATCCTCAGAAACGTTAGTGAATATATTAGTAGTATTAGTAGTGTAATATAGTATAGATATAGTACAAAAGAAAACGTCTCCTCATTTATTAATATTGATTAAACCTCATTTCAAAATCATGACTGCAAAAATATATTATTTTTATATAAAACGTATAGTAGTTATGGTCGTACCTACAAGACGTATCTTGATACTATTTATAAATTACAAGTTAAAATTCTTAAAACATTAGTATCACCTAACAATAAAAAACCATTTTTATGACAATGAAAACGGTCTCTTTAAACACTGTAAAGTTTTACCAGTACATTCACAAGTAATTTTTTTATTATTAAAAGAACAATTTTTCAATAAATCTTTAAGAAATGTTATCGAACATCCTGTAGGCACTCGTGGCATTTCTGCGAATCGGATTCACACTCAGCGTGCAAACAATATGTATGGCGAGCGGACTACCGAGTATATTGTTCCCAGACTAATTAACAAACTACCTTCAGATCTATGTTATAATATTAAAAAAAAACATTAAGCTTAAACTGAAGCAATATTTTTTAGATTTACTTTAAGTGTATTTAGATCTGTAGTATTTAAATGTATAAATTTGTAGTGTAGACTATTGATGGCACACGTATAAACCTTAGTGGTTTTTTAGCTGCTATCATTATATTAAATATTGTACTGTTATTTTAAATGGATAAATAAATTTAAAAAAAAAAAGTTTTTATTAGACATGGACTGTTTAACCTCAAATCAACAACATTTTATTTAAAGATATTTGACTCCGCGAAATCAGTTCATCCCACGGAGACAAGGCATTCGTAATAATATACAGCAGATATTTTTAACTGATACAATAATTATGATGTATTGTATTACTACCTACTAGATATGAAAGTGTTTAAATAAATATAATTTCAAATATCAACACAATTGTGCCACTTATTAGAGTTAAATTCTATGTTAATATCCATATATACAAGTCATATATGTACAAGATATTTGTATAGACTTTTTTCTCAAAATTTATACATGTTAAAAACCTAGGACTCAAAAAAGCACGAAAAAGTAATAAAAACAAGTGTGTTGGTTGCCCCTTAACTTTGTTATAAAGTACCTAGTAGTATTTTAATACAAGGATCGTCGCGTCGCGGGATCGCAATCAAAATCGGTCCATTCGTATGGGGCCATATACTGACACACAGATGGACATATATACACGTATTACAATTATAGAAATATAATCCTCCTTTTAAGGTATTTCAAGGTCGGAGGTTTAAAAGTTTCTTGCCGGTTTATCTCGTTAAAATCTAAATTCCAAAATGGCGGTAACTTTTTATTTAACCATGCGTTAACTAAAACAATTCATGCGCTTTAATTTAAGGGCAATCTAATAAAGTTATTATTTATAAATAACAACAAATCCATGAACGAAATAACTGAACACCACACTCAAATCACAATTTCCATCATTGCGTGACATTAGACTGATTTGAGTTGGCACGATTCCTAGCAACCCCGACGTATCTTGCATTCCACATAAACGCGAATATTCTCCGTCCCATGGCTTTACGTTGATATGTTGACTCGTTCGTCTCAGTCGCAAGATTAGGCGACCTCTGTAAACAGAAAGCTTAAACGCTTCGTCTTGGACTATCACCGTGTCTTAAATATTTGATAATCTCTTTGCGTAGGATGTCTGACTTGCAAACGTTGAATGCTTGAGGTCCATTCGTGCTTGATCTAGTAATTTTGAATCGTCACTTAAGTAGTGAAGTGAGGTCGAAACCTTTAACTCAAGAGGCTAAGCCTCCAGTAAGACATTTCCAAAGTCCAGCAGTAAGACATTTACGGGTTTACGTCACTAGTTTACTTAAGTAGAAATCCTTATTTTTCATTTAAGCTGTAATTAATTTAATGCGACGTATTTGCGCCAGATTTTTCTTATGATTTAATGCTGACCTAAGTCATCATACATTATTAAGGTCATCTACAAAGTCACTCGTTTATTTCAACCTTAAAGCGCAAAGTATCATGAGTTACTTTAAAAAACAAGGTAGGTAGTCTGACAAATGGACCAACATATGGTAAGTGGTCACCACCGCTTATGGACATTGACGATCGCCAATACGCCACCAACCTTGGAAACTGTAATTACATTGGCTTTCTGGCACTTACATTTAAAAGAGATCAAAACAATAATAAACTACTTAGTGTATTGTGTTTGGCGGTAGAATATCTGATGAAAGGGAAACCTACCCAGATGGACTTGCACGAAGCCCTACCACCAAATAAAGCCTTTGTTAGCAATTTTAAAGTGGAAAATAAAACATAATCATTACAATATTGATTATTTCTTGTCCTCTGGACGCTTTGAAATTGCTGAATTATAGTTGTAAATAAAAATAAATACATTATAGTTATCACATGAAAAATAAAGTTATTAAATGCAACAAAACGAACACCTGTCTCTATAACAAATTGAAGCGAACCAAACTGTATTTGGTAAATTAATCCGAATTGGTGGAAATCGTAAACAGATGGGATTCACCTGTGGATAGCATTCCACGTAAACCATCGGATAATTCTCAATTTAGTCGAACAATGCGTTTAGTTAATTGTCTTGATTAGTACTTTGTGTGAACGGACAATGGTGTGATAGCTTTTTGATTTCTATCACAAATAGATACAGCCTGTATAATATTTATAGAATATAAATCTAGAAATGTATCAACTTTTAATACTTTGAATATGGATTTTCTTGTTATCAAATATCGAATAATTATAATGTCACATAATGAATAACACTTTTATATCGTTTATTTTACAAGATTAATGTAAATTTAAAACGAATAGATGAACCAGCAACCTCAATAGTAACTTTTTCATCAATCATATACATATGTATTAGTTATATAATAACGTAAATATGTAAAATAGTTCACTACGTTTCCCCTCTGTTTATCAACCAACTTTTCTTTTTTTTTAATTTGATAGCTATTATTTAGTAGCTGTTTTATCAATACAAAAAATGGAAATATGTATGTATGGTTTCTTTAAATAATGTTTATGGTCGAGTTTAAATAACTGGGCGAACACTAATGCATATAATAATAAGATTCAATTAAATATTTATATCAGTGGGGCTATTCTGTAACAACAAACTCGAAATTCACCGCAGAGTACGGTCGTGAAATGTCATAATGTGATATGCGACATTGAACATTGTCATAGATCATTTCAAGAACACGGATCAAAGTGGTATATCACAATAAGTCGGTTGTCAACAATTCACGGGCGAGCAATGAAGTGACTTCCTAAAGAATATCACTGCAGATCACTTTATCTTTAATATTACCTAACTCTCAAGTTTCATGTTTTCTCATATCGACATTACAATATATAAAAACGTATAACAGGTTTTTAAGATCATAATGGACCATACTGCCCGGACAATACACAATACTGTCAATTACATGATGAAGGTAGGACAAAAGCTAAGCAACAATAAAGGCCTTCACCAGTATATCATAATGATAAATATACACGGACGCCACTGAAGTGAGAGCGAGAAAATTACTGACCGGCTCAGCTTCAAAGGCGACGAGTGTGAAGTAGCGTTCATAGCTGCTGTAATTTATAATGCTCCAAAAATCTCATCTAAAATTAGAGATCCTCTTTTATATAACAAATATATATATTAAAGTTGTATGTATAAAACGGATTGATTTAATTAAATCAAAATAAGTGGAATAGGTACTATTTAAATATTTTTATTGTTACTAGGATCACATAACATCAAAACAATTTAATTAAATAGAAAGGAGTTAATATTTAAAAAATAATTACTGATACTATTCTTGTTGCAAATGTATGCATGTATTTTTTGTAAAGATGTATACATACATAATCACAAAATCCACATGAAAGTGTTTCATCAGCGAAATGGGTAGCATTTTAGAACCGTACCGTTTTAAATCTGGAGATATAAACGGAGCTACAAACGATATTTATCTGTCTCTTGGCCTCGCCGGCACCTATCAAGTCGAGAGCAAAGTCACCGCTTCTTTCACACTGCGCTTGTTCGCAAGTAATAAGGTATGTTTTGCAATGTTTCATATGTAAATACGAAACATATACAACCGTAATCTGTATATATGTTCTCGCAAGTGACGCAACGAGGCCTGACATCAACATTATCTAGTCAGTAAATGTGGGAATACGTCAATCTAGTGAGATACCTGACGCTAAAGTATATTTGGGTATCAGCTACAATATTTATCAAACAAATTTTTATATGAATTTATTTTAAATATATTTAGACTGTTCGTACTTGTAACAGTCAATATTATAGCTTAATTTTTAAATAGTTTTAATTACTAATTGTGTTTCGATATTTAAAATTATAAATATATTATATACCCATAAAGGAGACAAAATCTTGGGATTTAAAGCGCGTGTATAGTATTTCAGTACACATTGGAAATCGCTAAGTGCGTGCAATACATGATTCACACGCACGTAGGAGACTGGGGGGCAACGGTTGAACCTGTCGACTGTCAAACAACTGACAAACAGCTGTATAACCTGTGAATACGTGATATACGATATTCAACAATACTATGTTGCTAACTACTAACTCTATATACATATATTCAATGTTTTATAAAATCTATTTTTAATATCATAAATATTAAATTATTTAATGCAATAGTTATAATATACACAGTTAAATATTAAGACACGAATAACATAACTATTTATTTGAAAAACACAGCTAGATATATAAATAGGAAGTAAAATGTAATTTTTAGTAAAATTTATTTGTAATACCTAAGAATTAGTGCTTTAAAATCAGACCGATTGTGAACGTTAAGTGCGTATCACACGACGCGTAATGAGGGTGACATGGAGGCGCCCGAGGGGTTTGACCCGACTGTCAGTGAACATCTGGGTGGGAAACTTGTCAGTATACTTACGTATGGAAAATAGTACCCTGTATTCAAATTTAACTATTTTGTAGGAAAATTGAGTTTTTCACGTAAGTTTGACGCATTCATTTAAATTTCAAAACTATCAGTAAGTTTCATTATATTTATATAGATACAATATATAGAAATGTAAATATATCAAATTTTAATACTATTAAATATATATATTAAGTATATAAAAATTAAGATTAATAATCATTCCAGTCTGTAACACTGGAATAAAAAATAAATAAATATATATTATACTTCGTTATTTAAAGATGACAAAATATAAAATGTGTTACAAAAACAAAAAAAAAATGTAAAAAAAAAATCAATTCAAGTATCAAAACGAATCAGTCGCAGTAAATCCCGTCAGCACCTCGGTCGAGGCGCGGCCCGGGGCACGGCGGCCGTTTCTATAGCACTCGTCTACATAACTACGCGTTCGCAACACGAGTCGGTAACTCTAGATGTGTGGTGTTCACAACTTCACAGAAGTGATGTATAACGTACAACGAACTTGACAGATATCGATGTAGAGCGATGGTATTGTTAAAGAATTCAAGGTTTATTTGCCACCTTATACGACTTTTTTAAAGAATGCTTTTGAAATAAAGGCACAAGTTTAAAGTTGAAAAATATATAGTTAAATTTTACATGATTCATTCAAATAAGCTTTACTTCTACTGTAGTTTCGTTATTTGAATTACGTTTTTGTCTTCTATTATTTATTAATAATATATATGTAATCATACTTAATGTACTCAATTATTTTTGTAGTGCATCATTTTAAAATAATTACTTTGTCGTGACTCTTTATGGTTTTTTTATTTATTATAAATAAATTGCATAAAAATAAGCAAGAGCCAGAGCCGCAAAGCAAACCTCCTAAGAATTTTGTCACCGACTGAACTAACGAGCGTGAGTACTAGGCGTTCATAACATCAGAGGCACGCGCCATTAGCTGACGGCCGGAACGGGCCCTATTTCCGCGAGGAAGCGCAGGAAGCCACGTCGCGTCCGCCCCGCCCGAACCCACTCCCGGCATGCTCCCGGCGCGCTATGCCCGCCTGGTAATCGGCAATTTTATTACCTGCTCCTAGTCCCTCTACAAAATTTAACCCACATTTTTACGTACATACGTACATACAGTTTAAGTTACGTTGTCGTTTTTTATATAACCTTTAAACAAAATCAAGAACACAAAAAATATCACAACAACCCCAGAAAGAAGACATTTATTTAAAACATTTATTTTAAACAAAACCTTAAATTTAAGGGTAGTAAATATAAGAATTTGTTTCTTAGAAATAGGTAATGCTAATTCCATTAGCTATTTCTTATCATTTGTTCAGCCATTTGTATGTCTACCTTCGGACTGTCACTGTAAGATTTATGACACTCTTGTAATGATACTACATTTATCAGAATCGATTGACGCGTTTATGATTACATACTCAGACAAACATGCTTAACAGTTAATGCATCACATCTTTGGCTGCGTCGTATTGAAATATCAAATTTACAGAGATTTTTAATATCAACAAACCATCATTTAAAAGAATCGAATAAGAATCGACTGATACAAAATGTACCGTGTGATATTGTTTCAATAAAATTCCATCAACTTCGAAACAATTGCAAATTTTTGCTTTATTTTATTAGTCTGCCAATCATAGACTGTAAATAAACCTATTTTTATTGGAAATTTAACAAAATGTCAACGATATAACTTTGTTTAAAAGTGAAGTGTAAAAACACATTTCTCGTATATGTCGCGTCCCGTACTTAAAGGCAATGTGGCGGATTTCCGCCGCAGTCCGTGTGGTCCGTTATTACCGTCGCGAATAAAACGACTTAATGTCCTATCGCATTGCTCTTTCAACTTCTGACTTCAGAAGCTGTAGACGAAATGGCACGAACAAAATTGAAACTAGAAATAGCGCCAATTGTACGATATACATATAAATACCTAGTATTCGCTTAAATTATAATTTCTAAATTCATTACAAACTACATTTTGTACAAACAGTTAAAAATACACTTATTTTAAATATGTATAATATTAATATTAAATGTCGAGCAACGGCTCGAATTGTCTTTAAAATTTTAAACCTTTTTTGTATTCAACGGCAGAGTATTAGGTATTTTTTAAAGTACAGAATTTTATTTTAAAGTTAACTTGAACAGGCGTCTGCCGTGAAGATCAAAGTGCTAGCAGGGTTCAAGAAGTTTCCCCCGGGGAGGAATCCGATATTCTT
The DNA here is from genome assembly GCA_905147175.2 of Nymphalis urticae. Classification (NCBI taxonomy): domain Eukaryota; kingdom Metazoa; phylum Arthropoda; class Insecta; order Lepidoptera; family Nymphalidae; genus Nymphalis; species Nymphalis urticae. The sequence goes on from LR990007.1 coordinate 3,416,884, forward strand.
GCAGCTCTAGGAAAGTGGGGTATGCTGAGGTGTAACATTACAGTGAACGTTAAAATGAAAATATATACGATAAAGAATCTGATATTTATATACATTATCAAGGCTTAGAATTATGATAAAACCCTGTTTACTGCCAAAAGTTTTATTACGAGTAACTGATTGTTATATTAAAAAAAGGTTTAATTAATGTTCTGTCATTACTTACTAATACATATAAAAAAGTAAAAATACATACAATAAAATATATATCCATAAAACCCGATAAAGTTGTGTTGTGACTAGTTGATGAAACAAAAAAAAACTTATGTTCCTTTTTCGATTTTTGCTGTCACGAGCTAGAGTATTAATCCATTAAGCCCGCAAACAACACCGCGAGAATGCAAAAAGACCTAATTTTGAATTTGGAACGCAGTTCAGCGCTCATGGCTCTGGGGAGGCATTAATCAAAATTAAAAGTGGATTAGGCAGAGGACACGACACGCGGACTTTGGGCGGCCAAATGAGTTGCCTAGTTAATGTGACTTTAGCCTCTTTTTATTGTATAATTTTAGCTTTAAATGTCTATAATAAGATAGATATTCAAGGTCATTCTCTAATGACTTTGAATAAATAAAATCTCATGTTTATATTATAAGACAAGATGAAAAAACAATAACTATTTTATTTTGCTATGTTATCTTATTTAACGGATAACGTCATGCTTTTATTAAATGCAATTCAGTAAGTTATACTAAGTATTGCTGTTTGGCAGTAGAGTATGCGATAAGTGAGCGTTACCTATCCAGACGGGTTTACATGAAGCCCTACCACCAAGTTAATAAAAGTAGTTTGGAATTTGACGGTAAGGCTGCTGGTCCAACGAACTCTCTTTAACGTGTCGGATTGTCGTCCCCTCTATGTAATGCGCACACAATTTTTCACTATATTATCTCCTTCGCAGTTTACGTAAATACGGCCACCGTGGCCGAAATATTCGAGGATGACGTCATCAATTGTTTTTTAATAATGTATTAATTTAAGCTATTGTTTTGCATAGCCCTTAAACGTGCTTTCTATGAGAACAACTCTAGTTCTATAAGTGAGATCATGTTTCTCCCGTACATACAGCTATAAAAGTCTTTGAATGTCTTTCGAAACAGGCAGGCTACCTAAAGATGTTTATGAAACTATCCTGGGAATAAAAATACATATATAAGGGTCGATTCATGTTTATATTACACTATATCGTAAAAAAATACTTAGGTATATGACTAGTGGATACATATTGTGTATATTTATTAGAACAGTAATTCGGATATGCACGGCAAAAAGCGTCAATGGTGCAATGATCTATGGGCAGCCTAGCGATGTAAAAGTCGTAGGTTCAATCCTGAACCATTGGGCTATCCTGCGAAGTAATAAAAATATTAAAAACTATAATGACTATAACAATATATATAACATGTACAATGAATATAATACAAACTTATCTTTATACATTCTTCGTAATAAATAATAAATGACAAAACAAAACATTTAATAGGTGTCGCTTTACAGCTGAAATAACTAAACGACGTCATTCAAAATAACACGATAAGACACCTCGAAAAAGCTAAAACAAATAAAAACAAATGAAATCCATAAAACTGAACCACACAAACACAATACAGCGGCTCGTCAAATTGATAACTTGATAACCGACCCTCGGGAGATCCGCTCCTCGAATTCCGCGATCCCGCGATCCCACGACCCGCTCCCGCAATCCCGACGCCGGGATTATCGCGGAAAGAAAGCTGGTTTTTAGTGGCGACCGCCCCGTTTATTATTTTATGTAAATCGTAATACGCTCCCGGATGGAATGATAACAGCTACGCCTTCGCACCTATATTCTTTTTTTTTTTTGTCAGAAAAAGTTAAGTGTGAATACGCCCTGTTTAATTTTTTCGCTTAGAATTATTTTACTTGTTTTGACGTTACGAAAATAGTTCTTGTTTAGTAAAAAATATATGTAAACTATATTTCTCAATATTTATCGTAATTCCAAAGACAATTGCTTTATAAATTACTGAATATACTATATACAAAAACGTTTACAAAAATATTTTAAAGCTTCTAGTAATTCCTCCTACATCTTCAACGTATTCCCACATTCTGAGCTTATAGCGGAAAACTGACGTTACCAGTGAGGTCTTTCGAAGCCAGTGCCCGGGTTGCCAAGCCTTTCCAGACCACACACACACACAAAACTTTCAAGGCGTAAAGTAATCATCATTTCATGACGTAAATTTGAGTGGATATTACCCAAAAAACAATTCCATCTCCAACGAATTGTTTTTAATTTGTCCTAATGCGTAAAAATCAGCCATTCGATACCAAATTCCGAGGTGCCCGATAAAGGGATCTAACGGATAGGATTAAGGGCGTAAAATGACGCCTGATAGAAATTGACCAGAGCTATTTAAGGATACCGTTTCGAAATTGGACGGTTAATAGGTATTTTAATTTTGGGAGAAGTCTCCGTTGGTCGGATCGGGTGGTTAAGTAGATACTTTTATAAAATATTGGCGTTTATATCTCTGGGGAGTGTAATAGCTTTTTTATTCGAATAAATTTTTAGGATAAGGTTAGGATTAGAAGGTGTCGACTAATACGTGAATGTGGATATCCATCCACGCAATAACGAATTGGTGGATTCATATTGGACAGATTTTCGTTCGATACATGCTGGATTCTTTGCGACGTTTTTCTTGACACAAGATGAATTATAATCACCGAAGCACACGAGAACTTACTAGAGTAGTAGTGGTAGAGCTTTGTGCAAGCTCGTCTGGGTAGGTACCACCCACTCATCAGACATTCTGCCGCAAAACAGCAGTACTTGGTATTGTTGTGTTCCGGTTTGAAGGGTGAGTGAGCCAGTGTAATTACAGCACAAGGGACATAAGATCGTAGTTCCCAAGGTTGGTGGCGCATTGGCGATTTAAGCGATGGGCAACATTTCTTACAATGCCAATGTCTAAGGGCGTTGGTGTCCATTTACCATCAGGTGGCCCATATGCTCGTCCACCTTCCTATTCTATAAAAAAAAAAAGCTGTTTGTTGGGGTTTGAAACCGCAATCTTCGGTCAAGGTTCACGTGTTACACCAATGGCTACTCTAGACCATCTCGGCTCGCAAAAACCAAGTGATGAATTGCCTCCAATATAAATATAACTTGCTTTTAGACCCTGTGTTACATTTGTTTGGAGATAATTTTAGCCACACATATTTTTTAATAGTTCAAATTTAACAAATTATTCTTATTACAAATTCCCTAGTTATCTATATTAATATTATAAATTCGAAAGTAACTCTGTCTGTTAAATTTTCACGGTTAAACCACTGAACCGAATTTGATGAAACTTCGTATAACGCAAACTTAAACCCCGAGAAAGGACATAAGGTACTTTTTATACCTAGCACCAGCTAATCCTCCTTAAAACACAAACACTAGTGTACTATAAAACACAATAGGAAATATATATATAAGCAAGTATTATAATTGGTACTAAAAAAGGAGATATTTTAGTACATCAGTGTACCGGAACCCGCAACGATTACGCGCAGAATAGCAATTCGTTGGGGGTAAGAACGGGAAATTGGGGTGCGAATGTGCGGGACCGACTTACTGACATAGTGATTGCAAACAGAATTCTACTTAACAAAGAATATGTCAGTTTGTTTTTTACAGCTTCACTAACGTCCAAACTGCTGGATGATTCCTAATTTTTGACAATAAATATATTATTTAATATTGTATATACTCTCAATTTCTTTTTGTTATTGATTGCAGATTTCTTAATTTTTAAGTATGTAAAAACAAAGTCACTGATTTCAATTTTTCTATATATTAATTTATGTATTTCGGTATTTTCAGCGTAATCTAGTCGTTTTAAAAAGATATAAAAATACAGATAATATATCTCCATTTATGAAAATTAATTTAAATTGAGATGGGATGAAGTAATTTATTGTTCTATTTTTAAAATACCTTTCCACGGCGTTCGTGATGATTATTGAATCTCTAACTAGATCATGCCAGAGGAAACTGCATTGAAACCAATGAAGTACAGCGTAATATTTCATCTCGTCAGATACTGGACCGTGTGACTTTATGCATTATGGTTTAATATTAAAAAATTGCGACGCAACTTTCATTGACTTAATATTTTTAGTCATTTTTTAATTTCTACTAGATTAAGGTTACATACGTTTTACAATTGTAATTAAGAGGATTTATAATTATTTATATATTAAATTATTTGACCGCGTTGATAATGAAAACAAATAGACGTTTCTACATTAAAAATCTTTTATCTGTTTATTCAACAATATAAATCGAAAATCACAACACTAGTGGCGAAAGAACGCCCCAAGGGACGGACTAATTGGGGTGCTATATTGCTCCGGGATTACGTTAACTCTCCGCTCTCTCTCAGCTCTATTTCAGGCAAACTAACTTTTTCCCAACACTAGTTACGAGTTGTAGAATTTGCAACACTAGTGAAATTTCTAAAGCACCCTTTCAGTGAGGGAACCACTAGAACTTTCTGTAGGCAAAGATAAGAAATCGATATGTCAGGCGGAGTTTCGACGTGAGAATTTCTATCGGGCTTCGAAGTCACAAGTCTTTTTACAAACAATGGCATAACTTGTGTTAAGGGAGTACGAATGAAAGAGTTTGAAAATCGAACGTAAGAACTTCGTAGAGTACAAAATAATAGTTATTATTTTTTTTAATTTAAAACGATTATTATAGATAAAAAATATTATATTCACACAAAAATTATAAAACTTAAATATATATTTGTTGCGTATAAATAAATTAATTATATTTATAAGGAAATGACGTTAGTTAATTAAAATCAAAAAGTATAAAGAGATTTGAAGTTATTTTTTTATATATTTTAAATTTAGAACGTGGTTGGCTGGTTCGGTTGCGGGCGGCACGTTCGCCATTTTACGTCGCATTTTTACGATGTAGCCGATAACGTTTACGAGGCGCGTTGAGTGGCGTCGCCGTGGCTCGCCCCGACTGATTGCATGCGAGGGTAGCATACGACTAGGGTCGGAAAACATTATGTTTGACTAATTCGATGTATTTTATATATAAAAATGTTTGGTAATATAAAGAAAAGTCAATTAAGTCCATAAACCATATTAAAAATACGTTTTAAGTTAAAGTTATTTTACGAACTACATAATTGAGAAAGTTATTGACCAAATTTTTATAATGTTAACATCATTAAACTAAACTTTAAATACGTTTCTTATTTCGTTTTAATGAATCATATTAAAAAAATAAATAAATAAGAAAATCTAAACAAAACTATCGATATCGATAAAAATAAATTCATTCCCAGCCCTATCCGGGTCGTGTATCCGTGACACGTCGACGACATAGCGCGCCGTATTTTATGCGCCCCGCCGCGCACAGCCGAGCGCCTCTCGAAATACGCGCCGCGGTAATGAGCGGCCTTTGACGGAATGAAAAATAACAAGTCGACAACCGGACGAGTCGTTGTTGTAACTTGTAACGCTAATCAGCGCCTTATGAATGTTATTGTTGTTGAATTTCCACTAAGGTATTGTTGTTCATATTAATCTCAAAGATTTACGACGTTTTTTTAAGTAAAAAAGTCACGATAGTGAAAAACTTTTAGGGACATTCCAAAAATAATATATTCAAAAATCGAATTAGTCACATTTCTTAGGTATTATCATGTTTAATATTTATTTTATTTATGTCATGTTAATAAATATTTGAATTGTAATAAATTTTAAATAGTAATATTTTGAACTGAATCGAATACTATCTACGTCATTCTGTTTTGACAATATCTATGAAAAAATAAATTAGACGGGTAATGACAATACTAGTTTTAATATATTTATTTCGATTTTCTCGCACTGTAATTTCTCAAGGTTGTGAACGAATTAATTTTTTTTTATTTAATTACTAGTGCACAAAATTATTCTTTAATATCTACGAATGACTTGACTTTAAACCACGACATTAAAATGAAGAAACCACAAGATCGTACAGGCAAACATTAGACATAATAAAAAACTTAAAACTAGGAATATAAATATAGTCTTGACAAAAAAACTTTTAATGTTATATTGGTCAGCTATCCGTATAAAGTATCATTACTTGTAAAAACTAACACATTCAACGAAAAATCACCCACGCCAAATCTTCCATAAAGAAACGGTTATATTCAAAAAAGGAACGTGAAAACTTCACAGAGCGACATCGACAAGCACCGAAGTCTCGAAACCGACGCTTCCAATCTGCTGCTCCTACACATTCGCCAACTTAGAACTAGGACAACATTAGAAATGGCATCCGAATTATATTTGTCACTTTCATTATTACATAGGTATTTTTATATATATATATAAGTAAATAATGCTGTGCAGTTTATAAAACCACATTGCATCGTAAATGGTCGATTTGAAAAAAATATACATAAGGCTTGTAGTAAAGCCAAAAGAACATAGATTTATTGCTAATGTTGTGAACAATAGAAAATAAAGTTCTCTAGAGTGAATTTCAGCCCCAACCACCCATTTCAAGAACTAGTCGACTGTGCAAATTTATTATAGCATATAACAGTGCGAACAAAGATTCACTATTCCGTCACTCTCACATTCCTATGTGTCAACAATCTGACACGACCGGAGATTGAACGAAGAATGAATGTGTAGCCGAGCCTACTTCATTAAATTTTGAACGTTTAACTTAATGCTAATTATCTATCAAGAATTGAACAAAATAACGGCACACATATAAGAAAAAGATGTCCTCACACATGCCACTTCTGCCACACTGTTCTAAGCACATCGCTATATAGCTATAAAGCTACGTGCTCAACTCGTGGCGGGCGGTAGCGCCGTCGGATGTATAAAGTGGCGCGCCGGTGGCCGCATGACATAGCTATAACTCGGTAGCATGACAAACAGCCGCCGGGGTGGCGTGGAAACGACATGCGTTTGAATTTAGTTTTTTTTTCTTTTTGTAGTGAATTTTTAATTCGATTTTTAAATTGCTAATTAGTTATGATGGTTTAGTTGGCGCGTTTTTAATTACTATGTTTAATATTTTTTAAATTTATTTTTAATGGCTTTGTAAATGTAACTTTTTTGAAGAATGTTTAGCACTTTAGCATTATTTGTATTTTTCGTAAATTTATTATTCAAAAAATGAATTATATACATTTTTGTTATTTATATTACATGTTAGGTTATGATTAAATATCAAGTATTTTTTTTAAACTTGATAAATTTAAAATAATTTTCAGTATAAAACGATATATAAGAGGTAAATGCCGTTTCAATGATTTCGGAATACTTTATTAAAATTATTATTGCACCGAAAATAAATCTGTTATACGAAGCTACTCTATGCATCCCGTTACCCACGCCCGACACCGGAGGGCGCCGTCGCTAAAGCGCGATACTACGGGCTCGCCTCGGGCGGCGCGAACCAATTACCCGCCGCCGCCGCGCGGGCATTTACCCCCCTCCCCACCCATCACCCGTCACCCGTCACCCGTCCCCACATTACTTATCTCTCGCGCGCGCTGCTAGCCCGGTACTCTACCGCCAGCCGAACGCCCGCAATGCGAATGCGTTTGTTGGCTTTTTGTTGCACGTGTGTTCACCATTTGTTATATATACGGCTATAGGATACGTTCCCGGTTCTCACCCACTTCAAAGATTTAGCGAATGCGTTTTTGTTAGATATAGTGTGTATTGAATCGAGCCGGGATTTAGTGTTATAAATATACTCTAGCGTCTTTATCTGTGATAGATTTAGATTTCATATGAAGGAGTCTTCAATAACATCCATTCAGATGGTGTAAATAGTTTTTATATATAACAAATCTAACATAAATCAGAGCATATATTTTATTCAAGTAGACTTTTACAAGAACTTTTGAATCGACTTTTTAAAATATTACCAGTTTCAGATAAATCGGTTTTAAACAGGCGACCTAAATCGAAATACACTATAATATTATAATAATTATCATTACTAATCAGTTAATATGCTATGCATATACTTTTTCATGCTTTATATTGCATTTAAACTGTTGACAAAAGTCAATTATATTTTTTAGCACTTTACTGAACGAAATAATTCAAAATACAAGTTCGTCGTCCAATAAGAGCAAATTTGTAAGAACAAACTCGAAAATCACCGCCGAAAATGGTCGTGAAATGTCAGAAAGTGATACGATATTGTTTTTATGTTTCAGGCAGGCGGACGAGCAAATGAGACACCTGATGGTAAATGGTCACCACGGCCCATAGACATTGGCGATGTAAGAAATAATAGCCATTCCTTACATTGCCAATGCGCCACCAACCTTGTGAACTGAGAATTAAGATGTTATACCCTTTGTACCGGTAGTTACACTGGCTCACTCACCCTTCAAACCGAAACGCAACAATACTAAGTATAGCGGTAGTATATAAATAAATATTATATTATGATGATTATTATAATTATAAAATTTTAAGAACACACATCAAAATAGCATATCACCATAAGTCGGTTGTGAACATTTCACGGGTGAGCAATGAAGTGAGTTCTTACAGATTAGCACTGCTGCGCCGACATTACGCATTTGTCAAAGTCCATATGAGCAAATATCAGCTAAGAGCTAAGTCATACGAGGCTTTATTGAATTTATTCGCTACAAATTACAAGAAACAGAAGATGGAGGTACGACAAACGACATTTGGTATAAAATAAAGCCACCTATGAAACTCGAGTTGAAGACAGGTTTACGCGCTTGATAGTTTTGCACGAATGTTTGCACAGGTATGTCGTCGGCAACGAAGATTCGATTCCAGGTTATTGAACTTATTGTCACACCTAGACGCTTAGACGCCTAGACCACTTAAGGCGCTATCTATGACATTTAGTTGATTAGTAATCTAAGTGAAGCACGCCGGCTAATCTAGGTGTTCAATACGATCGGCTCGCTTTGTGATTGAAATCGCTTTAAGGTCTGAGAGAAAAATCAAAATGGCGTCCAATGTTTTTGAAAACGTGTTCAAATATTTGCTTCAAATTTTATTTAAATATAAAAATCGTTTTAACTGTCACCCGACGAAAATAAGAATTAATTCGGTAATTTTGCTCTATTTGCACATCTGTTGTTTGTATCACATAAGAATTGTTTGATTATATCTTAATGTTATTGTATTTTATGTAAAAATATCTAAATCATATAAAGTCATCTTATTGACTAACACAAGTCGTGAATCCTTTACGGACTACGAGGCTACAAAGTACTGCTGCACATAGGTAAGCACAGGTTCGGGTAAGTCTTCTGTATGCGTGTATGTCATTGAACTCTCGGCTGAATCGATTTTAATGCAATATTTCGCGTGTGTGAAAGGGCACCTCCCCCCCCCCTTTAAAGGGTTTTTTTTTAATAATAAAATTCTTATTTCAACCGTACCAAGTCGGGATGTATACATATTTTACAGTTTTAAAATGAAACGCGTTTGACATACGACCTTTTGCACTAACACTAGCGTTTTGCATCTTAAGACAACGGTCAAGTGTCCCATTTACAAAGAAATCAATTCAACACAAAGCTTTTAAGCGTTGGCAACAGAACAGCGAAATAGTGACACTGACATTTCGTATTTTGATTTATGTGTCGGTCTGTCATTCATACATTTTAAACCAAATCGCATCCCTGCCACTAATGTTATTATATATACTACACCAGGAGAGTAGTCAGTAGAGGTTTTTTTGGTATTTAATATTATTTGACGTTTATTCAAATGGCATAACTTAGGCTGTGTAGTTAAACACTTATTTAGCTCTTTCTGTCATTATTGATTTGACATTCGAAAGAAGAAGACAGCATTATTTAAAGTATGGTAAGTCTCTTACTTAACCAATTAAGTCTCTTTCTAATTCTACATTTGAATGCCTTTTTGGTTCCTTTCTAACATTGACCGGCGTGAAGTTAATTTTCTTTGGGGAGAATACACATGTAGACACAGGATGCCAGTGAAGCTGATTGGAGATGAATTAAAAACAAAAATCAAGCATACGATACAGTGATGCTTGCCTGGGCATGAATCCGCGATTATCTCTAAAAAAACACATTACATAAAACATTTTTTTTTTTCATAAACTAGGTTTAATGAAGCTATCAAGATTTAATCATGGTTTTGCTTCCTACAAGGTGGACGATAATTTGTTACAAATGATGAAAACCTCAACTCAAGGTTTACGTAACATAAGCTTACTTTCGCATTAATCTTCTCTATCACCGGCTGTTGTCAATTACTATTTTCTCTCACTATCAATTTAACATTGCCGTACAGTTTATATCTGTACTTTAACACATTGCATATGTGTGAGTGCGCGCGTGTGCGCATATAAATGCGCGCCTTTCTGTGCCTGTATGAACTGTTGAATTATTCTTAAGTAATGACGACGGTGTCTTTAGCACGGGTTGGGCTGAGTTAAGCGCGATTGTTTATATTTGAAAAAATATTGTATTTTTTTATGTTCTAAATTGAATCTTAATTTTAGCACATTGAACCGAAGTATCTTCAGTTAACATAGTTCCCTGGTAAAGTAAAACAAAATATATTAGATTCCATATTTGAATTGCTCGATTTAAGAACGATTCTTCTACATATGGTTTCCTAGTTATTTCAATACTGTTTGTTATATCTCTAAAAAACATCTTAAGCCAGAAGACAGTCTTATACACTAGGTAGGTTCTTGGTTTCGTGAATCACACACATGGTACTGTGCCAAAATTATAAAGTCGAATAAAGGATAAAGGATAAAGTTGTCATATCAACTTAGAATTAACATATTCTTCCGGTATAAGATATAATACTATTTAATATAAAAATAATATACATTATATAGATAAAATCTTGTAATTAGGTACTACCTTATTTTTAGTGTGTAAGTGTGTAGCGAGGACACTTGTTAATTCTTTTCATAATCATTGATGTCATACCATTAAAACTTTATAAAGTACGAGTGATTAAACACATCAACATGACCAAAAGGACCGATCAAGATACGGGTCGGGTCGTCTGTAAAGATAAGGCCACCTTCGGTACCCAGTCACACATATATAAAGTTAAGACCACACATTTGTAACAATGCGATTTTGCCAAAGAATACAATGATAAAATATATTAAATTTAAAGGCGAGTTACTCGCAAGACGGTATCTATTTAGTATAATAATTATTATGTTTGTTATCATTTTTCGATTTTCTAAAAGAAACATTGGAAAAAAACACATTCTGTTCAGTTATTGCATAGCTACGAGTCGAAGCTATGTAGCACTCTACGACTATGTTCACAAGAAATTCTAAGACACGACAATAAACAAACACTACACTTAAAAATAAAACCGAACAGTGCACACGCGACCCGACGATATTTTTTCACCGCGCCTTTGTGATGTCGCGAACATCCACGCCCGTACTCGTAATTCACCCGGCCCGCACCGACCGCCGTCCCGCCGGATTTATTGCCTCATTTTTACAATGCCCACTGCAGAGCACGAGCGTCCCGGTTTCGCAGATCCTACGAGGTAAGGAGTTTTTCGAATGCATGAACATTTTACGGCAACGAATTATGTATTTAGATAAGAAGAACATGTTAACGCGTGTTCGATTTTTAAATAATAACAACAATTACCTGTGTTACAGAAAAAAAAAACGTTTTATCGACTATTTACGCGTTTAAAAACCTTTTAAGAACCGATATTACTACATAAAAAACCTTTTATTCGTTAAAACTGCGTAGTGAACGAAATTTTCGGTCGTTGTGTAGATTTTAACTGGGGTGAGGCAAGCGTTAAATGCCGTAATATCACGATTGTGATGATGCGTGATAATTTAATTGCCGACTACGAGATACGCATACTTTTTTATTTTTTTTTAAATATTGGCTAATATTCATTACTTAGATTAAATAAATGCTAAGACTCGTAAGTATTTAGTACCATTTAATCAATTTAATGTACAGACAAAAACAATTTTATTAATTGTTTTTTTAATATACAAAAGGTAACCGCAGTTTAAAAAAGTGTTCAGAGATATTGCGAGTCTTTGAAATAAAAATTCAAGTCCGGTTCAAGAGTGTGACTCGGGAGACAGCTTTGTGTACTTCAATAACAAAAGCCAAGTGCGATTATGTTTGCCGGTTCGCGACTCGCCCACAAGTCTAGCGGCTAAAGGATGAACTATGTAGTTGTAGCTTTTACGCCAAGAGGCAAGATTCCTAGCCGCTATAACGAACCCGTTTAGTTTCCTTCGCTAATTGCATCATACACACAAACGCCATTTACGCGTTTGTAAAAAATAAACTATTTTTATATATTATATTTATATTATTATAACAAAATGTTGTATTAATCGTATAAAAAATCGATATTTATTTCAAATATATCAACTTACTTCAATATATATTTTTTATTTGATTAAAATTAGTAATTTATTATTTAAAAAAAAATCTACTGTCACTAGAGACAACGAAACATCGATTGATGGTTATTGTAAAAATAAATAAAAGAAAACCAAAGTATAATAAACACGGATAAAAAAAAAGAACACCAAGATCAAAAATGAAAGAAATCATAGAAGATTATATAAACTTGCAAGCATGTTACCGTATTTTCGAGCTGAACATTTTTGTGGGGACAAAGAAAGTCCGTTGCGCTGTCCCGTCAAAACACGTCGTTTGGTCATGGCAGGTAAAAACAAGCCGCGGGCTGTGCGGCATTCATTTTAATCAGACGCGTCACCCGTTGGCCGATTGCCTGATGAATTATACCAGTTTCATTTTATTAATGCGCGTTCCCCGAGAGAAGATAAAATTTTTGCTTATGGATTAATCAGCTAAATCTGATAAGATCGTCGTATACCGTTTAGGAAGTCTATTCTAAATAAATGTATTTTTTTTCTTATTTAATAAAAAGTGGGTAAAATAAAAAAATTAAGAACAAACAACCAACGAACAAAATCGAACGGTATGGATGATACTGTTCGATTGTGATGAATATCGTCGTAGTCGAATCGTGTTTTTTTTTTAAAAGAAGGTTCGATGCAATCGAAGTAATTTCATCGATACTTTCGATACAAATTATCAGGAGTGCATAATACAGTAGGAGTTCGCGTCAAACCTGAACGTTAAACATCGATCGCCGCTTATCGCTGGTATCGCGTTGTGGCCGCTGCGGCCGCCCATTGTTCGTTCGGCTCCGGCTCGTTTTTGCTAAAACCACGCGCCGCTTCGCCCGGCGAATATAAATTGAAAAGCGTTTGTTTAAAGTTTCACGCGGCGTTGATGCCGCTGCACGCATAGATATTGCTGTGTCCCGAGGGCATCCTTTGTAATTCCCATCAGCGCATCCGAGTGGAATATACATATGCGATGGATGCTGATCGTTTTTTTTAACAGTGCTTCCAAAAATGTATACTATAATATTCTTTGTATTATAAATCTCATATTACGTTTTATATTTGATAACTATTGTTTTTGTTAATGAATTTGTTCAAGCAAAGTTTTGCAAAATATAAAAATAGAAGATATTTTTCAAATAAAGAGGCCCAAGTGCTTTTAACTCCGTCGGATAGTCAAAAGGAGTATTAATAATAAGCCTAGTCAGTTCAGGTGAGACCTGGCGGGATAGTCGGCTCTTTAATATACATGAGGCCGCAAATAATAAATGAGCGAGTGAGCGAGCCGCGAACACCAGAGTTACTGGAGTTTACTTGTTACAATTATTCATTTGATTACGTTGCTACAGGCTATGCATTCCTAGTTGTTTCGAATAGTGTGGTAATCCGTCGTGTAAAAAATAATAGTTTATAAAAAATAAAAAGGGATGACACAATGACAGACGTTAGTTTTTATATATTTTATGTAAAAAAAAAATATTTAAGATTTATTAGAAGAGATGTATTTATTTTAATATGTTGTTGTTGTCATGTTATGCAAGATAACAATGAGATAAGCATTTACTTTTTAGTTTTAATATATAACTGAAAATTTATTTTATAATGATTTTATCGGACTGAACTGAATTACTATATAAATAAAGAGTAATTAGTCTTAGAGTTTAAATTTCAAAGTATCACATCACACATCGAAATCATAAAATCTATATACTGTAGGTACTGTATACACATTCACGTACACGTTTATAACTCGCAAAGCAAATCGCTTTCTGCGATAACAATGCTATTAAAGTCTCTGTAGAGATTACATCCTGTTGTTTTTTAAATCATGAAAAATAAAGACTTTAAACGTTAACGTTGCTACCTAGAATAATCTTATAGCAATGCACTAAGTTCATACTAATGTGAAGAGCATTGAGAAAGACTTGCGAGATTGGTAGCCGCTCCGCTTAGTGATGAATGAGCATCCGTCTTATTATAATGACGCGTAATCTCTTCTATCATTATGCGTTCCTGGTGCCGCAGTGGCACACATCACCTGTTCTTTGATCTCATTGACTCTCGTTTGTTTGAAGGACAAAAAATGAATCGATTTTTTTCTCGACACACAACAGAACATTGCAAAAATATAAAAAAACTATTTAAATATATATATATAAATAACACTGGAATTTATCTGTCGTCTGATGGTCTCATAAATTAGACAACACAGCGTTTGACTGATAGTGGAAATATTGTATAAATATTATGTGACTTATCTTAAGTGTTATGTTTTCTCAGTATTTCGTCTAAAATGGTGGTGCTATTGAAAAGTCAACAAACGAGCTAAGTTTTTTAATTTTAAAGATAAGTTGTTTTAATTAATTATCCCTATTTATAAAAATAAAGTTATGAAATAATTAATATAATAAGCACTTATTACATTACACTTACCTTTAAAGGTGGAGTCGGTATATATAACGGAGGATCATTTTGAGATCCTGTATATATTTCCTGTCCATCCGGTCCACGGGCGCAACCTTCTGCATCAGCGACGCTGTATCTGCAAACTATGCCGTCGGCAGGTTTCGCATCGTATCCCGTCGGCCTACCCACATGAAAACCCTTTGCCTTTACCCAAAAACGAAACTTGGAACTATCGGAACTGTTACATTCTTCGCCGCGCAGGGTTCGAAGAATTCTAGCGTACTTTTTTAACGTTATCGTTTTTGTTTTTGCCAAATCTCCATATGTCTGGATCACCCACGGCTGGTAGGTAGAAAACAAGTCGACTTTTGGATCACCCGTCTGTATTTTTGGCCTTTTATTATTATTTTGTTCGTTTTTCTTGTCGTTCTTAGAACTACTCGGCGTTGATTTACGCTTCGAAGGTTTTTTAGGTGTTTTCTCGGGTATGGCTTCCTGGGTTAATTTCTTTCGTAGCCCACGGTCCTTTATCATGGCAGCCGCCATTTTTATTTTTAACTTACACTTTAACTTTAGTTTTCTTACACAAATAAACCCATGTTTTTTATTTTTTATGTCTAATTATTTCGAACTGCACTACACATATATAAATCTATTTGTACTTTATTTTACTCGCCCGGTACACTTTTTATTGCGAAAAAATTAAATTGCTTGTTTAACTTGAAATATTTTCGACAAAGTTTTGGAGGCCGAAAGTTGGGAGAGTCTCGCGTGCGTAAAACTTTGAGAACAGGAACTTTTGACTGCCAAGTTCTCGCCGACAGAAAGGACTTTGCGAAAACTTTTCCCGGCGGTGACGGGGGAAATGTTCAGGACAAGAATATCTCTTTAATCTCTGGTTCATTGCAAAATAATTGTGCTTGGTTTAACACTGCATTGCAAATGAGATATTTTTATAAAATTATGTATTGAATCGTAAAAAAAGGAATATTGTATTTAAATTTATTCCAAAAATAAGTTTGTTTTTTTTTTTAATTTGTTAATTTAATGTAATAAATTCTTAGTATTTTTTTTAGAAAAAAAGGCAGGCATTAAAAAAATAAATTTTAAAAAAGTTTTACGAAATAAAAAAAGTACCAGGCGTGTAGATCCGTCGGAAGATCGGAAAAGGCTTCCACTATACGTTATATTCTCCCACACAGCCGCTCGCGTGGGGCGCGCGCGGTACACTGGAATCGGAGGCGTCTGGGACCGCGGAACGGCACGTGCGGGACGGGCCGGCGCTAATTGCCCGCAAAACAATCGGGCCGATCGTCCGGGCGGCCGATAATGCGCCGTGCCCGTCCTTGCGATAGCGCGCTATTGTATTGTTGACTAGACAACGCTTAACGACGCCGACGCTGCGTATAGTGCATCTCTGCTTTACTGTTCCACAAAATCGTTCTTTATAATAATCATAAAATATTTTATTTTATTATGTTTGCTTATTTTTCGGTGCTAGTTATATTTTTTATCGAATATTATAAAAAAAATTAAGACTGCTAATATTCAACTGCATTTAAGATTGAACAAACCTCAAAATATTTTTTATTGCTAGAAAAGTATTTACGAGTAGTGACTATATAATTATTATTTAAATATAACATACATAATCCGTTTTTTCGAAAGTCGGTTCTATATACCTAGTTATTACTTACATGTAATGTTAGTGTAATAATATGTATTCCTATTTCATTTAAAAGTTTTTCCATTGCACTTTTAAAATGTTTGATTTTAGAAATAAATTTGTAATTGATATATTACGTTAATATTTTATGTCCTCAAGAAATTTCAGATAATATAAAACCATTAATGTCGAAAATCTAGTGCATTTTGCTAACTTCCTCTTTAGTTTCGATCTTTAATGCAGTAATTGTTTCTATTGCGTTTCTACGTTTTTGTTTGTATTAATATATCATAAATATATCATCAGCAAGTGCAACTGCATCGATCAGTGGCTTCCTTAAAAATCCCGGTTCGGGCGTACCAGTTGTAGGATCAATAAACAATCAGTAAATCAATAAATTTGTAAAAAAAAAAAACAATATTTTAATTTATTTATTTGCTTGATATTTTTAAAATGACAGGTAACATAACATTTTATTTATCAAGTTTACAATAATTTAAACAAGATTGGATAAAATTGAAATAGAAAAAGAAATAAACAATATCAACATTTTAATAATATATATTCTTAAATAAATACAAATAAAAATTAAAAAAAGTTATTGTACAAATCGTGACTGCGTGGAATGGTGGTAAGAATGCTAGCAGCGTTTGCCCTTTGAAATCGCAATTCCGATTCTCTGGGCGAAAAATGAACCAGCCCTCCTGTCACCAGTAGAGGCAACAAGACGGGGTGTAATATTTTTGATCAAATTTTTGCACTATTACTCCGATGTTACATTATATTTCATCACATTACTTTTATATATACGAATAATAATTTAAAAAATTAAACAGTAGTTTTTATCCATACATACATACGTACTGTATTCATCACCACGTAAGTCATAATCACGTGTAAGTGTAAAATTTCAGCTCATCAAATAAATAATCATAAATGGCAATCCTAGAATCTCATTAAAGATTAAATGATCACAAAAAGGATGACTTCTTTTAACCGAAGATTTAATTCAACAAACATCTAATCTTATATTGCGCGCGCGCATCTAGCACGCGAGAGTTGCGCACGAGTACGCTCGCTTGCGCGAACAGTGCGCAACATACTAGGCGACCATGAGATAGGAAGATATATTATGATGGTCTGATATTGGTAGCGAGATTTATCAAAAATAGTTAGTCGTTTCGTTAATTTCGTTCAAAGACTAGCCGACAAGAAACAAGTATGTTTGTAATTTGCTTGTAGTTTGTAAGTTTCTAAATTAATATTTTTAATAACATACTTTGTATGTACGTACATTGTAATTGACTTATGTAAGAATATTACTGCGTTCATTATCAATTTTCTTCATAAAAATGATAAAATAACAAATACGTTAAAAATAACTAAAAATTGACATAACAACTATATTGATTTTTTTAGTAGAAAAAAAATTTAAAATTATTTTTATTTAACAAGATTTAATTACAAATATTTATTTACACCTAAAATAATGTAATTATTTATTATTTTGAAATTTTATAGATCTTTACACGTACGAACATTAAAAGTTTCTAAAACTAAACTAGCTTGTAAACTAACTAATAAAGTAACTTTAGTTAGTTAACCAACAATTTTGCATTCACATTCACATAAATGAAAAGTTGCTTCATTAGGTCGACTTTATACTAGGAATCCATAATAAAGTAGGATATCAATATCCTCGGTGATCTTATCGATTTCGACCAAAAAATTGTACTGAATTACGCTAGATGGCGCTGACAGTTACTTATTTCAACTTAAAATAATATTTATTAATCGTTTTTTTGACACAGGACATGCGTTAGATGCGATTGTCCGAGTGTGAATATACTGTATTCAAATAATACATTTCGTTGATATAATGACAGTTAGTCTTGTAAATTAGCATGATAGTCAATTATGAATCTTTCTTTTAATATTTATATAATAGCATAGCGTATTATTTTTATTATTTATTTAAAATAGTAGGTTGACAAAAGGGTCACATGATTGTGGTTACCATCGCATATAGACATTGTTACTATTAAAAATATTAACATTATATACCATCCGTCACATCCACAATCCATACCATTCATCATTAATTTCATCATTCATCAGGCACAAGGGACATAACATCATAGTTTATGGGCGGCGGTGACTATTTTACCTTCAGGTTGCCCATTTGCCCGACTGACATAACATATAAAACTACAGATATTGAAAATGCATTCGTTCAACAAAAAAGAAATGTAGGTTATTCTGCAAGAACAGACTCGAAGCTCACCGTAGAATACCATCGTGAAATGTCAGTAAGTACGAATATCGGACATTAACTACAATAATTATAACATTTAAAGAATACCCACATCAAAATAGTATATCGAGATAAGTCGGTTGTCAATGCTGATCCGTGTGTTTATAATAGGAGCTCGAGATTCCCTTCGAGATGTTTTTAACAAAGTACTATTTACGGTTGCGACAATATATTTACGACAAAGGTAAGGTACATTTACAATAACTGAAAATTTTCATAGATCAGCGACACTTAATTTCTTGAAATAAAATAAAAAAAGTAAGCGTGGAGTAGTGAATATATTGATTTCCATATAGGACATATATATTGTGCGTAGTTAACTATGTAATTTGATTTAAGAATTGTAATTTGATTTGATTTAACTATGTAATTTGATTTAAGAAAGAGTTTGTTGCCAGTTCTTCACGGTAGAATCTACATTCAGTTTTACATTAACTAACTAATAAATTAACTTCTTTCTAAACCAACAATTTTGCAACATTCACATAAATGAAAAGTTGCTTCATTAGGTCGACTTTATACTAGGAATCCATAATAAAGTAGGATATATATTATCTTGTAAAATGATTCAGAAATGTTTGTGAGAGCCTATTTGAATAAAGTATATTTTGTTTTTGTGACTGAGTTAGACAATAGCGCCTTCGCTCTTTGCACTTAGATGCAACCGAACTCCAGTTTAATGTGGTTCTTCGTTTGCCAATGGAAGATATGTTCTGACGTCGAAAAAATTGTCTGAAAGTTTGATTACATACCGTGACGCAATGGGGCTTATATTTTTATATGTAAAAATTTGTTTTTATATTTTTAGTTTTTGATATGATTTTATATTTAACCAACAAAGAAAAATCTATCTATCTATCTACCTACTATTAAACTTAAAAGTTATATATGGCTTGCATATCAACTGCATTTTACACTTTCACTGTTTCACTCATACATATACATTTTATTCAAAGTATATTTGTAGTGAAATAAAATTGTCCAGAAGAAACATATAAAGTGATAATTTAGGCAAAATAACTAATGGCAGATTTTATGTTCGTTTTGCAAATTTATTTATTAGAAATCATTAAAATCAAAAATGCGATTTAAACTATTTAATCAATAATTAGTTAGTTTTTAGTAATTAGTAATTTTATAAATATAGGAAATAATGAAAGAAAACTGGTAACGCGTTGGCTTTATGAGTTTGTTCATTTCCTACTTTAATTTTATAAAATTGTATAAAATACAAAAAAAAACACTTACACTTGGGTATTTTATACAAGTCAATAAGTCTAATAACAATGCAGTACGCAGTGAAGGTTCGTTAAAATCAGCTACGGTAGATATGTACGTAAATAACGAGTGCAATGCACCACATGACAGGACAAAACACGTTCTAAAAATTTGAATTTCGAATACTTAATCAACTAGTTCAGCTTCAGACATATTCATAATACAGATTATATCAAAACTATAACCGTTTTTGGCAGCTAAAAACTACGCGGAGAATGCTATCCACGCCGCATAGTCGGTATACGGCTATACGCTTGTGGTAGAGGTTATGGAGCGCAATGTACGGGACGCTGCGATGTCGGGCCGCGCCTCGGTGAATCATTGGGTAATGCGGCGCGAGGAGGCGGGTGACGGTTTGATACTTGATTAAATTCAAACATTTAACAGTTTAAAAAAAACTATTAAAGGTTACATTGTTTTTATTTAAGTAATATATTATTTTATCATTGGTAAAATCGTAATGTACAATAAGTTTTAGTTATTGAGGAAGTTTTTGATAATTGGACAATTGGACGTTCGGAATAAATTTGAAATTAGTACAAAATAATTTATGAAGACTATGTCTAGTTATCGATTTGTTGTAATTTGTAGGGATTTTTTGACCTATCAATTAATGATAGACATTGACTAAGATTGATTTTTTTTTAGATTTGCTTCATATTGATGTTTAATCTGAAGATGGTGTCTTTTCGAATTACTGTAAAATAAAATAAAAACAGAAAAAAATAATTTTATAAAAATACAAATGTTAAATTCATCAGGTTAATTTGATTGATTGATTGATTTATTTTGCTTACTCTTTCACGTCTTCAATAATCAACCAATCATCATGAAAATTTACATACACGTTATAGAAAAGACATCTGCCCCATACACACACACACACTCAAACAAATGAATCAATCCAATTCATTTATTAAATCAAAATAAACAGAAATATGTGAAAATTGATCAAAATAATTCATTAATATAATAGTATCAAAATGTTTCGAGCGTTGTATACCGCTGCGAACGGTGAGTGGCGCTCGCCGCGGCTGCTTTGTTCCCGCCAGCCGCGCCCAGGGCTGCCGCTTTATTAATCACGCTCTATTATTTATTTTTCATATTTCTATAGCACGGCCGCGTTGGATGTGTATTTCGTGGATGGGGAGTTTTTTTGTATTGATTGTACAATTTAAACTTTGTTATCGTTTTATAGATGATAACAACAAATAAAATACAAGAAAATATTTAAAAGAAAAAATATAATGCACTACTCTGGTGCTTTTGAAAAGAGGAAAAAATGTATAAATTGAGTAATACGACTTATTTAAAAGAAAATGTAGCTCAAAGACACAAAATTATATATAATTGTTAAAATTATTACTTATTTGTGTATAACCCTGCATTCGAGGCGGGCCGATAGCAATATCGCTGAGTGCGCGGCGCGGCACGAGCGACTCCGCGCCTAATTTACTCTGCTAACGCCTGCCTGCGCTGTTGCCCTAGTACACACCGCGAGAAAATGACTTACGAGTCGGGGAATGAAAATTTTATTTTTTTTACATACCGTTAGTTACTAAAAAGTTTATTCAGGTATAAAAATAATAAAAATATTCTCAAATAGTTAGTAGGTTAACTACTACTAAACAGTAATTTTTCGTTTTATAGGGATAAACTACACATAACTTACTGACGAACTTATTTACCATATATTTAAACGTTTTACTTATTTTAACTATTTTTTTGAAATTCATAAACAAAATCAAGTACAATGATAATACGCATACATTAATGAGCCACAATAATTCAAAAGTAAAGCGACAATTAAAACAAAACAGTTTTGTTTAAATAGGAAACGTCCCATCAGCTTATTTTTAGCTATCCATCCAATTTGTAACTTCTGCATTCGATAAGTATCCCTGACTATGCTGCAGTATGCGCCTTTCTTTGCGGATATTATCGGCCACTTTGTTGTTTGTGATATATTTTTAACTTTATTTTATCACATATAACTTTTTTAAATTATAATTATAAGCGAACATTAAATTAAAATTGTATACTACTAGATACTTATAATTTTTGCATGTTTTATAAGATTTAAAATAGAGTTACAAAAAGACGATGAGTTTGCGAAATATAAAAAAAAAATCGGTTTTTTTTCCTTGACTGACATTTACAAATATGTAACTGGCTACCAGGATTACATGAAATAAAAAGAGTCAGGCTACTGAACTGTAAGCACTGCGTTGCAGAAAAACGTGCCTGGTGGCGAAATGAAATATATCTGCGCCAGGGTTTCGCAGCAGATAAGCCTCGGGGCGGGTGAAGTGGGAGGGGTCCCGGCCAGTAAAGTAGGTGTCACTAGTGATGTATAATTTTTTTTAGGTATCGATATCGACACCGGTATAATTAAACATAAAATCATATTAGTGTTCTAATTGTAAGCTATTTAAAAATCTCAAACACTGACAATATATATTTTTTTCAAATGCAGACTTACAGATGGGCCTTGTACTTACTATAAGTGGCCAATGTGCCACCAACATTGGGAACTATGATGTTTTTTGTTCCTGTAGTTACAAGCTCGGACCACGGATCATAATAAATAGTTTTGTTTTCAATTATGTATCGTTACAAGACAAAGATAAAAAATATTTTACGAAAATGTGTCGATAAATAAGAAATGATGAAATCGCTACGAAACGGTATGCGACTGGAGCGAAGCGGCGACGGGACGCATTAGTGAGCCGCTCCGCAGCCGCTTGATTGTATCATTGCTACACACACACACACGTAGCTCAACAACAACACTCCAGTCACGCGACGACACTATTAGCCGTTGAAAGCTCGTGATAATGTCTTCTACGCGGTAGGCCGGTATAGGTAGCAACAACGTGCGTATTCATTAATGTATTTCAGAATTCTTACGTTGACGGAAGTGTTCAATGTATCTTGAAAATTTACGCAATAATCTTCGAAGGTTACATGTTTACACTTATAGTGTGTAAGGATGACATAACATGGTAATTGTGGAGCGTGATTCGTGACGGTTTTAGTGACCTAGTTGCGAGTATCATCTGTCAATATGCTTGTGCATTATACGGTTGATATAATGTTAAATATTCTAGAATCAAATTATTTTACCCATTTTAGGTCGTAGCGTAGGTCTAAATGTTCCTTGGATTTTGAACAGTACTTGACATATTACATCTGAATAGTTGAAATTTTTAATATATTATAGCCGAGATGGCCCAGTGGTAAGAACGCATGAATCTTAACCGATGATCGTAGGTTCAAACCCGGGCAGGCACCACTGAATTTTCATGTGCTTAAATTGTGATTATAATTCATCTCGTGCTTTACGGTGAAGGAAAACATCGTGAGGAAACCTGCATGTGTCTAATTTCACTGAAATTATGCCACATGTATATTCCACCAACCCACACTGGAGCAGCGTAGTGGAATAAGCTCCAAACCTTCTTCTCAAAAAGGGATAGGAGGCCTTTAGCCCAGCAGTGGGACATTCACAGGCTGTTACTTGACATATTACTGTAAACATTTAAAGCATTATTGTTACTATATATAACACCGTTGGAAGTCTGCAATATAACGATTTTTATCCCCAGACAATTTTCTTACTTAAAATCTAAATAAAAGTAGCCTGTGGGTTCAAACTTGCTTCATGTCAAATTTTATCAAAATGGGTTCAGTGATTTAGCCCGTAGCGTTACTATTGTTAGCAATAGTTTTAGTTCTGTGTTATGCCATAAAAGATATGCGCGAAAACATTACGAGACAAAAGTGTACATACGATCACTTATCCCATAAATCTAGAGTACTTGGGAATAACATACATAGCATGAGAGATAATCATCAATTTATTTTATTCGTATATAATAGATTATTGTAAAGAAACCAACTTACCGGCCAAATCTGTCCAAATACGTAGTTATCAGGTCAAAACAGCTGACCGTAAGTTGAGGACCCGATCGCATCCATCGTTCCCGGTTCAAGATCGATGAGCACCACCCGGGGAACGAACCTCGTACCTATTTGATGAATGTACATGTTCTGAATGAAAATCAAATTATGCATTACCAAAAAACAGCCTGTAAATGCCTCATAGCTAGATTAATCCTCTACATTTGAAAAAGGTTTGGAGCTTATTCCACCATGCTGCATATAATTGACTCATTTTAATCAAACCCATGTAAGTTTCGTCACGATGTTTCACCGCCGAGAACGAGATAAAAAATATATTTTGCTAGAACGCAATCATTGATTCTAGCACCAGCTCATAAACAACATCGTTTGTCTCGTTGCTAGCTATGCTGCTAATTCTGAAAAGCTATTGGGATTCTATGGACAAAAAGTTGTCATTTGTAGCCTGGAGTTACAAAATTGGTTGGTAAAGTAAAGTTCTACGCTGTAACTACCCCTGCTCGTGTCCCTATGTTACTCGGTATCGCTGTATTATCGGACTATTGAAACGAAAGTACAGAGTGCATCTCTATTTACATGTATTATAATAAGCGTAACAGACAGACAGAGTTACATTTATAATATTAGTGTATACTTCAATAGCCATCAATTTCCATGTTTACATCTGCCGGGCCGGCTACATTTTTTTAATATACATAATATAATCATGGTGAAGAAATTCAAAGTGTTCATTGATTAGTATATTATTTAACTTTAAATAACAACGAAATTATAGGTAAAACGTAACTTATTCAATCTTTAAAATAGCGAGAATTTTGATTTTGGAAAATAAATAACTACAAAGATTTTAGACGACTCATGATTCCCATATTACAAGTATGAAATAACAAGTATTAGGTACATTGTTTTATAAACTACAAAGAGTGACAAGGATGACAAGTACTTTGCAGCCTGCCTTCATAATAATCTCATGGCGAGTAAATGAAACAAAGAATTTTATTTACTTTGTAACTCACACGCATTCCATATTATCTCTGCAATGCTTATGATCGCTTAGTACTTATTGTGACTATGTTAAGCTCCATGACGCGTTTGTGACGGGATTAAAATGTCCATCCTGTTTTTAATTAAACCTTGTTTATGAAAAATTTATTTTTTACTCAATTGAACAAGTTTCAAATTTGTTAAAAATGTTTTAATTTTTTTTGTATCGAAACCCTTTTTTTAGAGGGTACTTATTATTTCATCACGCCAATCTGTCAAGCCCAGTTCTTAGTTTTGAAACATGTTTTTTTGCAAAATTGTACATCAAGTTGTACAAGTTTTCAGTTGTAACTTGATAAAATAAGGAAAAAAAAATACTTACGCTATATATAATATTTTGTCAAATTGATTTTAGTTTATTAATCCGATTCCCTTCTAATAAGATTTCTTTTTTTGTTTTTTAGATTTATTCTGTTCTGTGTAATGAAAATTACTGGATCACATAAAAATACCGAAATGGCACAGTGTCTAGAACGCGTAAATCTTTACCGATGATCGCGGGTTCAAGCTAAGGGCAGCACCACTGATTTTTTTGTGCTTAATTTGTGTTTATAATTCATCGCGTGCTCGGCGGTGAAAGGTATTCTACTTTGTTAGAAATGCCTGTGTTTATATTACTGATATTCTACCACGAGTCTTCAAGTCAAGCGTATTTTACCATGCTTCTTCAATGCGTCAAGTCGCATTGAAGAAGCGTGGTAAAATAAGCACTAAACGTTCTCCTCAAAAGAGGAGGCCTTAGCCTAGCAGTGGAACATACACAGGCTGTTCTACTCTTTTCTTTATAAAAATATTGCAGGTTCTTTATATATTTAATATGTAAGATAATTCGAAACGATTTTAAAAAGACAGCATTCTAATCTTAAAGTATAGGACGCCCTCTATTGTTGAGTAGCATTAAGTCGTAATTCTTGGTTTTCTCTAACACGGAAATTACATATAATTTTTATAAGTCAATAGATGGCGCTAACCTAACGTGACGTAATCATCGTCATGTCCCTCTTCTCTCGTGAACGTTGCATGTAGGTTTATGTATGTCTATATAGTTCTGATCTGTATAGTTCGTTTCTGGTGGATTTCTATTGTAATAATAAGAAAAATATCTTATAGTATCAAATGAGCAATTCTTGCAATTTTTTTTAGTACATGATTGTCCTATAAAGTCTATATGTAGTAGTATTGGGGGAAAAAAGTAAAAAATAAGTATAAAAACCACATAGCTTAAAATTTTATTTCCTATAAAGTCCTATTGCAAATCTTATAGGCTTCGCCTTATTATAAAAAATATATACAGTTTCGATGATGCCATTTTTTATGCAAACCTTTAACATAATTCAAACTAAATGATGACAATGACATTATGCTCAACTTTAAGCGTACAATACAATTTTTTATGATACAAAATATTGAAAAATGTTATTTACTAAATAACCAGTACTTAAAATCACCACTGTATAGTATCTTGATAATAAACTGCTTTACTGATTTTGTCTAGAATGGTAGGTCTCAACATCTCACATAGTAAGAGGGGTAATTAGTACTTGTCCCATGGTACATTGTCAATTGAATGTTTCTTCAACTTATGCTTCTTCAAATATTTAGAATCAATGTATGCTTCACCACAGATGGAACACACATATGGCCGCTCTCCAGTGTGCGTGCGTAAATGCACCACTAAATTTCCTTTCAAAGCAAAGAATTTCATGCACACAGAACAGCCAAATTTCTTTTCGCGTGTATGAGTGAGTTGATGAGTTCGTAAATGAGTCTTTGTCTTGAAACGTAATGAGCAAAGCTGACAGGGAAATGGTCGCTCATTTGTGTGAACTCTTTCATGCATTATCAACATAGCTTGACTGGCACATCCCTTGCCACAAATACAGCACTCAAACCTTTTAGTACTTTTCTTTAAACCCTTCTCAGCATCTTGACACTCGGATTCAACAATATGCGTACTTTCTACATGCTGTTCCAATGCCGACTCTACAGAAAACATCTTTTTACATAAAGAACATGCATAGCCCAATAGTTTTCCGAAATTAGTTGTTACTTCTTGTTTGACCGTCTTCATGAGTTCTTCTTTAACTTTCATTATTCTTGATTTTGAGCACTCATCTGATCCTCTGTGTGATGCCAAGTCAGCTTTATTTTCAAACTTAATACCACATTGACTACACGTGAATGGATTGATGTGTGTTAGTCTATGTGTCTGCATTGTTATTTTCTGATGGAATCTTTTAAGGCATATGTCACATTCAAAATCTTTTATACCGCTATGAATCATCATATGTCGTTTCAAGTTATTTTGATTGGCAAATGTCTTTGAGCATACATTACATTGAGGTTTGCTGTTATGTACATATTTGATGTGTTGGGTGAGAGTGTTGCGTTTTATATTTTGATTACAAAACGGACATGCAACTAGGAGCCCTACCGGGTTGCTGTGAAGGAGCATATGTCCAGTTAGAATTTCAGCAGTTTCAAAGCCCTTGCCACATAGATTACATAAGTGATCACCTGCTGGATTGTGTTTATATTGGTGTTTCTCATAAGTATCTAGATCATCAAACTGTTCTCCGCAATCACAGAGGAATGTCCCATCTTCCTGTTGGAGGACAGTAGCAATTTGGCTATCGTCGGCATACTCTATGATCAGTTCTGAGCCGTCACACTTAACTAATTGAAACTGTGGAGAATCATCCCCCTCATACAAAATTACTTCTTGTGACATCGATTCCCCATCTTCCATTTTAAGAGAAAGGGGATCTGTTACGTATTTTATACCATCATCGCTTTTAAGCAGAATTGTTCTTTCTGTGCCTGAAGGAGTGAGTATTTTGATGAAATTTTTAGCATTTGGCAGACTTTTTAACATTTCTCCAGAAAGAGGAACTGTGAACTCATGGGGTCTTTCTTGAGTATTTTCAATTATCGCCAAGTCCCTGTTTTGTATTTCATCGACATTCATACCCTCATTAAACTGATCTCCATTATCTTGTTCTTCTTCCTCATTTTCTAATATAGTAGCAGGCACATCAGTAGGCACTTTTGGATTAGACACGAGAAATGAATCGATTGTATTTTCAAAATCACGGTCCCTTTGTTTTTGTGATGCTTCACTTCCATGTTCATCTTTCGTTATAGATTCTATCACAAAATCTCTACTTTTATCGTCATCTGATTTATCACCTTGATCTTTTTGATTATCAACAACGACGACATAGTAATAATCATCATCACTATCATTTGGTTCCTTTTTTATGATGGATTCTAGCTTTTTCATGGATTCTTTTGCGATATCTTCTATGGTCATATCTTCGCTTGCTTTGAGTTGTGTTTCTATTTGTGAAAATTCTTCATCTTTGCTGTGAGTTATTAATGTATTTAATTGTAGTTTTAGTTCCTTGTCTACTTTCATGCATTGTGTGCGAAATTGATAAGCTGTGGTCATAAGAGTAAAGCAATCACCGCACAGCTTTTGGGGTAGGCCATCATCCTCTTGAACCTAAAATAGTCAAGTTTAATTAAATTCAATAAACTGAGAATTCCTCTGAGAACTTATTACCAATGGTATAACTAGAACTTATTGTTATTAATAACTTTTTATTTGATTTTTATCATTTATTAGGAGGTAAACAATTATTTTATTAAATTGTTCTTTAATTTTGAGTTATTCAATGATTTAGTAATTTTATCATTGGTGAGTTTAGGTTTTGGAAATAAAATTAGTTAGGTTACTGCTTATATTTATTTTATAAGTGTAATATTTTTTATTAAATAAGAAGATGGAATACACATGTTGCAAAATTTTGGTGAAATTAGACACATGCAAGTTTCCTCACAATGTTTTCCTTCACCGTCAAGCACAAGATGAATTATATACACAAATTAAAAACATGAAATTTTAGTGGTGCTTGCCCGGGTTTGAACTCACGATTATCGGTTAAGATTGACGCATTTCCATACAACAAACATACAATATGTTTGCAATTATATTAAGATAGGATGCACTGATGATAGTATACTCCGCCTTAACGAGTTGCAGGTATAAATTTTTTATTTAAGTTATATTACTTTTTTACAGTTAACTATTAGAACATTCCTTAAAAAATATACAAAATTATTAATTAGTTGAGCGGCAATATCGAAAATTTCTCAATAGTGGAATTATATACGTTCCTACTACTTTCGACAGCCGTCTCCGTTAAATAATTTTTGTACAATAAAGTTATTTATATAGTGTATTACATTAATAAATCATACCTCAATTGTGGTAATTTCCAAAAACTTTTCCCGTACATTTTCTTCAGTATCGAAAAGTGACACCTCAGAATCGGGAGACAGGCAGCATCGGCACAATTCAGACCAAGTTTCCATTTTAAAATATTGTGTACATAATTATCCCGCCAGGAAAACCTGGAAAATATATAAACCGTGGAATTATCTTCATTGTTTTGACAGTTGTTTATAAGTTATCAGAGAGCACAATAAAGTAGGTATCCAAAGAGTAAAATTATCTACGGACCTTGCCATAAAGACGATCTATTGAAAATTATAGACAAGAGAGCGTATCAAAATGGCGGCAGCACACGCGACAATAATTGGAGCGGATGTTGCGTCATTTTTTTGTTCGACGCGTTGCGGGAAAAGATAAGATAGCAACATTGAAAAAGTTTAGTATTGAAATGATTTTAATGTTAGTTCTTACATTAAAATATGTTTCTGGATTTTAATATAATACTTCATGATTAGAAAGATAAATTAATTTATTTTATTTAAAGTCTGAAACTAATTTAACTTTGAAATTTGTTGTTAGTGCTACATTTGACTTTTTTTACTTTTCTAGGTTGGCATTTCTTCTGTAGTGAATTAATTACGTGTACTTTTATGCTCCATTATTGATTGTGTTAAAAAACAAAACAAATTACATTTTTTTATCTATAATTTTTGAAAGAAAATAAATAAATAAATCTGATTTTTTGTTAAGATTTAGATTTTTTTATCTGTGATATTTGTTATCTTCTACAGATTTTCGAAATGCTTCCCTTGCTATATGATAGATGTCGCTACATATCAAGATTTAACTGCAATATTTTTTTTATTGGGGTTTGTAAATTGTATTAAATAAGTAAGTTTTTTTTTTATAATTGTACCGTATCTGATCTGGTCTTTTGTTATATACGCTTAGTTTTCTATTATTTTGTAAAATGGAATGGCAATAACTAGGTGCTTATAGGTGTTATACCTATATGTATATACCATTTTATAATAAAAAATATATTAAGTATATAATAAATAAATAAAAATGATGGTAATTTAAATTATTATTAAGGAAGTGGAAATATTGTTATCGAAGAAATAAAAAAAATGGATATCCATTTTTCGTCTACGAATTTTGTTGCCTTTAATTGAAAAATCAAGTTTAAATTATTATGTCAAACGTTTAATGGTGATAAGACACAAAACACTGGTAAATGTAATCACTCGTGCAAGAAAATATTACAAGCTATTTGCGTGACAAATTCATGAATGTATCTTCAAGCAAGGCTTGTTTTCGACCGAGGCATTTTTCTAGTTTTACTTTATGAGCTGTTTGGATGCGATATTTGCGAATTTAAATGGTAACTAGCTCGGCTTCTTACGGTTTGAACAAGATTTTTATTTAGCTTACTTTTTATGTTAAAATCCTCATCAACATCGGTCCAGCTGCTTAGGAGTTCAGTTCATTACACTTATATATATATATATATATATATGGAGGTCTGTGTTGTAACTTTTATAATGTCTGTCCAACTCTTAGGTACTCGACCGCGCGACCGCTTGCCTTCTACTTGCCCTTGGATAACGAGTCAGACCTCACACATGGAGGTATGTGTGAGGTCTGACTAGTCCAATGTTTTAGAGATGCTGAAGACCGCATCAAATGGAGACACATAGCGGGGGCTACATTAGCCAAAAACGATGCGTCATCGGGAACCACGACCACTGTCAAGAGTGAACGACTGATGATGACTGATATATATATATATATATATATATATATATATATATATATATATATATATAAATATTATATTTTTTATTCCATATTTATTTACTCGCTTAGTTTTGATATAGTCTTTCAATACCCATCATATTCGAAGATACACATATGTCTGGCGATTTATATTTCTAATTTACGCTGCTTCTTTGTATGGAAGCCGAATTAGTGATTAGCCGAATTTAAAAAAAAAATCATGTTGTGCGTGTTTTTGGAGCTATGATATGATTCTTTATCGTATTGCTTGTAGATGGCAGTCGCATTGATACATGAATCTGTGCTATGAATACATTTTCCCTAATAATACCTTACTATATTAGGAGCTGTGGGTATGCCGTTGGGAAAGGATTTTCCATACATACAAAGTGTCGGCCGCCTGAAGTTGGTCCACCTTATTTCCTATATTTCGAACATTTTTTACTCTTATTTTTAAACTGTTGACTAACAGAGGAGAAGAAGTTAGTGAACTGTTATGGCCTATGTATATATTGATTAAATTAGTCGGCTCTTAAGTCTTACAACATTTCTAATATTCATAATTTTTTTTTAGTACATTATAGCAATAAAATCCATATTATTGTTTGCCTGGATTCAAAAATATACATTTTTTAAATATCTATGCGCATACCACCAGATGAATATGCCAAAAAGTTTTAATTACAACGGAATTTCGTACCCACATCTAGTACATTTTTTGACGTAATATAAAGTACAAAGGGTTAGCCTGACCGCGAGGCACTGTGAATAAAATAATGCTATATTTATCAAGCGGTTCGCTGAAATAGGCCATTTACCCAAAGTTCAAATTCAGGATTTAGGATCCGGATTTAAATTGACTTTTTTGTTAGAAATATTATGATATTATTAATGTAGTTTGTCTTATTATGTTTTCAATTTAAGACGCTGACACCTAAATCGCCTAATATTGACTTAACTTAATATTAGTTTTAAAAGCAGTGAAATGATCAAGCAGTGAAAAAATATGTTGATCTTGATCGTAGTTCTAAAAATACTGTTTTGTTATAAAAGTCTACACTAAGGAATTAAAAAAGGTGTATAACGGTTTAAGCCGAACGTAGCCGACGTAAAAAGCCGAGATGGCCCAGTGGTAAGAACGCGTGAATCTTAACCGTTGATCGTGGATTCAAACCCGGCCAAGCACCACTGAATTTTCATGTGCTTAATTTGTGATTATAATTCATCTCGTGCTTTTCGGTGAAGGAAAACATCGTGAGGAAACCTGCATGTGTCCAATTTCACTGAAATTCTGCCACATGTGTATTCCACCAACCCGCATTGGAGCAGCGTGGTGGAATAAGCTCCAAACCTTCTCCTCAAAAAGAGAAGAGGAGGCCTTTAGCCCAGCAGTGGGCCATTCACAGGCTGTTACTGTTACTACTACTGTATAACGGTTTTAGTAATTGTTGATTTTCGTGCAGAAAATATAAATTTAACATGTTACTGTGTGTGTGTACTATGTTTATGTTACGATTGTTGTCGGTAGAATCTATATTCCGGATCAATGTAAAATTACTATTTAATAGTGCCCGGAAAAAGTTTCTCAAATTCCAAAATATCTTTGGTTAAAATGAGTGATGTTTTATTCAGTAAACAGGTGCAGAACGTTAAAAATACAATAAATATTAAACGTATAGAGAGCCCTTATCTGAGATGACGCATGGCCGAAGGGACTTTTCAATCTAGGCAAGGGAAACATTAGCTCTCTACTATCGGTCGTGATTTTTTATAAAATTAAAACGATATATTGCGACTTGTACTTACAAATCTTAATTTTACAATTAATCTTATAGTTTTACACAATAACATGAAATTTACACTTGAACGTCAACGTGAAGTCTAAATTTAAAGCGGGAGAAATTGCAAAACACAGTAATAATTAGTATCATACACTAAGATGTTCTCTGAAACGTGCTCCATCTTCTGGTTTAAATTTTATATATATTGGGTTAGTAGTTTTTACAGAGACCTTCACCATATTTTCCACATCCAATCGTTGATACACACGTGACGTAACCGATGAATTGTAAGCACAAACTATGTACATGAAATGTCTCAGTGGCGCCAGTCCTGGTTTGATGCAATGATTGGCAGCGCATTGAATGCAAGGAGTTATGTATAAATTTTACTGTGTGAGTGTCTATGGGCACATAAGTCCGTTCTTCATTACGAGGATCATTCCCTATTCTGCTTATAACTGCAGTAACATTTTCGAGTGAAATACATTCGAGAACTCATAGTGGCTATTAGCATATGACTTGATAGAAAACTTTTGTGAGCATTCGATCATACAAAGGTCCATACACTTTATTTGAATGACATAATTTATTTAAATTTTGCCCGAATAAAGATTATGCGATAGAAACGATCAGTAAAAAAACTTTTAATATTATATTCTTTGATAATTTCTATAAATCTAAATATGACTTATGATATCGAAGATAGACAGTGATTTCTTTAGACATGTTTATTCTCGTATGCTCACCAGAATTCCCCAACCTTGTTGTTACTATTTTTGTTACTATTGTATTTGTTCTATAAAGTTCCTTGCCGGTTCTTTTCGGTCGAATCCACATTCCGAATCGGTGGTAGCACTTGACGGTGACGGTACATGTTAAAGCCTATTTGAATAAAAAGAAAGATTTTTGATTTCGATATTATGTACGGTAGCGGTAACAGCCTGTAAATGTCCCACTGCTGGGTTAAGGCTCTCCCTTATTGAGGAGAAGGCTTTGGAGCTTATTTCACCACGCTGCTCCAATGCGGATTGGTGGTATACACATGTGGCAGAATTTCAGTGAAATTAGACACATGCAGGTTTCCTCACGATGTTTTCCTTCATTATGTACATATTATGTTATAGGTTTATGTTAAGTCTTTTTTTTACCCTTAATAGGCCAGTGTTTGACCGTTGTCTTGCCTGATGATAAGCATCAACACGGTCTAGGATGTAGCAGGAAATATAGTATAAATATACATATATAATAATATGCAAGTAATTTTCATAGTTTTATACATCAATGTTTTATGTTCAAATCTTTATTTAATACGTACTCTTTGTGTTAAATATGATTTAAATATAAAAATTATTCTACCAAATGAATTTACGTGTTCAGTTTATCGCATGCAAATGGCGAATGCAAGTTAGTCATTAGATCAACGAGGCAGATAAATATAACGAGACCATTTATGAATAAACAAGAGGCAACGTTGCGTATTAAAACAGCAATTACGCATCAATCGTTTTAAAATTGAAGGATCATAACAAATTATAAAAAAAAATATTTAAAAAAAAGCCGGTTGGCGTGGTTGTTAGATAGTTGATTTTCATTCGATTCCCACCTAGGACAGACATTTGTGTGCACGAACATGTCTGTTTATCCTGAGTCTGGGTGTAATTATCTATATAAGTATGTATTTACAAAAGAAAAGTAGTATATGTAGGATATCAGTTGTCTCGTTTCCATAGTACAAGCTCTGCTTAGTTTGGGATCAGATGGCCGTGTGTGAACAATGTCCCAGGATATAATTTTTATTTTATTTTAAATAAATTAACAGATAATACAAATACTTTTTGTCAAGCAAATCTAGCTACAGTAAGTTGTATTGTCAGTGTTTTGCACATATTAATTTATATAAATAAATACATAATTAATTATTTATTGTGTGTACAAATTATATCATATAAGTGTTACTTAATTATTTCGAATTTACAAGTGCTTAATATTTGTACTTTACTTGTGCCTTTTGATCTTTCAGATAAATGAATAAACCCTAGCGAGCACGAATTAATTCTATATTTGCTTAATTTGTATTTTATAATTCATCTCGTGCTCGTTTGTGACTTATCGTCGTGAAATCTATATCAAATTTTGCTACATATTTGTGTCCAACCGGAATTGGAAATGCGTAGTCGAATACGCTCCAAGCATTCTTAAGAGTAGTGTAGGTTTCTGTTTCGCTGTGATAAATTAACTGCCTGTTAATTTACTTTCTGTTTGATTTTTATATCGCCCGCTTAACGCATATACCCATCATAATGTCATTAGAACTGCACTTGTGGGCCGTTTCAATAAAACAATAAAAAGTAGGTCGTATCGATTTGTTACTCTTGTTCACATTCATCAAAGAAAGTGTTATATATTAGTGTTTAAGTAAAAATTTAGATCTTTTTTTTTATAATTTCTTTTTTTTATAGAAAAGGAAGGCGGACGAGCATACGGGCCACCTGATGGTAAGTGGTCACCAAACGCCCTTAGACATTGGCACTGTAAGAAATTTTAACCATCGCTTACATCACCAATGTGCCACCAACCTTGGGAACTAAGATTTTATGTCCCTTGTACCTGTAATTACACTGACTCACTCACCCTTCAAACCGGAACACAACAATACCACGTACTGCTGTTTTGCGGTTGAATATCTAATGAGTGGGTGGTACCTACCCAGACGAGCTTGCACAAAGCCCTACCACCAGTAGTCTTAGACATTTACAAATTATAATTATATTTTTACAATAATTTACTTGAAGGTAGGCCCTTGTGTAAGCTCGTCTGTAGTGTACCACCCACTCATTAGATATTCTACCGCCAAACAGCAATATTTAGTATTGTTGTGTTCCGGTTTGAAGGGTGAATGAGCCAGCGTAACCACAGGCACAAGGGACATAACATCTTAGTTCTCAAGGTTGGTGGCGCATCGATGTAAGCGATGGTTAACATTTCTTACAATACCAATGTCTATGAGCGTTGGTGACCACTTACCATCAAGTGGCCCATATGATCGTCCGCCTACCTATAATATAAAAAAAACCTTATACCTTACATTTGTTTTTTGAATATATGTAAATACATATATGTATATTTTGCAAGCCGAGATGGCCCAGTGGTAAGACTGCGTGAATCTTAACCGATGATCGTGGGTTTGAAACCCGGGCAAGCACCACTGAATTTTCATGTGCTTAATTTGTGATTATAATTCATCTCGTGCTTTACGGTGAAGGAAAACATCGTGAGGAAACCTGCATGTGTCTAATTTCACTGAAATTCTGCCACATGTGTATTCCACCAAGCCGCATTGGAGCAGCGTGGTGGAATAAGCTCCAAACCTTCTCTTCAAAAAGAGGAGAGGAGGCCATAAGCCCAGCAGTGGGACATTCATAGTCTGTTACATATATATTTTAGCCTAGATTTGTCCTAGAGTAAAAATTCTCATATTACAAACATTACAACCGCATAACTAATTTCGGCAAGAATCCGAAAAATCGAAAAAACGAAACCTCTATACAATATTAATATGACTAACTGTTATGTACATAATAAATAATACACGTGAGCTTGTATATGGTCGACATGACATCTTTGCGGTCGTCGGTTCACACCGCTTGGGATAATCCTACAATACACGAATTAAGCTGACGGTATTATATAATAACAAACAGTACTTGTCTTTGTTTATAAACGATTATCTTGCTAACGTGAAATGAAAATGTTTAATGTGTTTTCAACTAAGATAACTTAATAAGCTAGGTAGGCAACCAATTATGGAAAGCCGTATTTGTGTAGTTAATTACTTACTTATTTTATTTTATATATATATATATATATATATTACTACTACTACTATAAATTTATAAAATTATTTCATGAATCCCGGAAACAAAATATAGGAGAGAAAAATTATACTGCTACGATTTAGGAACCGATTTTTATTATTATTTTGTTAACAGCTTATGCACCCCAAGGCAGTTAAAGAATGGTGATACGCAACATAAATAAGCAACGCACTCATAATGGGTCACATGGTGGTAAGTGGTTAACTCTTACCATAGACATTGGCAAGTGTCCGTTGACAATGCGATTGGTATTGTCATAATAAATATTTCCTTTTTGCCGTAATGACTTTGTCTCAATCATCTAATTGAATCAGTTTTATTACTCTGTATGTACACAGCAACACAATATAACGTATTGTTATATGTTTTTTTTTAATACATTAGTTGTATTCGCATCAAAAATATTTTCACAAAACGTTACAGCTATTATGAAAATATTTCGCCGAAATTGTTATAAGCGTCTGAATTCTCTTCAGCTATTACTTATTCAACAGAATGATTGGTTGGAGTTGAACGAAAATCGATACTGTTTTCATAGTGTTTATTATAAACGTTCTTGTCTGAAAGTGACGGCCTATTTTAATATGTTTATCCGATCGATATGCTATTCATTGTAGATTCGGTTTATTATAAGTAAGAAAGGAAAAAATATATTATTACATTTATCGATAAATAGTAACTAGAACGATGTCTTTTGATAAATAGTAACTAGTAATATATAAATAGTAACTACATCAGCTAACAACAAATATGAACAGCGTACTAGCTCTTACATGATTCCTCGCTTAATAAACAGCTTAGAAAACAGAACAAGACGAGAAATAACTATTAAGAATATTAAATATAAGTTGAAAATGTACTATGTAAAACAATTATAGCGTATATTGTATTTAAATCAATAGACGGAAAGGCACTCAAGATAAACTTTCGTAGTTTTTGTAGTAACAGTAACAGCCTGTTAATGTCCCACTGCTGGGCTAAGGCCTCCTCTCCCTTTTGAGGAGAAGGTATGGAGCTTATTCCACCACACTGCTCCAATGCGGGTTGGTAGAATACACATGTGGCAGAATTTCAATGAAATTAGACACATGCAGGTTTCCTTACGATGTTTTCCTTCACCGTCAAGCATGAGATGAATTATAAACACAAATTAAGCACATGAAAGTTCAGTGGTGCTTGCCCGGGTTTGCACCCACGATCATCTGTTAAGATTCAAGAAGGTTTTTGTAGTGCCATAATTTAATTGTAATTTGGTTGTTTATATTGTTAAATAAATAATAATAATAATAATAATAATAATAAAAGCACCTAATAAAGATGTTTATGTGAGTCGAGATGGCTTAGTGGTTTTCTTATTAAATATATCTTAAAAACATTGATTTTAAATGAAAAATCAGTTGACGAGAGAGAGATGAGACTCAAATAGAGTTTACCTTAACCTAGGTCAGATTCCGAAAGCGACGAGTCACCTTCCGATTTACGCAGGTAATGACCGGTCACGGTTGTTTTGGAGAATACCTTTTTTTTTTTATATTAGCCGGGAGGGCAAATGACTCTACTCCACCTGATGTTAAGTGGTAGTAGAGTCCAAACGCGAGGACGGCCAGTACAGTCGGGAAGAAGGTTCTGCACTAGCCGCCCTCGCCTTGCCGGCCCGCAAGATGCCTCTTCACGCCTCGTTTGAAGGAACCTGTGTAAGATCGGACGCGAATCGTCGGCGATGTGGCACCACTGCGGTGCGGACCGAGACACTGCTCAGCATACGCTGGAGGCATGCCCCGCGTGGAATGCGGAGAGGGAGATCCTGGTCCGCATGCTCCGCGTGGAATGCGGAGATGGAGATCCTGGTCCGCGAAATCGGACAAGACCTATCCCTGCGAACAGTCGTATCGGCGATGCTCCGAAGGGAATCGGCGTGGATTCTGTGAGACCGTCATGGTCCAGAAGGAGACGGCGGAGCGGGAACGGGAAAGGGCCGATCCTGCTCAGCGGAGACGACGTCGGCGTCGTCTCGGCCCTCCCACAGCCACGACGCCCGGGGCTTAAAAGATAGGGCGTGACCCTGGGGCCGTGGATGCGTGAGGTGGTGGCCTCGCGTGTCTTATTTCAGACGGCCCTGAGGAGGACGGCAGCCGGGATGGCCTCGCGCTGCCGTACGCACTAGCGAGGAGTGCGGGGGAGATAACCTTCGCCCCTGAGGAGAGCTCCGCCGAGCATCGGGCGGTGCACAGTACGGGAGAGGCCGCGGATGCGTTATATCAACACGATCCCGTAGCCTCTCCGATCCGTGCCGAGGACGGCCATCGCAGTGGTTTTAGTGGGTAAGAATCCCACATAACCCAGTTCCCCCCAATGAGAGCTGGGTACCTTTCTGAAGGTTAAAAAAAAAAAAGTGGTTAGAACATCTGAATATTAATCGAAGATTCTGGTTAACCCGCCAAGTACCACTGAGCTTTCTTGTATTTAAAATGGGTTTATAATTCTTCTTATGTTCAGCGGTGATGAATAACATCGTGAGGAGACCTGCATGTCTTGGATGGAAATTCGCGAGTGTGTCCACCAATTGAAGCAGAGTGGAAAAATAACCTATACTTCATGTTTTGATTTAGCTATTAGTTTAGAGCAGGATTGTTTGATTTAGTTATTGTTATTTGGATAATTCCTTCTTTGAGCTGCCTAATAGTTAAGTAAAATTATTTTGAATACTAATTTTGATTGTAACAAGCAAACCTCACTCTAGCAAAACAACAAAAATGTCGAACTTTGAAACAGAAACGTTTTTGACAAAATAAAGCATAGTGTAACACAAAGCCTTAAATAACTCAAGACAAGAAAGATAGATTGTCCAAGACGATATAAGTCCGAATACAGAACGTCCATCGTACGGGATGTCGAAGCAGCACTTGTGACTTATTTTATTATTTTATTTTTATTTTGCTTAATAAACGAAACGACTTAAGAAATCCTATTCTAATTATTGTAGTAATATTTTTTGGAAGTTTGCTAATTACAAAAAAGTTAGCTACTAAATATACAATGCTTTTAATAAATAAAATGTTCCCCTGGATTTTAATTAATTCGGATTTTGGAACACGTGATTCTTAACCGAAGATCGTGAGTTTATAACATTAACCAGTTTCCTTGTGCTTGATTAATTTTTTAAATTAATTTCGTGCTACATGGTGAAATCTGCTGAAAAACACACTCGAAGCGAGTCTTTCTTTAGTAATTTGTGAATGAATAAGTAAGTGCTTATGTATTAAATAGGTATTTGAGTTTGGGTGACATCCAGGCATATATATATGTATCCTTGGATGAAGCTGCGTGATGGAATAAGCAGCAAACTTTTTAATAAGATTGAAGGCCTTTCTTTTCGTAAAAGAATATGAGCTATTTCCGTTTTAAGGAATTGCTATTATTCTGTGTACCATTCCAATTAAGCGTAAACCTTATGTTACGATTGGGGACGATGATATAGTGAGAGCTCAGTATCGAACCTGCGACTTTTACATCGTTAGGCAGCCCGTATATTATTGCGCTGTTGACTATGCCCAACAGTTGACACTTACGGTTTGTATAATCTATGACTACTAGTATTTTTAAAGCTGAAGACTCCAAAATCCGGTAAAAAGTGATTGGGATTTTCTATTAGAAAATCTTCAGTAGCAACCCGGAGCTTAAGTGTTAAAAGTCTGTACAGATGAATTGGTTTCAGCCATTTCGGGTTTGCCGTCCCTTTCTTTTATAAGAATAAGGGAAGAGACAGAGTGCACTTAGGTTTTCACACACACTTGTGGAATATAATACATCTGCGTATATGGCTAGTTAGATTTGCCGCTGTGGTCGAAATTGGTCACGAGGGTCATGGTAACATCATACAAATATGGTTAATGCAATACATTTCATACAAACCTGATTGTACTGTATTTGTGACCTTCTCATGATGATGAGGTAAGAAAAACAGTCACAATTGCAATTAATTAAAACACGAAGAAGTATCGCTCCTTCCACACCGTGCCGTGCCGTGTGATTTTTAATTAACTGACATTGTGACGTTGACAGATGATGAAGACGTATGAGGAATTATTTTTAATCACCTAAGCACAATAAACTTACTTATATCAGAACAATTATATTATTAGTTAGGAATTTGTCATTAAGAAAATTACAATTGCCTATTGCTTTAGTTTGTAGTCAAAAATAAAGAAATAATTTTTCCCTAAAGGGGTCTTCCCTTCAAGGGTTTAATAATATTAGTAAATACATTTTTAGTAAAATAAATCCTATTATAAAAGTATCACCTCTTGTGTGTAATGTAATGTTCATAATTATGAAGATGTTTGTTGGTCAAAGATAAAACAATTCAAGCGCCATACTCACAATATATTATATAATTATGCTTGCTATAATGACAATTAAAAGATATCATCATAAAAGAGAGGAAAGAGTTGACTTAGACTTACAAAATCTATGCTATTTACTAATAACTATGTACCACGAATAGTTTTTGATTAAAACTATAATACAATATTATTCCACTTAAATAGTTATAACCACTTTAATTTTAGTTTTCGTAATAGTAAAGTTTCGAATAACTTCCACTGGGCCACAGTGGTAAGAACGCGTGAATCTTAACCGACGATCGTGGGTTCAAATCCTGGCAAGCGCCACTAAATTTTTCTGTGCTTAATTAGTGATTATAATTCATCTTGTGCTTGACGGTAAAGAAAAACATCGTGAGGAAATCTGCATGTATGTGTCTAATTTCAATGAAATTCTGCCATATGTGTATTCCACCAACCCGAATCCGAGCAGTTTGGTGGAATAAGCTCCAAACGTTCTCCTCAAAAAGAGAGAGGAGGCATTAGCCCAGCAAGGGGACATTCACAGGCTGCTAATATTGTTATTATTAACTGACAATATATTAATATTGACTTAGCACTATCTTGTCATATTTTCATGAAATATAATATTTTTAGAACAGAAGTGGAATATCAATTAAAAAAATAAATTTAATCAAAAAATTACGAATTGAATTTTATCAAGACACGAACGGAACAATTCAATTAGCTAATTATGCGTTACATAACAGTTACCATGGCAACCGCGCGTAGAGAATAGGAGAAACAAAAGGAGCCCTTGACGGCTACAACGTGTATGGTACCAGAGCTATTGTCCACAGACAATCGCTAACAATATCTATACTAATATTATAAATAGGAAAGTAACTCTGTCTGTCTGTAACGCTTTCACGGCTAGAATACTCAACCGATTTTGATGAAATTTGGTATGAAGCTTGAACCCCCTAGGAAGGTCTTTGGTTACTTTTTTATAACAACACCAATATACCTTACAAATCATGGGGTTGAAATCGCGGGCCAAAACTAAAATTATTATATAAGAATCAGTGTCGAGCTAAGCGAGTTATATTCCTTGGTGTGTTTATACGTCTTACTGCACGCAACTCGGTTTTTTGCTTCACGCGTTTATTCAAATATCTTGTATTGTTTAATAGTGCTGGATCAAATTACAAAAAAATATATAAAAAATTAGTAGTCAGTCTGGCAAATGGGCTACCTGATGGTAAGTGTTTTTTACCACTGTCCATAAACATTCGCACCGTAACAAATTTTAAACATTCCCTACATCGCCAATGCGTCACCAACATTGGGAACTAAGATGTTATATCCCTTGTGCCTGTAGTTTCACTGGCTCACTCATACTTTTAACTGGAACACAACAACAATAAGTCTTGATGTATTGTGGTACAATATGTTGTTACCTACCTAGGCTTTTACAAGGCCTTCCCTTAATAAATAAATGATATATACTTTGATGTGGTTACTGAAACAAATAACTAAATACACCCTGACCAACTTTTATATAATTTCTATTAACTTAATCTTTAC
The DNA here is from genome assembly GCA_905147175.2 of Nymphalis urticae. NCBI lineage: Eukaryota > Metazoa > Arthropoda > Insecta > Lepidoptera > Nymphalidae > Nymphalis > Nymphalis urticae. Next base: position 3,459,588 of record LR990007.1, read on the forward strand.
TTATTTTCTCGAGTGATCGTAAACGTATGAAATCGATATGCGTAAACAAAATCCACAATATTCAAGTGATTCACTAGCTTGACCGCTTTTGCGAAGATTTTATTAATGTTGAACTTTTCTCTTCTTTCAACTAAGCGTATATTTGCGATTTTTTCATAATCTGGAAAGCGACGAGATTTTATAACTCGTATTAAAAAAATACATTTTCATTATTGAATTCTATGATTTTTGTACAATATATAAGCATAAGTCTCGTTACAGCGATATGGCATTGAATACTTTATTGAAGCCGGAGTGAAAAAGAATTATTTTCTAGATGTTCCCTTTAACATGTAAATAGCTTCACTATCACAATACGGATAAAAGCGGAATTTGCGTGAAGTTTTCAATAGAAAATTTATCTTGTGATTTTTACTATCTAACCTGATATATAGGTCAATTTTCAAGATGTATGACGTACAATGTGTGCCAGCAATACGTTATCAATCCATATATCTGTTTGCAGCGTAATTTCTTGTAAACTGACGTCACAATGTCAGTTTCTATTTCTTCCATATTTTCTGACGGGATTTGATATTTTATCGGCTTTAAATATTTTTTGCTGTAGCAAGAACATTGAAATGATTTGTTGAATCATCTTCCTCATCCTCAGCCAACCTTCACAGATTTCTGGGTATTAGGCCTTCTTCTTGTCTGTATGTCTTTACACATTCAATCATCACCTCAAGCCACCTGTCTTTTGTCCGAACAAGGTTGGCTAGTTACAATTTAGTTCCGCTATACGATTCCTAATGTCGTTGAAATTTGTTCGACTTGGATTTCGATGTTGAAATACTATCTATTATCTATCTATTTGTGCAACCTGAGTTGAGCAGAATTCAAGTGCGGTTGTGGGTGTTTGGCGGATTTAGGAATGTCGCTTAATGTGCTAAGCGCTGATAATGATACTATGTAGAAGATTAAAATACTAGTTAGTTTCAGTTAGGTTAGTATATATTAATTAGTAGTTAGTATATATTTGACTGCCTCGTTCGTCTAGTGGCTAAATGTAAGGTCGCAGATCCGGAGATGCTGTGTTCAAATCCCAAGTCGGGCTAATAAGAAGTTATTGAGTTATTTTGTCGAAAATTTTCAGTAGCAGACCGGTCTGAAAGTTGGAAGTGTACACTCCTATGCCTCGGAAAGCACGTAAAGCCGTTGGTCCTGTGCCTGAACTCTTTCCGGTCAGATTACCGTCCTATCGATAAGAGTTAGGGAATAGAGAGTGCACTGTGAGTGTTTGCGCACACACTTATGCACTATAATATCTCCTGCGCACTGATTACCGTAATTTTTTTTGAAAAGCTAATAATCGTTACAATGTTTACAATTTTTCAATTATTATCTTTATGTCAATGTCCATGGGAAAGAAATAACGGACACAAATTGTTATATTCGAAATTCGAAAGCTAAGCTTATTTATTTATAAATAAAAAGAAATAAATAATTCGAAAGGGATTGAAAAATATTCTTCGTACATTTTGAAATTCAAATTTCGAATGAGAGTTTCAGAGTCGGTAAATCACCTTCATTAATATTCAATGAAAGTTGAAAATTGTATTTTTTATATTCAATTTAAATGAAATATTATAGTCGATTTGATTTCTTTTTAACTGATTTCGTTTGTCGCTATAATGATATTTTGCCAGACTATTGCAGTATATATATATATATATATATATATATATATATATATATATATATATATATATATATATATATATATATATATGAAACAGGAATCTGACCGTACGTATAAAATGTTACTCATATTTAAGCAACTACATTTTTATTTATTCATGCAATACAGTAGTAATCTGTGATATATCCAGTAATTGGATGTTTATTGTTGTGCATAGATTCAAAATCAAGAATTAAAAATACAAACCGGGTACGTGACAACTGCGACTTCTGATTAGGATTTACGTGTTTTATTAACTGTATTCACCTTTGCCGCAATAATAGCGATGTATCGATTTTAATGAAACTCGTCTAGATATCCTGGGACATGGGACATTATTCACACACAACCATCTGGTCCAGACACCAGACAACTGATATACTACATATACTACTAATATTTTGTAAATATATACTTATATAAATAATTGCACCCAGACTCAGGACAAACAGACATGTTCATGTACACAAATGTCTGTCCTGGGTAGGAATCGAACCCACAACCTTCGGCGTGAAAGCCAAGTCTCAACCAACCATGCCAGCCGACCCGTCAAATATGACAATTTAAATGACATATTTAAATAAATTGGAAATAATTTTAGTGTGAGTTAATTGTCTATGTAGAAGTACGACGATGACTTCGATGATCTCCAGGCGTTTTAATAAAGCTAAACCAAACAAATAATTAAACAATGTTTCGATTTCTGTTGTTCAAAGTTAGGCTTGATTATCAAGTTATTTCCAATTTAGAACTGTTTGTGATTGTAGTTATTTTATTTTCAATAAGAAAGAGTAAATAGCTTTAATGTATGTGTGTGTATATTCAATGTAAAAGTATTTTAATACTATTTGGTCTGAAAAAAACCGTATATTTTCAGAGAATCGTCTAAAAAACTTTATTATCACCTTGTCAAACGTTTATTTGAACAAAGACGCGCCTTGAGCTCGTTTGAAATATGTTGATGGTGTGTAAATGAGAGAATTGTCATCGTTTTATTCATTCTGATATTGTAAAGGTTAATAGCTCCAACGAAGGGTCCGACGTTTTAAAAGGTCACTGCTATGTCAATATCCTTTTCTGGAACAGTCCCGAAATTTCTCACAGCTTTTTCTATTGCAATAAGTAACCTTCATTGTTTTTCTACACAAGCACGAAACAAACTTCTTTTTTCTATTTAGGTAATACTATATGATTATATATTTAATGAATATTAATTATAAATTAATCTGTTGTTTAATTATTGTATATATTAATGAGTGTACCATAACAGTACATGACTTTGTACGGTATTGGCACAGAATTTAGCCAATTTTGTGCTACATATAAAACTTTTACATAAAATCATTTATAATTAAAAAATAATATCCTGGGACATTATTCACTCACGGCCATCTGATCCCAAACTAAGCAGAGCGTGTACTATGGAAACCAGACAACTGATATACTACATATACTATTTATCTTTTGTAATACAAACTTATATAGATAATTACATCCAGACTCAGACAAACAGACACGTTCATGCACACAAATGTCTGTTCTGGGTGGGAATCGATCCCACGACTTTCGGCACGAAAGTATCTACTAACCACGCCAACCGGCCCGGCATTTAATTTTTTAGTTATATTTGAAACTGAATTTTTTTTGACGACACGTAACTAGGTACGCGGTGATGGATAATAATGTGCTTAAATAACCTGAGTATAATTATTTTAGTTGATGCTTTACTAAGTCCATTATTATTATGTAAATATGCATAATTCAATTATTATATTATGTAAAACATTATATTATATTTCAATCCAATTAAAAAATAAAATTCCAATGTAAACTTTTTGTTTTTCATAATCTTTTTTTTCGCAGTGATTTTCCTCTTTAAACGAGTAGCAGCCACCAGGCGCACAGAACGGCCAGGCAACGTAATTACTGCCAGTTCCAATCTTCATTTTACTTCACTACTAGTGGGAACCAGCTCGGAACATTTAATATTTAGTAGTTAAACTTGATTACATCTTACAACGCATGGAGTCCTGGTAGGTATGTATATATTTTTAAATAATTGCTAGTTATAATTATTGTATAACTTCGAAAATTTTTATTTACTTTGTTTATTAATTTATGTGAAGTGTGTTTTGTTAATACGTCATGAGTAGAATGTTGTTACAATTTTTAAAATGTTTTTTTAATAATTAAACACTAAGCTGCAACTGATTCCTAAATTTAGAAATGTAATTAAAACGATAGTAGGTGTTTCCTTTCAAAACTACATATTTATCCGCAATGCAGACTCAAAGGAGTAATTAATCCCTGTGTAATGACCTAAATGGGCTTTGGAAATGAATACGCTTATAATATCATCTTTTCAAATTATTTATTAATTGTTTATAAATAACTATATTAATATATTTTAAAACCATGTAACACTAACTCTAGTGTGAATGAACAATTTAATATCGACCAAATTTTTTTGGACAGCCTAATAGGAAAAGGTTTTTAATATTCATATAAACATGACTGATGAACAACGTAGATGTTCTATATATATCTTTATAAGGCAAAAATTAGGTTATACCATATCTCCAAAGTTTTTTTTAAATATAGAGTACTGAAATTTCTAAGATTTAATAAATATTTTTATTTTTTGCCAATTTATGGTTACAGTTGTGTTAATAGTCGGAATAGCCTAAGGCCATTCGCCTGGCCTTCTATATCATGCCTTAAGGGACTGATCCCTTGAGCCTTAGTTGTACCTGACAATTCCACGTTGTAAGGCGGCCTATATACCGAGCTTTTGATGAGTATAACAGCCTTACGACAATTTAACATTAAAGGAATTGCCGCATCTTTTAAAATCTCAATTCTCGAAAAACTGAATAACTGTTTGACGGATAACGCACTAATAAGTAACCAGGGCAAGTATAAGAGTAATTTCGCATATATACATAACGTTACGTAAACATTTCCTAATTTTCTTAAAGATGCATAGAATATACGAGATAGTTATTTCAAGATATTTTATTTGTAAATCGCTAATTCGGGAAATGTGATTTGGCACAAACGATTGTCGTTATTATTTAAAAAAATAATATCTACGAGATAGCAGGGGCGATAAAGACATGTCTTGGTCACTCATTCCCACACAGACGAAACAAAAATATATTTGATTATTTAATTTTTTTGCAATTCTTAAGTATTGAATTCGGTATATTGGACGAAAATTATTTCATACTTAGAAGCGTGCATAATCTTTGGAAATGCTTGGTCACCAACGCGTTAACCATCGCTTACATCGCCAATGCGCCACCAACCTTGGAAAACGTATGAAAATCCATTCGGTAGTTATTAAGTCTATCGCGTTCAAACAGGCAGATAGACGTGAACGATCTGAGCTAATTTTATCAAATTAGTCAACCTCCGTGAAACCTCCTATGTTTAAAAATTAATATAATAATATGGCAAATTGTTAACTTAGTGCGATAAAGAGTTATACCATTGATACGTAGCAGAGACTGAGGAGGATTTTCAAGGACCGTGATTGAAGCGCTTACTGGAGTTAGGAAAAGACACTTATACTCTACCAGAAACGGTTCTGCATCCATATATGCAATTATGTTTAATGCTTGCAATATAAATTTATTGTAACTTTAAAAAAAATGTTCTGATATTTTTATTAAATCATTTTAAATTTAATTAAGTTAAACACGAGCTCGTTTAGTTTTGTGTATAAAAAATATACTTCAATTATTCTACCGATTTTGTTTGAATAAATGGAATAAAATAGTTTTTCTCTTTCTTTTTCCTTTGCCTGTGTCTTACATCTGCAAACAAGTTTATCTATAATTTTATTAGTGCACTATCTATCTGTTTTTATTACTCTCATTAACTTAACCGACAAAACTGTCCTCGACAAGACGAAAACACGATCAGGCAATCTTGCTAGGGAAGTTTATGTTTGAAATCTGAGAACATGAGTAGTTATAGACGTAGTATGCACGAATTACATGTCTGGTATGAGCTGAGCTAGTAGGAATTTGCTGTTTTGAATGTGTTATGTTTAAGTTATTAAGATATACGTTAACGGGGCTTTTGTATTTCCTTGTCACTGCAGAAACAAATAACCAATCACTTGTTACTCGTCCCGGCTTAGCACGAGTAGAATAAGTGCTTATATAAAACGTTTATATCTTACCTAATATTATTTGTATTACGATATAGGCTATTGGTTAACGAGGCGCACACCAGTAAAGCTCAGTCGGCTACATTTTTTCCGACAACTTAAATAATGTAATATTATTAGTAGGTAATATGTTTCTTTTGACGATAAAATTATAGGCCTGTAAATGATTACTGGGTTTTTTAAGGAAAAGGTATGCTTATTCCACCACGCTGATCCAATGTCACATAAGTTATAGATTTTCTTACAACATTGCAGGTTTCCTTACGATGTTATTCTATTGCGTCGAGCGCGAGAACATTTAAAGCACAAATTAATTACATGAAAATTAAGTTGCTTGCCCGGGCTTGAATACTCAATTTTCAGTTAAGATTCAAGGTTTCTAACCAATAAGTCTCGTCTCGTTTGGTCGAAGAAGATAATACTAAAGCTTAAACATTTTTTTGTAACGAATTCTACTGCAATTAGTTAAAGTTGTATAAACAAATTGTTCCTTAGACTAAGCTTAGTGTCTTGTATCATAAACCATTTAACTGTTAGTTGTTAATGTAATATCAATAGGTATCCATGCGAGCTGGTTAATTCACTTCATTAGTTTGTCATAAGTTTAAAAGATAGACAGAGAAAGACATATTGAACAGATGCGAGTGTGAGAGAAACGGAAAATGCTGGAAGCTGTGAACTGTAAAGGTATGTTCACAGTTTGTGGACCGCACAAAGGATTCGGGGTCACGAGGCCGGCTTGAGAAAATTTACCAACAATCTGAGGAATGTATTAATGTTTTATATTAGTAGAATAGTTTTTCCTAATAATGAAGAGCAATGACATTTTATTAAAAAAAATGTGAGGATTATAAGTAACAGGTTTTTTAAAATAAATTATATACACATAACTGCATATTATATATAAAAAAAAATATTTCGTTCAGTACTATTTTAAATATTAGTTGTACGGTTTTCGCCTTGACGCTTACTAATGCAAATCGCATTTACGTTAAGAAACATGAAAAAAAACCTTTATAGGGAGTTTTTCCGAATCGGGTAACACTGACAAAAGCGCCGGGAAAACGGGCCGCAGTCGCTTCAGTCGGTCGCCGGAGCCCAGACTGCTCGGTTATCAGCTTATGTATATATCGAATTTATATCGATAAATAATCGGACGTTGCACATCACTCAATCCCATTTTTATTTCGGTTTGATGTTTCCTTAGTTATATATACAGTTAGTGTAAAAAATATTTTAGTAAGTGCTAGTGTAGTGTCACCGGGATACCGCAGTATATTGTTTTAAAGGTGAGTCCAGGTTACTGGTTAAGTAAAGTACTCTCTCCTACATTCATTTTATATTTCGAATTGTTTCATTTGCATGTAGAATTATTATTAATGATTGCAATGAAAATTATTTGCATTAATGAAACTATAATATTCATAAATAGCTCAGGCAATTCTTTCGTTAGTGGTAATACGTGTATAATGATATTTTCTTCTAACCTAAAAGTACAGCTGCTGTTCTTAATTAGTATTATCTGTATTATATACATTTCTAATATAATTCGTAAAATAAGAAACTCATTTATTTAAACGTAATATTAATTTATATTATAGTTTTAATTGATGAATAAAATAATGAATACATATTTATATAAATATAATAAAAACAATAAGTTACATACAGGGATACAATTTTAATTCAATAATTTTAAAAAAAAACTTTTGATTATTATTGTTTAGTTTTTATAATTTACTGCAAAATCAAAGAAAATGGTTATCTGTTTTGTCGCTAAAAAGTTAATATTTAATAAATAAGTATAGAATATGTAAATGTTAGTTTTTTTTATATTGTGGATGCCGTTTATTTTGTTTCATGAAAATACACAGAATATTTGATTTAATTAAAATCATTTTTTACTTTTTTTTTTTATTATTTCGAATGCAGTCTCTAAATTCCATGGTACAAAAAATTGTTCTGAATAAAATTTGAATGATGAAAATATTTTGCGGTCAACCGGTGTATTTCAATATCGTATCAATTATATTATATTTACATTTAATTTACGATATATATTTTTTTCAATTCGTTTTTATTTAATGAACTAAATATTGTTTCAGTTGAAATTTTTTTTTTCGTTATATGACGTTGATTGAATTTGTAAGCGCCGCGCCATATTGATATTTGTAGCGATTTAAATATTATGTTATGGATTAAATACTATAGCGTTGATTTGAAAGTAGTAAGATTGAAACAATATTTGTTTATAATTTGACTAGCTATCCATCCTTTCTTTGTTCACTTATATATTATACCCGAGGTGGGGTGTAAATCACATTAATTTTATACAGTTTAGTCCGCTATACTGTGCTAATATAATTATCTTGTAGCACTTGACGCAGGCCCTGTGTTTTTACTATATTTACATGTTTAGGTAAAAAAAAAAAATATAACTGCAAATTTCACAAATTTTATTTATGGAAAACTTTTTAATATGTCATTAAATTTGATGAAGATTAATACTTTGTGACAAATAAATAATCAAAAGATAGTGTTTGGTTTTTCTCATTTGAATAACTTTGCTTATCTATGAAATATGTATATAATATGTATATACATTTTTGTATATATTTTAGGGGTACACATACAACAGTACAATTTACTTTATGACCTCGATATTTTCATTTGCTTAATTTATGTTTATTATCAATCTGGTGGTCGGCAGTGAAAGGCTGCATGTTTCGGTGTAATTCTGTCACATGTGAATCTACCAACCAGCGTTGGAACAGCGTGGTGGAATCAGCCCTTTGCTTAGCAGTGGGATAGTATTTACTGGTGGGTTTCTTTTAAGGTTTAAAAATAGTTTATCAACAGATAAACATTAGAATTTTCTTTCTCTAACATAAATTATTATTCTTTGTTTATTATAATAAAGTTTCGAATGAAATTATCGTTTTACTCCTAACTATTCTTGATTTAGAATACGATGGAAATAGTAAACAGTTTTTAAGTCCGTTTCACTTAGTGGCAGGGCTCTGTGCAAGCTCGTCTGGGTAGCTCACCACCCACATCAGATGTTCTACCGCAAAACAGCAATACTTGGTATTGTTGTGTTCCGGTTTGAAGGTTGAGTGAGCCAGTGTAATTACAGGCACAAGGGACATCTTAGTTCCCAAGGTTGGCGACGCATTGGCGGTGTAAGCGATGGTTAACATTTCTTACAATGCAGATGTCTATGGGCGTTGGTGACCATTTACCATCATGTGGCCATATATACTCGTCATATTCTATAAAAAAATAATTATAATACAATCAAAATGAAAAGATTGTATGGCAGTTATAGGTTATGACATATCGTTTTATTTTGCATCGAAACGTTTCTATTCATCGTCGGTTTTACTGCATTTAACGCTTTGGACGAAATTTGTGATAGACGTTCTTAAGTGAATTCTATACAACCCGTTGCTTTACAGAATATTGAGAGGAACATGCGAAGAGAGTCAATTAAATGGATGCTATTTGATATATAATAGAATACTTATAACAGCGATGTACAATTATAGAGATACGTACACGAAATTATCGTACGTACACGTATCTTACGTACGTATTTTTTTTTGTTTCTTTAATAGCATAAAATTTAGAAAGTTTAATTCAATTTTACTTTTGGTACTCCATATCTTTCATGATTAAAGCCTTTATTAACTAAATATTTAACAAAATTTATTTCTTCATTGTTTTTTTTTTATAAAATCTGAAAATCTTGTGAATACTCCTAAGAAAATAGAGAGAATTATGAATAAGTTTTTTTTGTAAGTCGTAGGAATACAGGTAACTTTTATGCAATCTAAAAATATAGGTTAACAGGCAAGCAGAAATCATAAAGAAGTGTGTGCTCAAAGCGTCTGGGCTCGTGTGCGCCGTAATTGCTTCCTCTATAGGAAACGCGGCGTGCGAAACGACCTCCTCCCTGTTGCTGCCTCTCTAGTCGCTATAAATTTGAACTGAAATGCAATTAAACCACAGTCTGAGTAGTGTACGCTATACGGTTTTTATTTAACGTGCTTTATATAGAATTGAAAACAAGCTCTTTATAAACAGGTATCCATTATGTTTGCATTATACATATGTATTTATGTAACCGACGTAACTATAGTCATAGTACATATAAAAAATATATATATTCTTTAAGGATTCGTTGAATTTTGCAAAAATTTAATTATTATCCGAAATTTATTTATCTCCCATAAATGTAATAATAATATTAATGCGGAAGTGACTTTGTTTGTTTATTTATTGTTAAAACACGATTAAATAATCTATAACGTTGTAATATACATTTATATAAAAACCCATTTCATTCTTTTGTTACCTTTAAAAGTCTAAAGATTCAATTTTATTTTATTATATAACTAGTAAAATATTATTTTATAAATATTCCACAACAGCTTAGAATAGAAATATCGTTGTAAACTTAGTAAGTTTATAAGTATTCCTTCATATAACTTGTTATTTTTCTAGCGGGAGGCTTATGTGAGCTTAGCTAAGCGTAACTTAACAGAAATTATGAAGTTAGTTGAATAGAGAAAATATATATTTTAAATATGATTGAATTTTTTAACGCAATAAAATAAACTCGTGATATAATTAAATACATCTTGTGAACATAAAACGGACTCTTTAGTTTATTGGTTAGCTATTTATGCTGCAGATACCGAAGCACGGAGATCAAATTCCATATTGGCTGGTAAAAAGCTATTTGCTATATATATATCTTTAAATTTCCGTAACATCGGAACTTTAGAAGTTTGTACTTCCGTGCCTTAGAAAGCAAGTTTGTGGTCTTGCATCTCCATCCGTGTCAGATTGTATCATTCGATTTGAGAGTGCACCTTTGTTTGCTTGCACCCACATTTTTACACTTTAATAAGTCCTAAGTTATTATTTTAATATTAATTTAGTCCGTTTTCGATAGAGGTTAGACTAATCAATTATTCAAAAACGGGCAATCTGATGAGAAACTCAACTGGGATTTAGAAAGTATTTGCGTCTATACCTCACAACAGCGCCCCCCTCGATAAAGTCGCATTCGATATTGAAGATTTAGTTTTACTTAACTACTTAACCTCTAATTTGTGCTTAGATATTTGGATGATTTTATTCATAAAACATTTTTCATTACAATACAGTAGCGTTATACTTGCTTATTAAATGTCAAAAATATACTGATGATAAAGTAATGACTTAGACCTGAGAAGGGCCGGCGAAAGAAATTCAACTTTGATTGAAATAATACTATACTTAAAACTTACAGCCTTACTTATAAACGTCGCTTAGCGATTATTTATTAAACAGTGATTTCTCTCTTTCTCTTATTCGATAGAAGAAGAAACAACATTTGTTTAAATATTATTTTATATAGAAGATTTAGTTTTGATATTTAACAAATCAGCTTTGATAAGGGTTTATTTTTTATTTAGCAAACGAAAAATAAATCTCCTTTATAATAAATTCCATTTGTTTAACTTGCGTCTGTTTGTTTTTAATTGTATAATAAATGTTTCTGTTCACATTTGTCAATATTATTTTTAGGTTGTATATTCTGTGTATGCTTGCTGTTATTGTTTTTATATTATGATTTTTTTTTGTTTTACTTTGTATTATTTCCATCATTTATTCTCTTTTCAATTTCGGGTTGAATAGAACGTCTTTTGTCAATGCTACCTTTGTATAATTTGTGCAAATAAGATTAAACAAATCCTTTGTTGTCCTTTACGCTACCTAACCTTTTGTAATCGAATATGAAACTGTATTTCCTTGTAACTGTATGTCGGTATGCCCGGACGTGTAGCCATTTTTGGCAAAAGTTTTCGTTTCAATTGAAATTGCAGATTATTTAGACATTAAATAGGAGAAGAGGCTTTGTGCAAGCCCGTCCGTGTAGGTTCCACCTACTCATACGATATTCTACCGCTAATCTTCTTATTATTGTTGCATTTTAGTTTGAAGGTCGAGTGAGCCAGCGTAACTAGGCACAAGGGACTAAACATCTTATTTTCAAAAGTCTGTTGCGCATTAGCGATGTAAGCCAATATACATTGGAACTGTAAGAATTATTTACCAACCCTTAAGTTATGTCCCTTATATATTGGCTCACTCGCCCTTGAAACGGTGGCAGAATATGTGATAATTGGATGGTTCGTATTCAGAACGGCTTGCATAAAGCTCTTACACCAGGTGAAATTTATGTAATAATACTTTAAACGTAATGCAGAAGAGAATTATGTATTTATAGTATGGAGTCAAATGTCAGTCTGCTGGAATCAACTCTGCAAATGAACATTACTATTGTAACATGTACAAGTCATTCCTTATATTGCTAATGCTCTGGTTTTTATGGGATATGACTCATTGGTCAAGTACCTGTCTTATAAGACTGCCAATTCAGAGGTTCTGGGTTCCAGCCGGTTCAATAAAAATTGATTGAGTTTTTCTGATCGAAATTGGTGGATTCGCTTATAGACACTACAATTGTAAGAAATATTAATCAATGCGCCACTAACTATGGCAACTAAGATGATATGTCACTTGTGATGGTAATTTCACTGACCTTATCACCACTTAAGCCGTCAAACAGCAATACAAAGTATGTCAATTCTGAGTGGTCTTTACAAGTATGATTAGTCTACCAGTAAAATATGAAGCATTGTTCCATTTATAAAAGTAATGACTTATGTGACGTCACACATGTGTGTGTGTATGTGTGTGTGTGTTAATGTTCCCTGGGGGCCAGAAAACTAAAAAGATTGTATATTATCCCATGTTATGGCAAAGTAAACAAACAAGTTATTTCAATGCGAAGTTAGAAAAGATCATACTAAGTTTGTTTGTCCTGTTACAGCGCCTTAACGTCCTGTGATCAGATACTAATAAGGTGGAAAAACGCATTAAAAGGCGCCTACGCCGGACTATGGCCATGGTGATAGTATGGTTGAAAACAGAACGTGATATCCCTTGGCGGTATCAGAATAATTGTAAATATCACTATACATGACATGACATGACTTATTATATGTTAATATAGATTTTAATGACTTTATTTCAACAATTAAATTAAAATATAGGCCGCTATTTTGCAATTCGATCTCATACTAGAGTATCAGTAACGATTTTATAACTGGGTTTAATAATAAATTAATTCAAACTGTCGTTCTAATCTCGTTCTAGGGGTTCCACAGATTGTTTGTAAATTACAGTCCCGAAGTTGACTTCAAAGTGGACAATCTATGTTGATACAACAGGGAAGTTTTGATAAAGTTTCAATCAATTTGTTATATTATTATCTGTTACAATTGTTGAATAAATCGTTTCATTTTTTATTTTTAGAGACAATTGTATTTTTTTTCTTGTATTAATAAAAAATAAAAATAGTTACTGTACAAATCGTGACCGCGTGGAATGGTGACAAGGAATAGCTATAAAATCCTTCCTTCCTTTATTTAATCATATTCAAATTAAACTTCTTAAAAATGAACATTTGTGCGTAACTTCAACTCGAACTACAAAAATTACCTTGAAATTCTATTTGTATATAGTTTTTTAAAATATATTTTATTTAAATTGAAAAAAATATTTAGTCATTATCAGCATCAATATGTAGATGGAATAAACCTCGTGCAGCATGTAACATAAGTAAAACGTTTTCTGTCATAAACGTTACATAAAAATTTGATCTTGATAGTTTAATTTCACCAGGTCCTAGAAGTCACTTTTACACGTATATGTTTCCCATAATCCACATGAGCTTAGAGTATTACGTCACGTGGAGTAATATAAATTGTAAAAGAAAAATCGTTTATAGTAGCGAGGCAGCATTTTTTGTCAGATGATATTACATTCATCTTTTGAATATCAAAATTAGATATAAATTATTATTCAAGTCGTCTCCTACAAGCAATTTTGAATCGTCACGTTACACGATTTTTGTAAACGATTTTAAGCAGTCAATTATAAATGATTAGTTTTCGCCTGCGGCTTCGTCCACGTGTTAGAGAGGCAAGCGGGTATCAGGTATAAAATATAGCCTTCCTTGGATTTCGAGCTTGCTTAATACCAAATTTCATCATATTCGGTTTAGCTGTTAAGGGGAACAGATAGACAGAGTTACTAAACGTATTTATAATATTGGAAAAAATTAAATATGACAAATTTTACAACATTCGGTTCGAACGATGTACCAAACGTGTTTTTATAATTAATTAGCATATTGAACAAAAAAGCTTTTCAAAGGAAACCTTATCTCTATACGAGATTTCGAGCACGCCCTCGTGTGCTAGCGTGTGAGTAAGTTAGTTGATAAAATATAATGATGTAGGCACAAATAACATTGTATAATACAAAAATAGGCATCCAACCACAAATTTATGTATAGAATATATATAGACTAAATATTTTAAAATAGGCACCGAGCCCGGAAACCCAGCTTTGTAGCAATAAAAGCTAGCCGCTAAACCAACGAGGCAGTCAATAAAATGCTTAGAACCTGGGTAAGTTTCTTGTCTATCATCCACAACAAAATAACGTGTTGTTTATCTTCCACACTGTTTAGTTCATAGGAAAAGTTTCTACACACTAACAGGTCCTCGTGTGGCAACATTATATGCGTTATCGGTAATAAATTGCCGCTTCTAACTTCCCAAGAGCTCATAAATCTGTACCTCTATAAATAAAAGTCTATCTAAGCTGGGACTAAACAAAAATACACTAAAGGATATATGCTATAATAATAATAATAATCATTTATTCTCAGACAACAAGGTCCATACAATTGACATACAAAAAAAATAAAAAATTACAAATTACTTATAATATTATTGAGAGTAACAAGAGCTAAGAACTAAATAAACTCTTACTTGTTCGACAGACCTCTTAATAGAACGACAGTTAAACGTGCTTAATGTGATATTTGTCCTGGTCGTACTACCCATCGTATTTATTATTTAAAGCGTTCCGTGTTTGTCGTTCTCTAAAGCGTCGGTATACTAAACCTGCTGGCCAAAAATTGGTTTCTAAAAATGTACTCATCCTACTTGCGAGTATCTTGACCTTAAAAGAATTAAAAGCAGTTTCCTTGTGCTGTGGAAGACGTTCAACACTAAGGCACTCCTGTCCCCTATCGTGAATATGTTCCTTAATATCGGACTCTGTTACAGTTTTTGAGATACGAGAGATATAAATCGAGCATTCCGGGTCAGTGACTTGTATCTTGCATTGAGCAGAATACGTCCCTCTCATATTCATAATTTTATTTTTACGTTTTTTATTCTTCACTATTTGAAACTCATCATCTGTGGGTACTTTAACTTTAGTCGTTGCTGGTAAATCGCGCACATCCGAATGATTAGCAGCCCCAGAAATCCCCTCCGTAATTACATTTTTCATACGGGCGCATTTCGCTTGACGCGAGCGATCGTCACTAGACACAATATCACGATATGTGGGTATACGGGAATTAGGTGCAGCTTCTTCATGTACACACTCAGGTTGTGGTGCAGACATAGGCGATAGCGGTTTTATAGATTGTACATTTTTTACCATTTCTGGATTAGTTACTGTCTGAGGTATGCTAGTATCTCGATCTTTACGCGATTTAAATGTATTCCTAATATCTGCCAGCTCATGGCTGAATTTCATTTTAAGTTCCGATAACTCTGTCCTCATTATAGCCATATCTTTAAGGAACCGAGTTACGTCCACATAATCGAAGGAAACTGGTGGCAAGCGATTTAAATCCTTCGCCACAAAAGTCGGTTGAACATCCGGGTCGACTTCCTTTAATAATTTTATGACGTCCTTAATATTCTTTTTTTTCTTATCCTCACCCTTTCTCTGTACATTTCTTACGCCACGATCGCAACATGTATTGTATACTATCTCTTTTCCGTTTTCAATTTCAGCATCTGTGAAATTTGTGACACAAATTTGCACAATGCTTAATTCATCCAAGATATCAATTTTATTTTGAACGAAAGTCAAAAACTCGTTTATTATAACTTGACCCGCCATAGTCGATAACTTAGACCACACGTTATATTTCGCTCATTGTTATACTTCAATCGGAATATTCTTTTGTTTATTTATACAAAAAAATATGCACTTTGTAGCTTGCAACAATACGTCCGATCGGTTCGGCGTTCGGTCAATCACTCTATAGAAAAATTACCTTTGTTTTTTTTGAGTTAAGAGTTAGATATGCTTGTATATGTTACCTTCGATAATTGAATTTACATTCAGGTACTTGCCAGTGTGCTAGTACTGTATTAAATAGTATGTAGAGAATTATAAGCGCAAAGTGACGTATGAAACATTTGGTAGAACAAATGATGTTTTAAATTTCGAATGTTATTTTTTTCATAATGAATTTATTGCTTCAAAAGTTGTTTTACATATACATACATTGGTGAAAATAAAAACAAAAAATAAATGTTATATAATTAAATATAAGTAAATAGTCATTTTGGGATTCTTTAACATGACTGTGAGCGAGTGTGTTTGCAAATAAAGCAAAAAATTTTAATAATTTTTTTTATCACAAAACACAGTTATAAACGCATAAATCATTGATAAACTATTATTAAAATAAGAATACCTACAACTTGCCTAGTAGGCCGATAATAACATCAATTAGTACAGTTTTTAAGATTATAGTTTGATAGAAAATTGTCCAAGCCTCAAACAATTATACTGGTATTTAACAAATAATAAATATTATGAGTCAAAATTAAGTAGACACGAATACAATTATAAATAAAACATTGCTTAATATCGTCGAACATATACAATAAAGGAAAGATTTGATACTGCAGCCTTTGGGGATTGCCAACAGGACTCAATGCGGTAGATTTAACCCGTACCTTTTTATATTGACCTATTTAAAAAAAACGTCTTAACCTACTGAAGCTGTAACCTGAAATTGGTATTTTACTTTCATATCAATTTCTAACGAACGCTTCATGCGTTGATAGATTTGGTTTATATCAGGGAAGCAATATTAAAGGCCGGAGCAGTCGCGGAATATACTGAAGTGAACACAGCGCAATATCATTTAACATAATTTTTTGTAAGTGTATTCATTATTAATTGTATATTTTATTTATAATTTAAAATTTTAATTTACTTTTATTTATTTATAACACTGTATGTTTACGAAATATTAAATAAATAAATTCATCTCTACTTCTAAATTATGTAATTCCATTTGCAGTTGAAATAATTTGAAGTGA
The DNA here is from genome assembly GCA_905147175.2 of Nymphalis urticae. Classification (NCBI taxonomy): domain Eukaryota; kingdom Metazoa; phylum Arthropoda; class Insecta; order Lepidoptera; family Nymphalidae; genus Nymphalis; species Nymphalis urticae. The sequence continues at coordinate 3,476,752 of LR990007.1, forward strand.
TAAATTGAGTGTTGAGTAATAGGGAGTATAGAGTATTAGTAATAAGTACAAAAACTTTAATAAAACAGATAATAAATTCAGCTTATTGTGTCTACTATTGACAGAAAAAGGGGAATTCCAATACATCAGAGAAAAGCTGCTTACATTCTTGACATTATTCCGCGTGGTGTCCATTTGTAAAATTGATTTGTTTATCTACACATATAAGACCTCAATGTAAATATGAAAAAGGCACCAGCCTGTGAATGTCCCACAGCTGGGCTATGGCATTGTCTTACTTTGAGGAAAAGGTTTGGAGTTTATGCCACCACGCTGCTCCAATGCGGTTTGGTTGTATTTTTTCACCATCGAGCACGAGGTGAACTGTAAACACAAATTAAGCAGAATATACAGTGGTTCTTGCCTGGATTTGAACCCGCGATCATGGATTGAGATTCTACACGGCCATCTAAGATTTATTTAAATACAATTATATTAATAAATTACTAATTTGCAGCACTTTTTCAAGGGATGGGCCATAACATATACCATATACAAGTGCTGAAAATTAGTAATATATAATATAAAGGGAAATAGCAGTATGAAACTTTCAAGGGATGGCCCTTGAAAGTTTCATACTGCTATTGTCTTGAGTTTGAAGATGAAAAAACTAGACATGTAGATTCTAGACACATAAAGTAATTACAAATAAAAATAGATTTCAATTCGTATGATGTCCACCTTACCGATTTAGGCTATGTTGGCCATTCTCAAGAGAGATTAGCCAACTGCTTAGGGCATATTATAGTGCACAAGTGTGCGTAAGCACAGGTACACTCTCTAGTCTAGTCATAATTCGATGAGGCGGGAAATCAAACGTGACCGGAAAGGCTTCAGTCGCGAGCACAATAACTCTACGTGCATTCCGGGGCACGGGAGTGTACACACTTCCAACTTCCAGACTCTGGCCTGTTACTGAGAATTTTTAGACAGAAACGCCAAATAAGGATTTATCGGCCCGGTTTTGAAGCCAGGTCGTCGTGATCTGTGTACTAGTGCAACCCACTAGACTAACGAGGCCGTCAGTTCGTATAATAACTCAATTTCAAGTATCTGCCCTTGATTTTCCTCATATAATAATAAATAACCTACACACGTTTTAAATGTAAAACGCTGGACGAGTACATAAGTAGTTGATAAACCTTGTCTACTTGCCTAGCAGTCAACAAGTGAACATTTTAACTTTATAGTACTTCAGCTAAATAGGAGACTTGGAACGTGTCCAAGTTGAGTATTGTGAGCCAAGCCTGATATAATTTTTTGATAAATAGATGTTCTTATATACATACGAGCTCAGTTGTAAATAAGTAAGGATTTTTGACGTCGAATTTTAAAAAAAATCATCAGCTATAAAAAATACCGAATCATCTTGTAGTTTATGAAAATTAAAGAAAATATTTGTGTTAGTATGTTCGCTAAATAGTAAAGTAACAGTTTGTAAATGTCCCATTGCTGGTCTGAGGCCTCCTCTTCCTTTTCGAGGAGAAAGTTTAAGCTTACTCCAACGTGCTGCTTTAATGTGATTCGGATACACGTGGCAGATAATCATCTTCCATATGCAAATTTCCACACGATGTTTTCCTTCACCGCCGATCACTAAATGTATACACACTGATTAAGCACGAATGTAGCTTGCCCGGATTTGTACTTGAAATTATCGGTTAAGATCACGTGTTCTAACCACTGTGCCATCGACTGTTGCTAAATAAGTGAAAGTTAAATTCTCTTTCTTAACCGTAATAGTAGTAATAGCTAGTAATAATATTCTAGCAGTACGTATATATGTAAGAATATGCGCTGTAGGAACAATAATAATAAAAACAAAAAGTAAGAACTTAAAAGTGGCGCAGTACTCACAGTATACTAGGCTGTCATAAGCTGGCTGTAGTTATACTTTTGGAGTATCTATTTTATTCAAAAAATAATAAAACCCTGGTAGACTTAGACAAAAGATATAATATATATGCGTAAAATACTAAGAAAGGAAATGAAACCATCGTAAAAGTTCTCAGACGTCTTCATATGTTTAATTTTGTAAGACTTTAGTTTGTGTTGTGGTCTAACAATAGAATTAATCTAAATAAATGTATATTCGCAGATATCGTGTAGTTAATACGAGGGCTCACCTTGCTCAAGCCGACTTACCGACTTACATTTATATAATGTAACATTGCTATGTAAATATATATAGAGTATATATAAGAGTTAATTTTCACTGTGTCTAGACGATATATTGCCGTCCGATAAAAATATCGTATCGAAAGTAATAAAATTTTGACAAAGCAGGGACGGCTTTATGGGATGAAAACCTAAGCGACGATTGCGATTTCTATTTTGGAAGTAATAAAGGTAAACGAAACGACGTTTACTGGTGGTAAGGCTTTGTGCAAGCTCAAGTGCAAGGGTGAATGAGCCAGTGTAATTACAGGCACAAGGGACATAATAACATCTTATTTCCCAAAGTTGGTGGCGCATTGGCGATATAAGCGATGGTTAACATTTTTTACAATGCCAATGTCTATGGGCGTTGGTCACTCACCATCAGGTGGCCCATATGATCGTCCGAAAAAAAAGCGTTAGGAAACCTGCATCCACCGTGTGTGTGTGTGTGTAAATAGAATTTCACGCATACGCTTGTGAAATTTCATATATTCAGTTCATGTGCAGTTAATTAGTCTCCGTTGAGAGTGCCCGTGACTAAAATTGGACAGAAGAGGTACATGTACGATTATACAAATATGACGTCACGATCTAGTGAGAACCGGTCTAAGGCTACGTTCGTTGACTAACGTTTTCTCGTAACTGGGATTGTAAATGCAGGGGACGGCTTTATGATTTAGCTCGGGCAAGAAAGCGGAATATGAATTATTCATAGTTTGCGATTCAGTGCATAAACTTTGTCTCCAACTGGTGTCCTGGTGTTAAGATTTGGTACACCGTCAGTACGATGTCTTAAGATATTCGGTCCTGAGATTGTCTTACATTTAACTCTACGTGTATGAAGATATAATAATTTAATGTGTGTGTAATAGTATTTTATTACGGTCAAGTTACGATGCGAAAAGAAAAAAAAACATTCGTTTATTTATTTTTTATTTCACGTACGCGATGAAGTTTTATGACTACCCACTAAGTATTCATTTCATTCTCAATGATAAAAGGACACATTTAGACATAAGTAATATATCTTCACAATGATGAGTCTAGAATAATTCTTCAGCAGACAGAGAGACTAATATATTTAAATATGTTTTCATTTAATACAGGCAGGCTGGGAAAACGGTAACTTAATGGTAACTCGTTATTTTTATTTAGAGTAAAAACTTTGTTGTGTGTACTTCTATCTTATGTATTCGGTAATCTTATCGTAGATTTTCATATTGAATTTTGTAAAGTGAATAATTCAAAGGTAATATTGCGGTATATTTCACGTTGTATTGTTTCTATAACGTAACAGCCTGTGAATGTCCCACTGCTGGGCTAAAGGCCTCCTCTCCTCTTTTTGAGGAGAAGGTTTGGAGCTTATTCCACCACGCTGCTCCAATGCGGGTTGGTGGAATACACATGTGGCAGAATTTCAGTGAAATTAGACACATGCAGGTTTCTCACGATGTTTTCCTTCACCGTAAAGCACGAGATGAATTATAATCACAAATTAAGCACATGAAAATTCAGTGGTGCTTGCCCGGGTTTGAACCCACGATCATCGGTTAAGATTCACGCGGTTTTACCACTGGGCTATCTCGGCTTTCTTCTTATTTTATTCGGTATTGTTTCTATACCGAATGTAATTTTATATGTTTATCAAATCTAATCAAAGCAAAATTAATATTTTGCTTTGCTTTAAGCTGATGAAGTCTATAAGCACTTCTGAATCTTCAATCAGACAGATTAAATTACCCTTTTTTTTAAGGAGAATTTGTTTGCCGCTGACTTCACCACGCTACCCATATATGTCCGTTGGTAATCGATTCGCTAGTAGTTCGCTTATAAGTAAACAGGTTTCGAAGCCCTAAATTCAAATCACGGGTTTAGGCCGATAAAAAATTGTCTCATCATCTTTAATAAATAATGAACCATACAAGCAAGTACACAGTCTTGTATAAGGTTTTATAACTGTATTATTTTTTAATGTATCGCTGTCAACAAATAATATTATTGTATGCAATTTATTTAAATTTGGAATGTTAGTTCAATAGTAAATATAATGAACTATGAACGTTTTTTATTTATTGATTACTATAAAGCATATTGGTATTTGTATTGTACGTGTATGTTTAGTGGGGGATAATAACAGCGACACAGTGTAAAACTAACGGTAGTTGTTGTCGACATAATTGTTGCTATATGTAGCTATGTTCTCAATTCAAAATAAATAATGTCAATGTAACAAACTAGATGAAATGATAACCTCTTTTATGATAATTGTTGGACTACTCCTTTTTAACATCATATTAATAGATATAGAATATTTACTTGGTGGTGGGGGCTTTGTGCAAGCCCGTCTGGGTAGGTATCGCCCACTCATCATGTATTCTATCGTCAAACAGTACTGCTATTATTGTTCCGGTTTGACGGACGAGTGAGTCACTGTAATTACAGATACAAGGGACATATTAGTTCAAAAGGTTGGTGGCGCATTGGCAATCCAAAGTATGGTCAATATTTCTTACCGCGCCAATATCTATTGTCGGCGATGATCACTTACATATATATCTTATACTCACTTTTAAAAGATGGCTACTGTAATAGCTACTCTAGTAAAAAAAAAGTACAATTACTCTTGTTTTAGGACCGAGCCCCAAAAATACCATGAACATTGTAAATGAATTAGGAAAGAACATAAAGTTCCGAGTCTTCATAATTTATTCAATACAACGTCAACATTGCAGTATTAATGGTCGACCCGAGGTATTTACCATGTTAAATATTAACGAAGTGTTGGCTTTGTGTAATTTGGTAAGAGAAATGACGTAGAAGTAATGCCAGTGTTTTTTAATAATTGTCGTAGCTTGTGGTACTGTGTTGCGAAAAGAAATCGTTTCGATTGTAGCATCTCTCTATGTCTTCTGATGCCCTAGTCCTTTTCGTTTTTGTTGTTTTCATCAGTTGGCCATATTTTTATAAAATCGTCTCATTACTTAAAAATGTTTTTTCTTTTACCAGTATTGGGTTAAATCTCCCTTGTGTGGTGGAGAAAGTGGAGCTTATTTTACCACGCTCGCGTCTACGTCGTTACCGTAAAGGCTGAACCGATTTATTTTACCAGGATTCCTTGATGTTTTAGATTGGACCAGATAAGTTGAGCTCCAATCTGTTTCCTGGTTTAATAAAAAATATTATGCATTCTTACAAAATCGGGTCGGACAGCGGGTATATGATGTATATTTTTAATTTGTAGGATGGTAAGCAACGAACCACTCAATTATAAGCAGTCACTACCGCCCGTAGACATTGGCACTGTAAGTAATATATATTTCTGTACATCAGTAATTCGCACTAAGATGATACCAAGTTGATTGTGCAGTTAAACTGGCTCGCCAACAATACAAGGTCAACTCAATAATACAAGGTATTGCTGATTGATGGTAGAATAACTGATAAATTGGTCCTTGATAAAATGTGCTTGCTTGAGTCTATATATCTAAAGTGCATGTTTAAAGTGAGTGAGATATATTCACTTGAATTTCACGTAGGCTACACGTCACAACTAACGTCCTTGCTTAAAAATGTATACTGTTTGTGCCTAAAGTACAGTCGGCTTGAAGTATAAGTGAAAATTGTGCCAGAATTTTTATATTGAATGCGTCCTGATAGTTAAAACTTTGTTTTTTTTTAATACTAATATATTACCTCTTACAAATAATTTAAGCAATTTTTCGAAACATTGAATAACTTTCCTGCTATGTATAGGTTTATATATAAGTTTTTTTTATTGAATAGGTAAGCGGACGAGCTTATGAGCCACCTGATGGTAAGTGGTCACCAACGCCAATAGACATTGGCATTGTAAGAAAGGTTAACCATCGCTCACGTCGCCTGCGCAATGCGCCGCCAACCTTAGGAACTAAGATGTTATGTCCCTTGTGCCCGTAATTACACTAGCTCACTCACCCTTCAAACCGAAATACAACAATACCAAGTACTGCTGTTTTGCGGTAGAATATCTGATGAGTGGTACTAACCCAGACGAGCTTACACAAAGCCCTACCACCAGTACCAACAACAATGATATTGAAACTACGACAGCAGAGATTTTTTTACATACAACACAACTTTTTAATGGTCTGACCTGAGATTTGAACAAAGAACTTCGACAATTGCTTATAATTTAACCACGAGACCAATGGGACATAACAAAAACCAAAACTGTACACAATATGGTTAGTTACACAAAGTACACATTTTAAAAGCTCGCTGTACATTTCTAAGAATGTCACGGCATTAGATAATTATAAATTAAAATGTTCAAAGCAGTAAATACTTTTGTATGAAACCTTTACAAATATTACAAAGGATTTTGATACTTATCAACCAAACAATAAAGGCTACTATTGTTTAATTTGTGTTTATTTTCAGAAATACCTTTTTGAAGTTGAGGAGATGAAAATTAAATAAAGGACAAACGTAATCAGTGACTGTTTCTTTTGACTTTTTTAGAATATAATACAACCGTTCCTATAAAATAAAATATGTTTAAGCGATATTAAGATTTACAAACTTTCGCTCATTTTCTTAGGGAATTTCCTAAGACTACATTTAAAAACCATGAATGGGGTAGATAATATTTACTAATAGATTAAGAGAATATTCAGTCTCAACTCAAGGCAAGATACGCTGGATCCAATAGAGTACGTATAATGAACCAATTCACTTAAGAAAAATACTAAGCCGGGTAATGTGAAATTGGATTTCCCCCTCTAAACTCAAACAACTAAAAATTTTGCATGTAAAATGGATATACTACGTATAAAAAGTAAAGTAAATGTTCTACTGCTTAGCTAAGGCCTCGTCTCCTATTTGAGGAGTAGGTTGAGAGCGTATTCTACCATGCTTCTCAAATGCAGTTTGGCGGATACACATGGTTGATTATCATCCACCACATGTAGTCCACCACATTTATCCGTGCAGTGACGGAGAAAGAATACATTTCACTGCCCCTTTCCCATGGGTGTCGTAAGAGGCGACTAAGGGATATCATCTGGTGGTAGGATGATAAACATCCGCCTGGCTTGTTACCACCGTACGCATGGTGAAAATCTCGTGAAGTGGCTTGCAGCCGCGTTTCGAGGTCAGCCAGCGTACAGCCAGTGCCCGAGCGAGCATTGCCGCGATGGGTGTTGGTCCAGTGGAGACGACGGCTGAACCAATGCCGGGGGAAACACGCCTCCACACTTTGCCCATCCCTATCGTGGCAATACGTCGCTCGCTTCACGTCTCTTTACGAGGCGTGAAGAGGCATCTTGCGGGCCGGCAAGGCGAGGGCGGCTAGTGCAGAATCTTCTTCCAGACTGTACCGGCCGTCCTCGCGTTTGGACTCTACTACCACTTAACATCAGGTGGAGTAGAGTCATTTGCCCACCCGGCAAATATAAAAAAAAAAAAAAAAAAAAAAAAAAAAAAAAAAAAAAAAAAAGGTTTCCTGTAAAACGGAAAACTCTTTACCGCCGAGGGCAAAATGAATTATGAACACGAATTAAGCAAATAATAATGCAGTGCTGCTTACGCAGGTTTGCACTTGGATTCATCTGCTAGTCTTCTAATCACCGAGCTAACGGTTCTATAAATACTTTGTATTACAAAATACATACCTTTAAGTGGTAAATGCTTTTGTAAGCGCCAAGTGACCTCCGTAAAAGTCAGAAGTTAACAATAGCATCCGTCTGTGTATAAAGGTCGACTGAGATCTATTGTTTTCGGATTATACGAAGAAATAAAATGACTCTTAAGCGCTTAGATTAAAAACTTTAAAGTACCAAAGAGGTAACTTGCAAGTAGTTTTTACTTTTCGTAAAGATCTTATTTTTGAATGGGTATAGATATAACATAGGCTACTCAGACGGACCTGCACAAAACCCTACCACTAACATTTGAGGCGTTCAGAATTTATATATATAAATTCTCAATTGATATATACCTAGTAATATACACACATATTAGGTTTGTATATGTAAAAAGCCGAGATGGCCTAGTGGTTAGAACGCGTGAATCTTAACCGATGATCGTGGGTTCAAACCCGGGCAAGCACCACTGAATTTTCATGTGCTTAATTTGTGTTTACAATTCATCTCGTGCTTGACGGTGAAGGAAAACATCGTGAGGAAACCTGCATGTGTCTAATTTCACTGAAATTCTGCCACATGTGTATTCCACCAACCCGCATTGGAGCAGCATGGTGGAATAAGCTTCAAACCTTCTCCTCAAAAGGGAGAGGAGGCCTTAGCCCAGAAGTGGGACATTAACAAGCTGTTACTGATACTGATACATAAATGTACTTATTTCTCACGCATAATAATTAATGAGCAATATATAAAGAAATAAATATATATGAATAATACACACATCAGTACCGTGAACTCGATGCTGTACACTTGTTTTTATTACAAGTTACCCGTGCCGACTTCGTACGGAAAAATAAGGACATTATCCCATGTTATTATTTACGCTCTCTCAGCCGAAAGACGTCCACTGCTGGACAAAGGCCTCCCCCAAGGATTGCCTTTTTGGCCGGTCTTCCGCTCCCCGCATCCTTTCCGCGACTCTTTTTATAATATGAAAGACCCAATGATAGTATTTACGCAATCAAATAAAATTCATTAACTGATATATTCCCCCGTACTTTACTTATGCATTGTAAAACACGAAGTACACATTTTTCTTCGCGTTTATTTTCAATGTCTCCTAATATTTCTTATAATACTAGTTCTAATTTCAAAGTGTACAAGATAAAATTTATCTTCATAAGACGTTTAAAATTAATTTAGTAATTGTTTTAATTAGGAATATTAAATATTTGGAGACAATGAAACTAAACTATAATTGCGGTTATTTTCATCTGTTTCTTTGAACATAATAACGTTTTACGACGGGATTAGTAGTTTTTGTAGTGAAAATGGAAAAAAAGGAACAAAACTCTCTTCTTTATATTATATAATTAATAAGCCATTTACTACCAAATGTGAATGTAAACGAATAAAAACAGTAGTTACATTTTAACATAAGCATATAGTTTTTAAAATAAAGCTTTAAAATTACAATATATTTTATTGACATGATTACCAAAATAATGGCTTATAATTCAGTCGCAAGATTCAACATTCAAGATTAACAAATGATGTAAAATAAAGCTTGTAAAAAGATATAGTCAATTATATTGTGGAAGACAACAGGCACACAAAAATAGGTCAATAGAAATATCGAAACAAAAAACATAACTACAGACGGCAATTAAAATTGTAATCCTGAAAATCCGATTGTAATGCTGGCTGGAAATAAAAACATACAGGGACAACAAAAATAAACTCAATCAAATCAATAAAAATATACACCAAATCAAAGGAAGGGAAGACATCTGAGATGATTTGTCAATTAAAATATATATATATATATATATATATATATATATATATATATATATATATATATATATATCTAAGTAGTCTAAATGATACGTCACTTACTTAATATATTTTATTAATAGACATTTCGTATGAATAATATATATATATATAAATTTTACTACTCCAAGGCAAAAGACACTCGGTTTTAGTAGTGCTATCCTTCCTTTATGTGTCTGTGTCTTTAGGTGTAATATGTTTCCGACAAATTTTTTGAACAAATTTTAGACAAATACAAAGTTCTTTATACATATTCGTTAGTTCCAGTGGTCGCTAAAAACGCGTCCGACAATTTTATTTCTTATTGGATATCACATATCTGACACTACATTAAGCTTAGTACAATAAAATAAGACTCCCCCAATCCCGTATCGTTGTAAGCACTTAAAGCCTTTGAACCTTCAATGAAGCCGGACTAGGAGTGCACCTGGGTTTGAGCAAATACGTACTATAATATATCTTGCGTAGTTGGTTAGTAATGGCCGAAGTTTAGTTAGAAAACTTTATATTAAAAGAGCGTTAGGTAAGATGTATTAGTAGTAGGCTGATACAAAATAGACTGGTGATGTAGTTGTCGTACAAAATACATTATATTGAATTAGTTCACAATATTTTAAACATAATGTTTATAAATATTATAAATATATGGAAACCTATTTTTTATGTGATTAAAAAATACGTGGACAAAGTCAGTGTATGTAGTTAGTATGTATGTGTATGTAGTAGTGTGTATGTAGTACAATATTTATATTTAGAACGTATCAACCATTAAAATGCGTTCAAAGGTCGAAACCAACGTCATTGTACCCACAATAAGAATTTTTGACCGTTGAAAACGAATTATTAATTACCAAACATCAAATACAAGAGGCGGTACATAATAATAACGAAAAGGTACTCTACTATAAGGACATAAGATTTAAATTGGCTTGTGACCATGTCAAGCTAATTTCATTAACATTTATTGATTAAATAAATTAAATAAAATCACGGGGTCCGGTAACAAAGCAACAGCGAAACAAACATAAACATGAAATAGCGCAGTGGAAAATTAATGGAACCTCATATTTTTATCGGAATATTTTATTCAATTATTAATTAACCAAGCTCACTAATGCAAACGACGTGTTATTGATAATGTATGCATGTGTGTATATATGGCTGTTCGTGGGAAATGGGAATGTATATGTTACCTCGTAGTGTTGTAAGTGTGTAGGCTTAAATAGATTGACATATGACGTCGTTACGTTCGTAGAGTGTTGTGTCTGTAATTTATTACGTATCGCATTTGATGTGTGTGTATGCCGTGTGTCGGTCTCGCTAGTGTAATGGACAGCTGGTAAGGCTGCATAGTCCGAGATGCTTTGCTGTTTTCAAGGTGATTGAACGTGATGCGTCCATAAGTTAATTTGAAATATATTAAGTTGTCCACTTATTTCGTAATAAATAATAATTGTTTCTAAATAAATAAAATGAATAATAACATGTCTAAAAATCCACGACGGCGCCATTTTTAAGGCAATTCCTGCATCACACAACCACTGTGTGGAACCAGCTTTTGCAAGTGACTTTTCCGAACCGATAATACCATTATTTTAGCCGGAACGGATATAGAAGCTTCAAGAAAAGAGTGTACTCATTCCTTAAATAATGTGTTGCAGGTGTCCATGGGCGATGGTAGTCACTTTCCATCAGGAGAGCCTCCTAAAAAAAAACATGTCTGTATAAATCACTATCACAATTTAATAAAATTAATTTTATTAAATTTTTTTTTTCAATTCTGATCATGATATTTTAATAAACATATATTATTATTTATTATTATTTATGTAATAATAAAAACACGTGTATAATCTGTATAGGTCGTTTAACTTGATATTATATTACTGGTTTCAAATATATCACTAAAGAAAATCAAATCACGTGGTTAAAATATAACTGCACGAGGCCGAGGTGAATAGCTCATATAAGAAAATCTTTTATAACATGAACAGTGCCGAGTGTTGACGTTTCTTACGCTCCATTATACGTAAGTAATTTATCATGCTTTATAGAGCAAGACGTAAAGACCGCAGCTAATATTATGTAGTCTAAGAGCTTGTTACAAATTGACTGAGTCATGTTTCACGTTTCTAATTAAATTTATTATATTATTAATGGTTTATTTCAATTGTTTTTAAAATTATAAACAGTTTTGTGCATATAAATGTATTAATTTTATTTAATCAATCGTGACTTGTATATATCTATGTCATATGTCATACATGTAGTTATATATAAGTCGTGATAATTATTATTCATATTGTATATAATTCACTTACAGTCAATTGTTCAAGGTAAACAGAACGCGTGTAAATTAAAATATTTCTGTGAACATATAATACGTCCAATACTAAAAATTAATCAATATTAATCTTTTATTATTGATTTAGTTATGAAAACTATTGTTTTTAAAGATACTCAGAGATCTGTTTCCTTGGTAATGTGTATCGTTACATTTATTACCCACATAATGGGCTGGCAAGTAGGAAGGTCGTCCCATTTAAGCCCTTCTCAGATATTATCTGCGACATCAGTTATTTTCATGCTTTCTAGTGTGTATCGATTTTTCAGTATTACTTAGATCTAAATGAGTGACATTTAATTTCTTTTAATTATCATTTTTAAATTGAAAAAAGAAATAGCCTCTAAATGTCCCATCGCTGGGCTAAGGCCTTCTCTCCTTTTCGAGGAACAGGTTTGGAGTATATTCCACCATGCCCTTCTACCGCGGATTGGATATAAAAGTGTTAGAATTTTATATGACACATGCAGGTACACCATCACCTTCGAGTTAGAAATTAACTATAAATACAATTTAGCTCGTGGAAACTCAATGCTTGCCTAGGTTTAAGCGCCCAATTTTCAATAACGATTGATGGTAATGGTAATAGCTATTTTATGGAGCAAAATTATAGTTTTTATCATTATTTATTTCCTACGTACTGCTTATTATCTTTTTTAATTTTAGTAGTTTAAATTTATAAGTGTTGACAACGAACACCGATGTACGTATAAATCCAATAGGGTTTTTGTTACATCGTTTTTTATTCAGTATAAAAATAAAATATATATTTACTTAATTAAATAAATGTGATGATGATATCTTGACATCGGCTATAATATCGATTAAAAAGTTTCCATAATAGCCTTAATGTAATTATATGCAGTTTGTTGTCTTATATAATTGTTATTTATATATTAATTTGTATACATTTGAGCAATACATTCAAACATTGATTTACCTCGAAAGCAGCCACTACTCGTTTGACTAATGCTTAATATGTATGTTCATAGCAACTAAAGCGTTACATTATTGACGAAGCTTCATCGCACAGCAGTTACAAAATAATTACTTTCATTAAATAGTCCAGGAGCTACTTGCAAATTATTTGTAAGTAATTAATTCGAATACTTATTTCATTCATATCATCATCATATTCAGCCCACATTAATTCACTGCTGGACCTCTTGCTAGGTCTTCTCATCGACGCACCATTTCTCCCGGTCATGTACTAATCGCATTCATTGAGCACCCGCCATATTTCTAATGTCGTCAAACCTTGTCTTGTTGTACCAGTAGTATGTTCACAGGAGAGAAAATCGGCTAAAAAACTTTCGGTCACAAAAAATCCCCTCAGTTATAAAAGTGCATAAACCCCCACCCCCATACGCAAGGGGTTCGTTACGGCTGACCGACTTGCCTCGAAATAGACTGGCAATTTTATACGTTTTACTCTTTACGAACGCAGGTTGTTCAAGATATTTCCAATAATGTTTTAGATGCACGAGTATACTAGCACGATAGTATATAAAAGGGTTTTTATGTTTTATATCGATGGTTTTTCAAATTGAATTTCTTCATTCTCTGTATTTACATTTCACCTATGTATATATTTATATTAAATATATAGAGTCGAGTTGGCTGAATGGCTCGACCGAATTTTCATGGTTTCATGTGTAATAAGTTCGAAATGTTCTCGTAAAATAGGAGAGCAGGCCTTAGCCCAGCAGTGGGATATTTATAGGTTGTTACTTTACTACACTTTAATACTGGTTTTACTGGCGGTAGGGCTTTACGCAAGCTCGTCTGGATAGGTATCACCCACTCATCAGATATTCTACCGCAAAACAGCAGTACTTGGTATTGTTGTGTTCCGGTTTGAAGGGTGAGTGGGCCAGTGTAATTACATGTATATATGGGTTATAGTACGTAAGCGATGGTTAACATTTCTTACTATGCCAATATCTATTGGCGTTGGTGACTACATATTATCAGGTGGCCCATATGCTCGTCCCCATCTATTTAAAAAAAAATGCGTCTGGTTCTACGTCGGGTGTCCAAAGTTTCTCTGAATGAAATCGCTTTCTTAGAGATAACACAACGTTTGTGTATCTTCTCGTTTTGTGTTTATAAGTATGGTTCTTAAATATACAATAAAAAGTATTTAATTATTTATTGGAAATTTGTAGACAGTAATAGAAACATGTGATATTTTATATTATTCAGCAATGAGTATTTACTAATGTAATAAAATAAAAATAAATAAATTAGTTAATGTTATTTTCGTACAAATACTAATAAAAAATATATATTTCTGTAACCTTGTTCTCGACATAGAGACTGAAAGCCCAATTTTATACCAATATAGTCATTTCGTCTATATGTTAATTTTAATGAAATATCGTATTGAAATATTTCAAATGTTGATTCAAGATATGATTAATAATATGATACAGACGGTTAGCAATCAAATGATAAAATGAAGCAAAGGCAGGCGAGTCAATGTTTGAGTATCGCTTTTTTTATACAATTATCATATTAAACGGACTATTTAATTTTATTTGTCTTTTATCTCTTAAATATTTCTTATAAACCCACATAATAACACCCGCATAATAAGCCCATGGCGTATGAAAAGTATTACAGAATATGTTCACTACATATTCTAAGTGTGCAAAGAGGTACTAACAGGCGCTACGAGTATATATTGCTTCAGCGTGTCACAATCTTTACAGATGAATAAGTTATTAATAATTATTTGTTTTTATAAAATAAAGCGTAAATATACATAAAGTAAATTAAAAGTAGAACACCGCTACGGTTATTTCTCTGCTACAAATTACGCTACGGATTTTGATGACGATAATGTAGAGGTGCTACAACGCCTACGTCGATTTACGCGTAATGTTGTGTACCGTATTATATAATTGAATACACTAAAGTCGTTGCGTTTCCTTATAAATGGCTTAAGATTAATTATATGACTATAATATGTTGTAGTTATTTTACGATTACTTAGTCAGTCGTTTATTGTATTCACATCTTACGTAAATTTTACTAAATTATATATAGTTTTAACATATTTTATAAGCTGTATTATTGTAAAGTATAGTAGCTAAGTTGTATTATTTTAAATAATTAACATTAAGAAGTAATTTTGGGGAGTAAAATGCCTATTCTTTTTTTAAATTTTGAATGGGTAAATCCAGTTCAATATTATTAAATATTAATATATTCGTTGTCATTTAATAGTCGTTGTAGACGCATAATGGCTTAAACTCTTTTATTAATATTTGAGTTTTATTTAGAGCGCGCTAACGTTAGCAACATTCGAGATTTCACCCGCGGGTCCTTTACACGCCCCACTCTATTCGCGATCTCATTTCTATATTTTTTTTTCTATATTTTACAAAGATAACTTACACAAACATTTCAATCCTTTTTTCAAAATTTTTATTAATAAAGTCATTTGTAGAATTTTTTTGTTTTTACATTTATTTATTTCAAGCATTAACATTATAACTATTTATATATATATATGTAACTATATATATATTAGAATATCAAGAAATCTACACCAGAAAGAAACATATGTACATCAAAACGAAGGAATTCGTTCTTAAAAGCTAAAATATAAATTAAATTAAGTCAAGATCTAAAACAACGTTTCAAGTGTTACTTTTCTTTGAACATGTAATTGAAATCAAACATACTTTGTTTGTATTATATTTACGCACACGGTTAGCGAGCGTTCAGACGAGTAAAATTTCAAAGTCTATAGCAACGTTTAGATATGTAACGTTTTTAAATAAGCAGATTTATTATATTGAAGGACAAACACATAAAGAATGAAACATAGAAAGAAAATTGTTTTTTTGCCAGTATTCGTCTTGATTCAGATCAACTTACCAAAGTTTCATTGCAATCGGGTGAATGGTTAGGGAACGCATACATGTATTCATTTTTATTTTGAAAGTTATTCATATACAGTGCGTACGCACAGTGACACTATGTAAGTGGTAACCATTCATAGAAATTGATGCTGTAAAAAGTAACCTTGAAAGCTAAGATATTGTGCCCCTTCTGCCTGTGTTTTCGGAGGCTCACTGCTTGCAAACCGGAACCCAATAAACTAATATACTAATAAGCGGTATAATATGATGACCTGTATAGACGAGTTAGCACAAAGCCCATCAAGTAAATATATAGTCTGATATAAAAATATTTTATTTACAATATTTTATATTTGTATAAGTTTTATTTTCCCATCTTGTTAAGACGGAGCGATCGACCGAAGCGTCATTAAAACTTGCAGAAAGTCTAATTTAATGACGCCTGAAGTTAAAGTTGGTCACGATAAGTGTAGCTAATTGCTCAGCCACTGCCGTCTATTTATGCTTTAAATAGATTGTGAAAATGGGCAAAAATTTGTTCGTTAAAATAAATCGTGTGTTATTTTAATATCTCGATTATAAATTTGAAATGTATACTCTGTATGGAAAGGACAGTAACGTAACTTTTACCGGAAAAACTTTTAAACAAAGCCTCCTCTCCTCACGAGGATAAACTTTGGAGGTATTTCCACCGCAGTGCTACATTACGAGTGGGTGGTCACAAATTTTATTTATCAAGTGATTGATATTCTACGAGATGAAGAATTATTAATACAAATTAAGCACATTGAAAATTCCGTGGCGCTTACCCGGGCTTGATCACACATTTTTTTTATATTCAGGTCTTCTAAAATAACCTGTGCATTTCAGCTCTCTTAAAAAAGATTAAAGCTAAATATTTTCCTCATCTTCTAGTGCTTAAGAAAATATGCAGGTTTCACGACGAAGGTTTTTTTTTAACACACAAGATACGAACGAACCTATTTAACTTAGACCACAGAGAAAGCATATTATCTGAATAGATCTAGGCTAGTCTGAAATCTAGGTCGATGTCAAAGTTGTAACATATCATGAGATATATGGACTATAAAACTGGCTAGCAGAATAAAACGCGTTATAATCACGGTGGGAATTTCACTATGTGGTCTTTCTGTGCTTACCACACCACTTCACGGGCGTTTTTATAAAGGCCGTAATACGAATTTCGCGTAGTGAATGTTTTACAGTGACCAAAACGCGATGCAAATGCCCAATAAGCGTTTTTTGTCTTTAATCATAACATATACATATATATATATATATTTATGGATTCGTTCAAGAGAATATACAATGTCGCATTGGCAATGTATGGAACGGCGGAACAATTGCCATCTGGTGGCTTTCTTACTTTTTACTTTATGATATAGGTAGGTGAACGGGTAGATGTTTCACGTGATGGTAAGTGGTAACCCCCCCCCAGAGAATTTGACACCGTAAGAATAAATATTAACTATTTCTTAAATCATAAATGCGCCACCTTAGGAACTAAGATGTAATGTTCCTCGTATTTCCACTGGCTCACTCACCCTTCCGACCGGAACACAGTAATACGCATTGCTGTTTGACAGTATGCGAGGGTGGGGCCAAACCATACGGGCTAGCTAAAAGCCCCACTAAGTAAGTCCACTTTACCCGTCCACCTAACAATTTTATAAAAAAATATATTTCGTTTGTTACCTATGATATAATATTATATTAAAGTTTTGTGTATCTCATAACGTTTGTTTAAATTCACTCAATATTTTTTACACCTTTTTTACTTTAAAAGTTTGAAATCTGCAAAAGTTTATATCGTAAGTTGGTTCTCGTCAATAGACCATTACAAACTCTCAACACGAGAAGTTGTTCCTTATGAGACGGCGGAAACAAGCTTGTTTACTCCACCGACTTATCGACTGCTGTTGTCAATACGTTTGATGTATTTTATATTGTTTTTACTACTAGTACAATTTTTATCCAATGACCGTAATTTATTTTTTATTCTTCAGCATCAAATTACATGATATCAATTTAATTTAATTTTCCTATTCGTTAATACTAACGCCATCGTCAGTTATCTTTTACATCGTGTTATAGCTATTTATTTTTGTAAGTACTGAATAAGATTTGGCCATTTAAAAAAAGAGAAAAATAAAGTTATCTGACCAGCAGTACATATTCGGTGGTTTTATTCTAAAAGTAGTACAATAATACCGGGTAGTCCCCAAACATAAAACTCTTATTTGGAACCAACAAAACATATTATAAAAATAAGTCCCTTTACCGCGTATGTCTTTCTAACTGAAAACGATAAAATCAGATTTTCAGACGTTTTTATAAATGGCAGTAGTGATTCACGAGGAAGATTAAGGTGTATAATTCATGGTTTTGAGTAAATCGACTGAATTATGACAATGATTGCTATACCGACAGTACTGGTATGCGATGCGTAGACCAATATAGTTACCAGTATATGTGGGTATTACGATATAAACGTTCTATGTAGATTCTTAAACCACTTTTGCGAAGCCGGCACGGAGCTAATATAATAATTATTATATTTTTTATTCATTTATATTTAAAAATCGAATTAAAGACAATCCACCTTAGTAAGTTTCAAAATTAAGAAAAATAACGTCATAACCATTATGTGATAAGCTAATTTTCAGCCCACATCTACAAAAATGCAAAAGAAGAGAATTTAAGAAAAACATTAGTGAATGAAATGTAATTTTAATCACTAATATTTTTCTCTCTCATCAATCTTTTTGTGTGAACTAGAAGTTCGAGGAAGAAGCACTGATTCTATCTAAGCTGATATTTATTATATTAATAAAATAAAGGCAAATATTTTTAAATTGAAAATTTCCTATTTCGAACGAATATTCAATTTTCAAGCCTCAAGCTACCGGTTCTAGATAGCGCAGTGCATTAAACCGATTCTGCAAACTAAGCTCAAAAATTCCCCTCTTTGGAAGCTAGGTCGCTGCCAAATATGATAAGAAGTAAATGGAGTCTAAAAAGAAGATTTTGCGACATCAAACTTTTTGAAATTGGAATTTCTCGATCGCATTTCGAACTTTTATTTTATCTTTGTAGACTTATGCTTACAATGATTGAACTTTAAGCGGTATTCATACTTGAAGTATTTCTTTTTTTTTTAAATTATTATAGTATAGATAGGCCCAAGATGTATTAAAAGTTACGTTCAACGTTTGACAGCGCTTTGAAATCGGTACATTAACAACGCCGGATGTTGCTAATATCCAAAGCCATCGATGATCAAGATCTATGTTTTTATCTGCTATTATATCAACCACACCTATATGTAAATAATTGTCTGGCCTATGAGTACTTTCAAGTACATGGCCGAATACCATGCTATTTATGAAAACCTGTATAAATTATTAATTACAAATTCAATTATACAGCCTAGCAGTGTTAAAGTCACTGTCAAACTTTTATATTGCCGTCTTCGATCCTAAAATGAGCTTGTCGCTTAGTAAAACAACAAGACAAAAGACATTTCAGGTCATTTTAAATAAAAAAATATTACTCTTATTCACCATGAGCCACACATTAGCTAAAATAACTCCGTTTTCCTTGAGCTTAAGAAAAGTTTTTAATTAAGCGAATCCATATCGCTCACACGTTCTAAATTTAATTAAGATATGCTACGAACCGGTTGTTTAAACTTTCAACCGGGTGTCGTTGAGTTTGATTGCGGTGAAAGTCGAGTTTAGCAGTTCTTAGATTGCGTTACAGGAGAGGTTGGAATCAATGTGCCTAATGCGAGTTATTTACGTTGACTTTAACTGCGATTTGTATGGAATTCCGATTGTCCAACGGGCACACAGATTTAGCATGATTATATGAACGATGTATATATATTATTATAAATCTATAGAAACGTCGAGCAAAGTTAAAAAAAGACATGTTCATATAGCCCGTAATAATTCTCCTGTACGTGTTTGTCGTTTCCTTTTCCTCAAGATTTCTTCTAAAGAGCCTTTTAAAGAGCTGAACGGATTTTGATTATGTTTTTGTATGTTTGAGTGGTAGCACTGCGATGGGTACCAGGATATTTTTTTTTTAATAAAAATGTATTCTTATTTCAACTCTACAAAGTCAGGATGGACTGCTAGTATAAATAATATACAAGGTTTTCTAAATTATGATTAATATTTATTTCAGTAAATATTATTTTTATTCAGTTATTATTGAAATATTTTATTAGTACTAGGATCACATGACATCAAAAGAATACTTGAATGAAAAAACTTGACAGATAATTGTAGTTTAGTAAAGGTGTGACAGTTCCATTCCTTTAGTGGCTCGCAGATTGAAGATCGATCGATCCATTGGTACATGACGACGACCGATATATATTTAAGATTGTAGATGTGACAAGAACTTCACTTGTAATAGGTCGTTAATACCTTCGCAATAACTAAAGAAAACTCCAAAGACCGAGGATTGAAAGTGATCTCAGAGGGCAGTAATTAATTAAATCCTTTATTGAACGTTCACACCAAATTACTAGGTGGTAGGGCTTTGTACAAGCTCGTCTGAGAACTTATTTGCCACGTGTGTATTCATCAACTGGGGCAGAGTTGTGCTCTAAACCTTTATTACCTCAAAAGGAGGGCCTTACAGACAGTTACTTTACTTTAGTTACTATATATATATTTATTGTTGCAGAACAATGGAACTATTGCGGCTGAACATGAGTGTGTGTAACGTCTAGAAGTTATATAACATATTAGTTAACAAGAATGGCGGATAATGTCGCCTTTGATGACGAGGTAAGTGTCTACATTCGATTTTATATTATACTAGCTATGATTTGATCGTTGGTCTATAGCTAAATAAAAGGCCATTCATCTCGAAGATTGGACTCGATGTTTGGTTCCAACACCAGGTTTGGCCGATGAAATGTTTTTAGGTTTTTCAGTCGTAAAATTGACAGTAGAAGATCGGTGTCTCGAAGCTAGAAGTATGTGCACTCTCATGTCTCAGAAAGCACGTAAATCCGTTGCGCCTAAACTCTTCATGTCAGATATGCTGTCCCATCGAATTATGAGAGTTAGGAAATAGAGAATGCACCTGTGTTCGCGCACAGACTTGTGTTGTGCAGTTATGTTATATGTCCTGTGCAGTTGGCTACTCTCCTCAGTTGGCTATACTCTGCGACTCACCACATCAAAGTTATTTTCAGAAAATCCCGTACTTCACTGTAAATAATCTAATATACATATGCCAATGTCAATTCACGTGTCAATTTCTCAGACAATCTCAGTTGAGTCGTGATGTGAGATAACAGACCGATTGGAGTTACTTTCGCATTTATAATATTAGTGTAATTCTATTCTCAATTTTAAATAATGTTCAAATGAATTTTGCAACAGTCGCAGTAGTATATTTTACATTAATTCTGCAACAGTCGCTTAATTACGATAGCTCAATCAAAGATCAAAGATCAAAAGCAATCGCCTTTCCTTATCATCCAAATCTAAAGATAAATTACTTCTAATTTTAAAACTAAGTTCATAAAACTAAGATAATTGGCTTTTTTTAACAGGAATAACCGATCAACTATTTTTGTATCTCTATACGTCTCTATAGTCTTTGATTACGGGCTTGAGAGTGACATATCGCTAATGTTAGTGCTTAAAGTCGTATGTGACAAAAAAGGTGTAAGCACTATAAAGACAGGCTTATTATCTTTAATTTTATTAGAGTAATATCAAATAATTTTTCCAACACTTTTACATACAAACATCTATACAGTCGCTACTTATTAGCTTTATAGGATAATATATGGCAGTGAACACATCCAACATTTTAAAGTTATATACTTTAATGTCCGACTTTCAATTTATGATTTCCGATTTAAAATCATCTTTTCTAAATCATTTATTGAAATTAAAGCTACATAGTTGCTAGTTGAATACACTTTGACAGTTTCTATTTGATTCCCAATTGGGCGAATGGTTATTGCTGTGCAAGTTTGAAATTCGAACGAAATTGGACGCTTGATTATGTCGCATACATGTGAGTTACATACGGCCTTACTTATAAACGTTTCTCAGCAATGGCGTTGTCTTCTTCTTTCGAATGTCAAATCAATAATAACAGAAAGAGAGAAATCAGTGTTTAACTAATTAGTCGCTAAAAGTGTTATGTATATTAATGCGCGTATTAAAAAAAAACAAGAGTTTCTCTGTTTGTTTTTTTGTTTGTTAGCGCTTATCCTACGATTTTTCAGTCCGTTTTGAATAATTGTCAAGCGTGCTTTAGTATATTCTAAAATTACGTAACTGTATATGAAATAGCTTAAATTATGTAAATAAAGATAAATTATAATTTATTTTTCATTATATCATAATGTTATTATATTTTTATTTTAATAGGTAGGCAAGCGAGCGCATTGGCTAACTGGTATTACGTGGCACCAACGCACATAGATATTGGCACTGTAAAATATATTAGCAATTTCTTGTACCACCAATACTCTACCACCTATGGGAACTAAAATGGTATGTCCTTTACGTAATTACACTGAATTATTAATTATATATGTTAGTTTGTCTAGAGTTTATGTTTGTTAGCAGCACCCAAACAAGCTGTCAGCTTGATAGGCTTATTGGTGTCAAGAATAACAATAAAAAGGAATATTAAATTGTTAATAAATAAATAAATAACAAATATTTCTTACTTTTATGTCCGTGTTTGTATAAAATATTTAAAGTAACAATTTACTATAGTTGGATTATAATATGACCTATATATGCATTCTGACGTGTCAATAAAAAATATAAGTTGAATGCAACTGGAGTTTGAAGCGTAAAAATAAAAATGCTTTAAAAATTAAAAGTCGAACGCGACCTGAATTCATTTCAAATTATTATTTTTCCATTTCTAACGGGCTCAGATATAGTTCGAAAATATATTTTTATAATAACAGGATGCATTTTTTTAACAGAAGCGCCGCCGTGACAAGTGTTTCGATAATAAAATCAACGGATACAATGTTATATGGCGAGTATTTGTTGGTATCGCAAATCGTGAAATAGTCATTTTGAATAATTTTAAAATTTCATTGTGAATTTCAGGCAGATTTTTATCATGACTTGACTGCCTAGCACGAAATTAATTATAAACACAAATCAAGTAGATTAGAACTTGCAAATGTGCTTACTGGGGTTTGAACCCTTAATGATCGTTCTTTCCTCATGTTTCTTATCAATGACTCATCTTAGATTTTTTTAGAAGTATGCTTTAATTTTTTTAATAATTCAAAATCAAATAATAATATGAACTTTATTCACTTTTGTAAGCTCATCTGGGTAGGTAGCATCCGCTAATCACATACATAGACGCCGAACAATAGCTCTTTGCATTTTTGTGTTCCGGTTTGAAGGGTAATCGAGCAAATGTAACAACATAAGGCATAAGGGATATCATATTTTAGTTCCTAAGATTGGGAGCGTATTGGTGATGTTTGTCTATGGGCGGTGAACATTAAACATCAGGTGAAATATTTTACCGTCCGCCTAACCTCACATAAAAAATCATGAAGGTAAGTAATTAATTGAAGTTATTCTTTGTACATAAGCTCTGCG
Source organism: Nymphalis urticae (assembly GCA_905147175.2). NCBI lineage: Eukaryota > Metazoa > Arthropoda > Insecta > Lepidoptera > Nymphalidae > Nymphalis > Nymphalis urticae. The sequence continues at coordinate 3,500,267 of LR990007.1, forward strand.
TTATAATAATAACTATGCAACTCCGCCTGGCTTCAACTAGGAGTTATGCGGTTACTACTAACCACTTTATTTCAATTAAAAATATCATAAATTATAGTAGTTTAGTAAACAAAGACTGTGTTTTTTATAGGAGTATTAATAAAATTATTTCTAAAAAATACAAAACAAGGTATTCGTTAGTATTTTTCTTTAAATAGAGAACGCACTTGTGTTTTCGCCCACTTCTGTTCACTATAACATCCCTGCGCAGGTCCGTATAGACCGTCTTGGCTGAAACTCGGTCGTGAGAATATCATTTCAATATACGTGACACACTACTATATACGTACACTGAGAACAAAATATTAATTCCAGATAAGGAGTTGGGGCGGGAAGCTTAATGTGTAACTGCATTTTGCTCAGATTTAAGCGAATTTTCTAAATTTCTTCAATTACAGCAGCTTATCAAAGTCACCAATTCCTTAAGCCAAGAATGTATTGAATCGGGAGCAGTGCCAAGTTGCCAAGTTCAGTAATGAGACTATAATTAAGTCTGCCAAGTTCACAGTTAATATTAACGGGCGTTAGATTTTAAATTGTTCAATCGTGAAATGTCAAAATCATGTTTGTAAATGCATTGCGATAAAAATTCTAAATTTTCAATAATATAATGTAACGTGTAATTACAAAAAGTTAAGTCAAATAATTATTTATATAATATAAACATATTAATTTAATATGTTCATGTTGTTTTTTGTGTGTGTTAATTATTTTTTGATCGATTTTAAGCATTTAATATAGAGACTAGAATTCTAAGTTAAAAAGTTATGAATAGTTTTTATATACTATTATATATAGGTTAGGCTCGGTAAATTTTTTTATCAACTAAGTCTTTGGTTTTAACAGCAATTATATATTAATGTTGTCTATTGCGTTCCGTTTCCTAAAATTAAAAATATATTGTTGCCAAAACGTATTTGTTGTTCGAATCAACTGTTTCCTTGCAATAAATAATGTGTCTAGTTCTTCCTTTTTCCTTAATCAAATAATTAACGTTTGATTCTTTTATACATTTCAACATATAATACTTCTCCTCGCCCTTTTAAGGAGAAGGTGCGGAGCTTATAATACTTACTTTTTATATATTAAGAGGTATTTTATTACAAGAAGAAGTAAGATATTAGCCCAGCTGTTCGATATTACAATTTAATTGTATTCAATTATGTGTGAAAATTGGTGGAAAATAGTAGCTACGGAGCCTTAACCAGGTAGGTTCTGCAGAATCAGAATGCAATACTGTAACATGACGGTTGAGAAATGTTTTTTTTGTCTTGAGTAATTTGATTGTGACTACAATTACGAAGGTAATTTTATTTTTTAACAGTTAATATTTTACTTGGGTAGTAAATTTAACTTGATATAAAACTGAATTTTTGAGTTTGAAACATGAATGTTTAAAATTAAACATAAAATCAACTTTTTAATTAATTAATTATATATTCATACTCTAATTGAAGTTTTTAATGCGCTACATATTTTAAGGATAAAAGTTATTACATGATACATTTTGTTTTACTATTATATTATATTATATTATAATTCTGTTTTAGTGTTTTTTGTTTTTTTTTTATGTTTTATAATTATTTTATAGACGTCCCGTTCTGTAACAGCTTATATATTTTCAGTTTTATACAAAGCACGCTCTTAAAAAAACGTATTACAAAGGAAAGCTTATCTCGAGATTTCCTTCAGCCAAATTGACGTTAAAAAAAGTAAAGTAACAGCCTATGAATGTCACACTGTTGGGTTTCGGCCTCTTCTCCCTTTGAGAATATTGTTTGTAGTTTATTCCATAACGCTTTTTAATGCGGCTTGTTGGATACACATGCGGTAGAATTTCGGTATGTAATTAGCCAGATATAGGTTTCCTCACGATGTTTTCCTTCTACTGAGCTCGAGATGAACAATTATAAGCACAATTTGATATGATTGATATCAAATATAATATGAACCTGTAAATAGGTAATAATTGTTACAGATATAATAATAAGTTATTGTACATATTACATTTTATTATATAGATAAATTATTATCAATAAATAAGAAATAAGATAAATATAATATCTAACTGTAATTAACAATAATTAACATTAACATTAAAACATATAAGGCACAATGAGAAACAGCCGATAAGACGCAGCCCATGAATTTTTCAGATATATAATAATGACATTAACTCGGTATCCCGTTATAATATTAAAGTAGAATTAAGATATATATCAATACATCCAGTTATAGGATGTTAATTAAACATTTTATGGAACATGAGGAATAGAGGTTAGTGGGTAGTGAAGTCAGTCAAAGTCAAAAATCTTTATTCAATGTAGAAGCGTTAAACTTGCTTATTGATTGTCATAAATCTACCGCCGATTTGGAAATAAATGCCTCAGACCTGAGAAGAACCGGCGAAAGAAACTCAGCGGGTTTTTTTTATATCTCATCCTTTACAATAAATACAACAATAGCCGAATTATCTATACATTTTTTTTTATTTGAAATAACCTGGAGGCGATCGTTTCATTCCCAAGGTGTACAACCATATAAATGTTAACGTAAAATTAGGTTTGAAATAAAATATTTATACATATACATATATATTATGAGGATGATGTTCTCTTAGCCGATTTGAGGCACGGCACCCATTTTCAATGATGACTAATTCACAAGTAAGTTCGAAAACACAGGTGTACTCTTTATTCCTTAGTCTTATAATTCGATGGGACGGCAGGCTAACACTAAATTGCCCATCATCAGTGGCTTGTCCAATCAGGACTTATAGGGCTTTGTGCTTGTCCGGGTAGGTACCATCTACTCACACACACAGATATTCTACCGCAAAACAGCTGTACTTAGTATCGTTGTGTTCCGGTTTGAACTGTGAACCTTCCAAAGCGGAATATAACAATACTACTAATATTATTTATTTGCTTTTTATTTTTATTATTTCGATAGAATATCAAATGAGTGTTTCTTCCCTACGCACACAACACTACGAGATGGGCTTGCCCTACCACCAAGTGATAAAGTAGCTTTAATATAGAACTTATTTATATAAATACAAAAAATAAAATATTTGATTTGGGTTCATATTTGCTATTATTTTATATTATTCGAGATTTCGGAAAAACATGAATGAAACTCGTAATGTATGCAATGCAATGCAATATATATTAAAAAAAATATAATATCACAAATAAAGTGTCAAGTCGCGGATATTCGATTGTATAATCGAATAATTGTAATCCGTTAGGATTTAATTCTATAGCATGATACTACTTGTATAGAATAAAGTTTCATATTTTCAATTACCAATAATTTACCAATGATATTATATAAAACACTAGCTGCCTGTTCAGACTTCGTACGGGTGTATTAATATTATTTAAAGTTATCGAGTGGATTTAACGCGATGAAAATACCTAGGAAATTGTTTATAGCTTAACTTTCTTTGTTCTCCGGTTTTTTGTTAGTGAGCATTTTGTTCGTGGTAAGTATCGGCTCGATCAAAATAATACAGTTTTTGTTTTTTGTTTGTCTTTTTTATCTATGACATTATAACGTCATCAAAACTTCACTGGAACTTCAGACATACTTTTATTGAACGAATTGTTTTGAGGTCATTTACATAAATTTGAATATGATGTAAAAGTTGGTGGTCTATTCTTCGGGGACATTTGCGTTTCTTGGTATAAAGTGTTTCGTATAATATGTTTATCGGAATTTGACAAGTGGTTTTTTGCAAGTTAGAGATGATATGGAGGAAAATAATATAAATATGTCAAGACTGCAAAGATACTTAATTGATGTGTGAATAACAAATTTTACGCTTACTCGTCTGACGCTCGACCGAATACTAAGATGTTTACACATCATATACAAATTTATTAATAAGATAATTAATAATATTAAAATGACTGATAATATTTATCTCTTTATTATATTGATATATAATTCAGTATATGATATATAAAACATACACACAAGAAAGCACACACAAAAGATAAGAAGGCGGCGGCGGAGAAGGGGCACCAAAAACAAAACAAAGTAAGATAAATGACAATGATCATAACAAACGTAAAATATACTAATTGAGGAAATGAGATCAAGATAATGCCGCTGTCAAAAAGTAACGTGTGTATTTTTACGTCTTAAATCAACAGACAAACGCTAACAATAGTAATTTTTTGTTAGTTGTTTGCCCTATCGGCCTCAACAGCGTAATTTGAAATATTGAGACTCAAGCCAGATGAAGAGAGCCACCCACTTAAGGGCTCAAAATATGAGCAGTCTAAGAATTAAGGACAAACTTGTAAAACCTTGATTCAAAAGTGCACGCAAGTAAAATATAATAAAAATATAACATTGCACTCCTAATATGGGAAAATGTTAGAACTAATTAAACAAATATGATGTTAAAAATGGCATATACACAGTTTATGCAATAAATAATATTCTGATTCTTTCTCGGTACAATCTTGTCAGTTATTTTACCGTGAAATATTAATAATTTGTATATGCAAGGATACGTTTACATTTGTCCATGGTATGCGTGACAAATACAAAAAAAGGCATTCTTACTTCGACTTTTATCGATTTATACCAGCTTATTTTTATTTAGCTCAATGACTTCATTAAAATTAAAGCGTAGAGATGTAGGCATATTTTATTAAGGTAAAATTTAAAATGTCGCTTAGCTTTTGTAGAATAATAACAAAACCTAATTCGATTAGCAAATTGACTTCATCCGTTTAAATTATACAGACAGGCGGAAGTGAAGAAGGGATGATGTACTCTTACTTCCTTCCTTGATAGATTACAAAAACTTTCCGCGATTTTCCTGTTTTAATAACAAATTGTTTTTCGAGCTACCAGGCCGTCATGAGATTGTAAGAGGCTTTGTTTAAATCCGCCCGCAGAACAGGCAAAACTGTCGCGTCTCGTATCGCCAGTTATGCAAACTTGTTGGTCAAATTATATTGCAAGTTTGGTCTTCAAATTTTGCCACAGTTAATCCGTTGTTAAATTTACTTTCTTGGTTATATCTTGATTGATTTGTTTGGCGATTAGCATGGTACAGCTGATACAAAAGTAGCCAATGATGATTACTTTAATGGTAATCGTTACTTATAAAATCGTTTGCCATTTCCAGACTCCGAAATCGACTGACTTTCAACGTACAGTTAATACATCTGAGTTTGGAAAGCTGTAATTAGGAACGTAGCTTTATTTTTTAATCTGTTGTGTCAAAAATGTCCGCTTAAGTGACTAACAAATCGCTCATCAAGTCAAGTGTGCGCAAGTTCGGTAACAATAAAAAACTAAGATGCCGTCGTGTGAATACAGAATGTTTTTTTTAATGTAAAAGGGAGTAAACTGATGATAAGTAACGCCCGCCTAAAACCTCCACTAATTAAAAAAAAACTATATGTATATTGATATACTATAAAGCAATTACTTCATTGTGTACCGAAATAGATTCATTACTATTTTGTTATATATTAAAACTAGCATATAACTTAAACAAAACATTTTTTCTGCAAAAGGTAGCTTTATCGCTAAATGAGCGTATCTACTCTCTTTGAATAATAAGTTGTTTATACGATAGATGACGGGACCGTGCTTTAAATATTTAGACAAAAATTGATGGTATTTCGTATGCCTCGTTGGCACGGTGGCTTTTAATACTCCAAACTTCAAGGTTTCAAGTCACATACATATATAAGCAGACCGCAGTATGGAAATTACAGTTTACAATCCCTTGCCTCGGAAGACACATAAAGTCGTTTGTTCTGCGCTCGTATTATTTCCGGTCGTGTCGCATTTGCCGTCCCATCGCGAGTGCAACTGTGTTTGCGCCCAACTTGTGTTCTATCTATGATATGTCCTGCGAAGTTAACTAGTTAACTAGTCTTACTTGAGAACGGTCGCTTTGACTGAAATCAGTCAGAAGACCATCAAATCGAATCAAAACTTAATAGTTTATAATATATTATTATATATATTACAAATTATAATATCTTTAAAATAAATTTTAGTTATTCACATTGTAATAAAATTAATATATATACATAGTCTTATAAGTAATGACAACATCGTATAGCAAAATTAAATTTGTAATATCAATAATATATTAATTATTTATTATGTGCACAAAATCAAATTATTTAACATAACTTGATAAATTTAAGAGTACATTAAAACAATACAAACTCTAAAGTTTGTATACCATTTTAATTAAGACAACGTAATATTAGTCTAGCAAGATCCTAGCAGTTTATTATACACGAATAGACTTAATAATGTCTAAGAGCATTATACTTAGGACGTCTCTCTGTTCTGAAATACAAAGTGCAAAATAAGGTTTCGTGAAAGCTTGGCGTCTATGTGAGCTAATCTTTGAAAACACTCGATGGATATAAATAGAGAATTGTTACTTTAACTCACGTTATAGTCAGGCTTTAGTTACGTTTTTGTATTATTGATTGCTTTGTTGCTGCATATTTGATTCATCCGGAGTCTGGTCAGTGTGTACATGGCCTTGCCTTGAAATACGCGTAAATCGTTCCACCGGAGTCTGAATTCATTCTCCTGTCCTGTTTCTGTCCTATCAGATTGCCGTCGCATCGTATTATAAGAATAGAGTACACCTGCTCTTGTACAATATTATATAGAGATTATAATATATAAGTATATTTTGTAATAAGCAACAAAATATTGGTGTTCGTAAATGGCTCTCCACTTGAAGTTGTGCAGGAATATATCTACCTGGGCCAAACAATACAACTTGGCCTGCACAACTTTGAGAAGGACAAACTAAATATTAAATAATATTTAAATTTATAGCAAACATTTTAGTAAATATCAATATTATCAAAGTAAAGTTAATATTACTCTCATTTTTGTCTAGTAAAGTGTGGTAATAATAATATACCGAGAAGCTTAGGTTATACTTATATTGTGAACGTTGTCTACCTTGTTATTACATATTACTAGGCGCTCAATATAAAGGCTTTATACAATTGTTTGGTATGTGTTGTAACCTACATACACCCATACATATATTATGAAGCATCATTGGTATTTATGACGCATTCCATTAACATTGAATTAAGGAAAATTAATTTAAAGTATTCTATGAACAATATATTCATCAAAAATATATTCTTCATTTTTTTGTTTTTGTTGAAACTAGATAAGTGGACTGGCAGATAGGCCACCTGATGATAAGTGGTCACCATCGCCCATAGATATTGGCGCTGTTAGAAATAAAAAAACTGCTTCTGTTGCTTACATCATCAAAACCATTAAACCTTAACACAACAATTCTAAATATTGTTGTTTAGCGATAGAATATATGATGACACGCTTGCAAAAAGCCCTACATCTAAATTTGACGTGAGGGAGATAGAATGACGTATCCGTTGACAATGACAGCTTACTATTCCAAGTGCTATTTTCAAAAGGTAACTCCGACATATTTAACGGCTGGAATGTGCATATGAAACAGTTATTATTCGCTTGTACTATGTTACATACATCTTATTGTACGTTCCACGTCATATTCAGTCTCGTGTTTGCTTAAATTTCTTATAATACATATCGTATTATAAAGTTACTGGTTATATATGTTAAAGGTTTATAATTACATATTATATTATATTTTATAATTAGATATTATATTACGTAGCCGAGATGGCCCAGTGGTGAGAACGCGTGAATCTTAACTGGTGATCGTGGGTTCAACCCCGGACAAAACCACTGAATTTTCATGTGCTTAATTTGTGTTTACAATTCATCTCGTGCTTGACGGTGAAGGAAAACATCGTGAGGAAACCTGCATGTGTCTAATTTCACTGAAATTCTGCCACATGTGTATTCCACCAACCCGCATTAGAGCAGCGTGGTTGAATAAGCTTCAAACCTACTCCTCAAAAAAAAAAAAAGAAAGAGGAGGCCTTTCGCCCAGCAGTAGGACATTCACGGACTGCTACGGCTTACGGTTTATAATTACATAAACGCCTAATGATAAGAATGAAAATGTTTTTGTTATGATAAGGTTCTGATATAATAACTCTAGTAGCTTTATGAGACATTATAGATTTTTTAACCAAAAATAGCTATACATATTACGTAAACATTTGAGTTAAATTGTGACTAAACTAATCATATAAATCAAAATATGTTTCGCTGGATAAGAAGGTAAGATTGTTTACAATAATCTTGAGACATATATTAACCCAAAACATTAGATCAATTTCAAAAATTCTCACGCTCTTATATAAAACGCTTTTCAGAATATTGACAAAAGAGCCATAAATTTTTATTGTCTATAAAAGCTTAATCATAGTTCGTAAATAATAAATGACAGCCGCAACCAATGCGAACGAAATAATAATAAATTGAATGCAAAAGTTAAAAAAAAACAAAGGCATAAATTTAAGTGAAGTAAAATTTCAATAATTTTGAATTCTAGCACGAAATGTTTAATGAATGTTCTATTTCATTGTTTCAAAACTATTCAGGATGGTATCCGCCGTTGTTCCACTACGATCCATACAACCGCTGAGGTCTGGAATCCTCATTTGCATCGAAAGTCATTTGTGCCCGGTCCCTGCGTCGACGTTTTAAACGATAATAGGATGTACATAATTAAACAGATCGTGGTATTTATTTCTTTAACGTCTTTGTATTTTATGTACAAAAATGAAATAAAATAGAGTTTATTTTTGTTGATTTCATACAGGATATATAAATATATTAGTATTAAAGTAGAGGTTGAAATTCGTTTTTAATCATGAGGATAAATTTCTAAATTACATGTATCGAAGATTTTTTTATCCTTATTCCAATGTTTTATAGATGATACTAATGCTTGTCGATAGTTTAAAACAAAAACATTGACAAATAGGAGAAAAAGATATGATATACTAAATTTGATCGAAATTTATATTTTATTCCTCTTTTATATTTGCTATTATTTAGTTATATAAGGTGCATGTTGTCGTTTCACATAATTGAAGAAACACGTAGACATAACTCTTAAGATTTTCTTTTAGATTGTAATGACTTTTTTATTCTATATCAGTATTTTTTTTCTTGGGTACATTGGAGTAACCTCTTTCAAGTTTTTATTTTGAGTTCATTAATTATCTGTGATTTTTTTGGTACATATAATAGACTTGTATATTATGTTACTATAAATATTTGGTGTGCTTTAAATTGTGTACATCTAACATTTACACATTTCGGATGCGTTCAACGTATTTGTAGTCGTATATCGATGGGATGCTCGTCTCTCGAGTTTCTAATTTGCATCGAATGTGTCGACTCCCGCAGGGCTATATTTCTGAGTGAACTAAGATTACCATGAATTATGGAATAACAGGAGACTTTTCTCGAAGTTTTTAGCTACGGATATATATTTGGTATATCATAGTGATATATGGACAAACTTATACGCTTTATTTTTAAAACATATTATTGTATTAGAAGGTTGGGTTGTAAAAAATACAGTAGCGTTGAACGCACAATTTGTTTAATGTTAATTTTTTATGCACTTAAGTAAATAAATAACTAAAGTATATTATTTAAATTCTAGGTTCCCTTTATATCCAAGGATTAGAATTATGTAAGCAAAAACATTATTTTATGAAAAGTATTTTTGTAAAAAAAAATATAAATAGATAAAAAAGCATTATATAAGTGGATATCGTAAGTGTTTCATAAGTGACTATAAAACATTGGCACCCTACTACAATTAACATATTGAAAAATTCTTTAGTTAGAATTTGAATAATGCTCAATCGAACGTCACTCGCAGATTCACCGAGATGCAAGGTACATATAAGATGAGAACACGTGTCCCATTTGCGAATGCCATGTGGACATCAGCATTTGCTTCCAGTTTAATATTGTTTGGAAGCCAGGGGATATATTTCATAGTATAATGAAAGGTTAACATAAGAAGCTTGTTATCTGAATTCATAAATCCTGTTAAACGGATTATAATTTTAAACTCTTATGCAATATATTATTACTGAATTTATATTCAAATACCTTTTTGGTGATATAATCTATATTTTTAAATATTTCGAATCGAATCTACAACCTTCGGCGTGAAAGGCAGCCAACCACGCCAAACGTCAGTTTTTGAATTCAAATAGCATTTCGTTCAATTATTATTAAAACCATAAAAAACTCAACAGTAATATTTATATACTTTCTTGTAAATAAGAAAATATTTAATTCAAATGTTGTCTACGTTTGGTATTCTACGCTTCTCGTGAAGTAGTATTTCTTTATCAAATATAAAGTTATTTTTATTTGCAAGTCAAATGATAACGACGCGCTATATATATAGAGCTATCATTAACACAAGCGCTTTAGCTTCTCTCTACTATAAATAATTGCTGAGTTTTCCTCGCGTCAGCCATTAAATAAATTCTTCATCCATATTTTGAGTTACTGCTGTTGTTCGTTCCGCATACTTTAATGAAAGTTGTGAACAAATGAGCCAGTCTTTACTTTGTACTTTAAAAAGGCGTGGTCACGTTATATTGGGTTAATTCATGATTTATAGCTTTCTTATTAATTTTTAATAAATCATATAAATTGTCAACTTTGCCTGAAAACTATGAATATAATTCACTTCCTGCACCATCAATGCACTGCAAACAACAATCAAGTAAGAACAAATTTGAAAGTCACAGCAGAAAATGGTCGTAAAATGTCAGAAAGTGATACGCGACATTGACTATAATAATTATAACGTCAAGTATACACGGATCAAAATAGTATATCATCATAAATTGCTTATGGAAAGACATTAGATTGTGTAATATTTCATCTCGCCCCGTTTCAGGTCCCGGATTCGAATCCAGACACAGTCTGATAAGCTAACTATTAGACAAACGAGGCAGTTAACATTTTAATGTTTCTTTCTCGCTACATTTTAGTGGCAAGACTTTGTGTTAACCATACAGACAAGATTACCACTCACTCATCATATATTCTACCGCTAAACAACAATACTTAGTATAGTTGTGTTTCAGTTTTAAGGTCGAGTCAGTCGGCGTAAATACAGACTCATGACATCTTAGTTCTCAAGGTTAGTGGCGCATTGGTGTTATAAGTTATTAATATTACAGTGTCAATGTCTATGGCGGTGGTGATCACTTATCATCAGATGCCCTTTCGCTAGTCTGTCGCCCTATTTAAGAAAAAACTTTGTCGCACGATTTAAATAATCATTCAATAAAATTGCTTCGTTTACTCACGCTTATATAGATCGTCTAAAGTCTAGACACTAACGCAATTACAGTGAATTTCCCTTCAGCGGCAGTGGTCAAGATTACGTCATCATTTAGAACATCTGTGATCCATTTACACGTTTACTAGTTTATAGGACTAACCTACACATATAACTACTCAAAAATCGCAACGCTCAATAAGAGCCTGATTTAATATGACTTTTGATAACTTGGTCTGGCTGCCATATTTGTACCATTATAGGAATAGAGTGGTGGAATAATCTCCAAACCATCCCCTTCAGAATAAAAGTGGCCGTAGCTCAGTAATAGGACATTTATAAGCTTTATGCGTACATTGCTATTTGTAAAAATGTAACTTTGTAAAATTTGCGTCTAAATGTTTATTTAAATATTAAAGTTTTTGCGCATTGTTCGAAATTCGAAAAAAAAACATTTTTAATTTTTTTTTAATGGCAATACCATCGGGTATCATTAGTATTCCAATTAATCCCTCAAATTAAGGTACAATTTGTATTAGGCGTGGGGACGACGACTATTCTTATCCCCAATTTTTATTTATAATAAAAGTAAAACTCGTCAATAGCAAAGAGAACGAAAAAGAAAATCGGTTAACTGAAATATTTTGTTTGCCTATTTATATATACTAGATGTTAATGGTATAAATAGATCAGATAGGCAATGGCTTTATAAAACAACTACGAATAGGCCTGAGTTACAATACTAATTAAGCCTGAACAAATGCCGGGTGATTACGGAACCTTTTCTTAGCCTACTTAGACTTAGTTACTCGCTAATATCGAAGCAATTTGCAATTCACAGTACAACAGTTTATCTATACAATGTACACTTGTATTGATACCTATTACGCTCGACACGATTCCACTGGGGAGCAATTAACTGGTCCATGTTTTACAATCGCTGGCAGTCTGCCTAACTGTTGTAATGGATATTAACAGCGTGATATTTGTTTTTTTTTTTTTTAACTTACCGAGTCGTCTTGGCGTTTTCAAGACTGGCTGACTATAATGTAAATTATTTTAATGTTACTGATATTATATATTTGAAAGTCTATATAATTGAATATTTTTTTTAATAAGTAAAACTAACTTGAACATATGGACGGATTCTAACAATCTTTATCATAATAGTCGAAAGCATCGCGAAATGGGAAGTATCAATTTTTATCTTACTTTAAATTGTCTTCAAATATATCTTTTATTCTAGTTTAATTTTCTTATATGTATATCTAATATACTGCCTTAAGCTCTGTGCCACTGCAATTATACATACTTATATCTTAAAACAATTAAGTTATCTTATCTTAAGTTTCAAACAAAGTTTCAAACTACGTGAATTGATAAAATCCGAGTTGAGTTTTCATTAAGATTTCAATATTATTTCAGTTGAATTTAATCAGAAAATCGAAGTTTGGATTTAGTTTCTTATAATGGTTATATCTTTGGAAATATTGCTAAATATAATAAATACAATATTGACAAAGATATACCTCCTGATAAATCATTGCGAAAGCATAGTAAGACATATTTATTTTATATTAATAAAGTACGGGCATTTTTTTAAGTTATATTTAAAAAAACACTCTCCAAGGTAAAGGTTAGCAATAAATGAATTCTACATAAAATGGACAAACTTAATTATTCATACGATCATAAATAATGCAAACGTAACTGTATTTGTTGTTTTTTAAACTAACAGTTTGACTGATTTCACGGAAGTTTATCCTACTAAAATGGGTCCCGTAATCAGGGGGATTGTATGGAAAAAATATGTGAATGTCTGGGATAGTTATTGAAAGAAGATAAGGAAATAAATAAAAACAGAGTATTTAGAATACGATTCCACGTACACACAAAGGAGTATAGAAAAGAGGAGAGTGGGCATAACGGCATTGGAGGGCCTCGTGCCGTGCTCGTTACATACGAAAGTGTTTTGTTAATAATATTTTTTTTGATAATTTTATATTTACAGGATCTCTCAAAAAATTCATCAAAGTACCTGTCACACTTTAAACGTTTAATATATGTAAGATTATTCTGTAGCGCCCGCTTCATTAAGCCAAGAGTTCTTCAGCCGAAGTATCACCTTTATTATTCATTAAATTTCCCCGAACTGAGTTAACCAGAAGAGAATGAACATTGAATAATTAGTAAAGCGAATCCAATTCCTTGACCCTGGTCTATTACGGTAAGGATAATGTTATTGGTCTTGTATCGATTGTACCTTCGAATGCGGTCTTGTTTGTGAATCATTTATAGCCTTCAACTAGTTCTTGGTATAATCTGCTAGGTTTGAATTGATATTGATTGTTTGTTAAAAATCAATACATGCTATATTGAAGTAGGCTTCTTGTGTCGCACTTGTAAGATGTACTTACATACATTCGTCATTTCACAGGATAATATCAAATTAGGGAAACCCAGCGTACGTTGTTTTGTTTCTACATTGATGTTAGGTATAAAAAAGTTGTTTGCTTCATATCAAATTCTGCAAAATCTGTTCAGTGGTTTAACCATAAAAGCGTAACAGACAGACAAACCGAGCGATAGACACAGCTCATTTCGCGAATTATAGTATTATTATAGATCGTGGCGATCGGTTGAACGGTATAGATTGGAACCATATTGGATCCAACGCAAAAAGAATCATCATATTCGGTTCATACAAAAAAACACATACATGTAAATAAACACATATATTTATATAACATCAGTTTTTAAATCGGTATACAATAATACAGAGTTAATCCTACTTGTTATATTATGAAATCAATAATATTAATTGTAGTCAAATTGGTCAAATTTCTTTAGCAGCTTGGGGTCCATTAATATAGATTTACCGAACTTCCGTAGCCATTCTTTCTTCTCATCTTCCAGCACATTTGGGTCAATTGTTGTCGATGTCTTCACTCTCGCCAGATTTTGAAGATAAGATTCATATAAACTCATTCTCGGTATCACAGAATTATCCTCAGCGGGTTCTAGAGGAACGTTTATTGGATCAAACGGTAACGTCACCAAATATTTCCTCGGGTCTGCATATAACTTGTTATCTACAATTTCCGTTGTGTTCTGTACCAGCTGTGTTGTTTGAGTAGTAGTCGATAACACGGCCGTCGTTGGACGGTTACTTTCATCCCATATCACTGTGTCCAGCCACCGGGAAAATGTAGAAACTTTCGGAAACGCGTGGGTCTTTGTGTACAGAGCGCAAGTGTGTAGAAATGAGGCTATCGCTATTAAGGTGTTATTCTGGATAACTGCACCGCCATTGTCTTTCTATAAAAGAAACCTGTGTTGAATATTATTATATATGATAAAAGTCGTGGGGTTTTTGGTAATTAAACATATATTTTTTTAAGGAGTATAATATACTATACATTTGATCAAAATGTCGTATAATTAAAATTTGTAACAAAATATTTAATAAAATTAATATTATTATAATAACAAAATGTTATAATGACATAAAATTAAATGATAAAATATGTAAAATGTAATAATAATATGAATATATTATATTATATATAAGAGCATGAAATTCACCTTTATCATGACAATAGTCTAAGATTAAAGCACGTGAAACTGTGAAGCTTATAAAAGAATATCATATACTAAAACTTTCACCAAAACACATGCACCTTTTGATACAAGCTTAGTGTATATTCGTTTATTAGTTTACAAATATACCATATTATAAAAAAAACGTTTCCTCATTTATTAGTGTAGATTTATAGAAATTGATAAATCGTTATAAGTAATGACACCTTCCTCGGTCTGTTATTAATATATTTTAAATGACTGCCTCGTCGGGGTAGATTTAAGGCAGCAGACCCGGAGTTCTTGGGTTCAAATTCCAGATTGCGCCTATAAAATGTTATTAGGTTCTTCTGTCGAATATTCTCAATAGCAGCCCGGGAAGTGTGTGGTAGTGTGTAGAATACCGTGTCTCGGAGAGCACGTAGAGTTATTGTGCTTGCGACTGAAGCCTTATTGGTCACGTTGGATTTGCCGTCTCATCGGATTTTGAGTGTGAGAGAACTAGAGAGTGCACCTGTGCTTACACACACAATTGTGCACTAAGAGTCCTGCGCAGTTTTCTAATCTCTCTTGCCGCCGAGCCCGAAATCGGTCTAGAGGACATTAAATTTTTTAAATAATAATGTGCAATTTTCTTTTAACAATAATAAATAAAACTTGCAACTGTAACTTAAATATCCCCTCATCGCTATTTGTTGGTAGATAAAAGTGTTCAAACACGGGTCTAGTAAATTGACCGAAGCATCTACTTTCTGATAACTTCAAGACGCGGCCATATCTTATTCATAAGAATTTGAAATTGTACACGCAGCTATTGTACTGTGACGAAATATATAATACCTTAACCATTATAAAAGGTAACATGTTTGGTTATATCCAATAACACTTTATTATTAACATTCAAGGCTATTCCGGTTGCAAAAAATAAAAGGAATAGAGACTTCTTTATTTCCGTACCTATTATATAGAATTTTCTTTTAATTTTACTTTTAGTTTCTAGATGGCGTTAGTTGTCTTTTAAATCGCGCTATCGTTATTTATTTCTGTAAAACTAAATATGTGTTAACCTATTTATAAAAGCGAGACAACAATAAAGCTATCTGACCACCAGTGCATATTCGGTAGTTTTATTCTAAAGGTCAGTACAGTACCAGTATTACCGGATAGCCTCGATATATATACGATAATCTACTTGACCTATCTATAAAAGGTAATATTTGTACCTCTGAGAAGCTTTTGCTATTAAAATATGAATATACAATTTCAAAATAAGATTTTTATAATAAGTATTTGTTTAATTGATGGTCTTTTTATTTTTATGAATATATCTGTACCAAGATAAGAATACAACACAAAGAGAGTTACGGCACAGAATTCTCATTCAATTCTATAAGATTATTTTTATAATCAGTATATTAGTATATAATTTCAGGACATACTATCATTGTAATGTTAATAAAAAAATAAAAAGGATCGCTGTCATAACGCTAAAATATCCATAATATCCATTGGTAGATTAAATAAATAAAAAAGTCAGTCTACTATTATTGTTATAAACACGAAATTACTAATACTAATGGATTAAAAGTATCATTCTATTCTCATTATATTTTTATCAACATAATATCTTATTCCCTACGGAATATTATATGATGAACAACACTTTAAATATTTTGCTTAAGAAATATTTAATTATACAAAATCAATATGGTAACGCTAGTGCAGTTTGACATGCCTCTAAGAAAAACGTTATAATTATATAATATCATGCTACGAGATATATTATGTACATCTTTTAATTTTTACATGCGAATGAAATATTTTTACCGTCTGGGTAGGTGTGGGTGGTACACGTGACGTATACTACCGCAAAACAGCAATAAGTATTATCGTAGTCCGGTTTGAAGAACGAGCGAGCCATTGTAGCTACAGGCACATGTGACTTAACATCTTAGCTCCCAAGAATAGCGCATTGACGATATTAAAGATGGTTGATATTTCTTATACTGCCATTGGTTATGGGCGGTGGTAACCACTTACTAGTTTGCCCTCATATTATAACAATATGTATATTTAAATAATTAATATTATAGGATATCATCAACGATATCAACGTCACATTGGTATTTATTAGTATTTGTAAACTGTATAAAAACTAATATTGTCATAAATACTCTAAGAAGTCAAAGAGATCGCGTAGAGATATAAAAGCAATCATTGTCAGTTTCTTTGAAATAAATGAACTTCAAAATGCTTAGAATTCATATCATACACAGACATTCTTAGCACGCTTGACCCTGACACAAGAATTGTGATAACAATATGTTCTTTGAAGCTTAGAAGCGTTTTGACCTTCGCTTGTAAATAAAAAGTAGCTTCACTTTCAAAATACTGTAGGAATGACATACATTTTTAAATTCCGAAAATTTCCGGTGGTAGCTTTGACCACCACTAACAACCACACATCAGTGATTCACACAACGAAAAAACACTGTATTGCTTTATTTCAATTTGAGTGGTGACTGTGTGTGTAATGTGTGTTAACGTGAGATTTAATTAAATGAGCAATACACGAAATATCGTGTATCTCGGACGCGGTTCTAATGATTTCGCTTGAGTTTTGTTTTTCAAGGTTTTGCTATTTAATTTTATCTTTAGGTGTCTTTGAAAAACGCAATTATCAACAAAAATATAGAAATATAACTAATCCGAACCGAGCGAAGCTTGGTTGCCCATTTTATATTTTTTATATAAATACTTCCATCCATCTACTTACTAAGTAGATGGATGGAAGTATTTATGGATTATTTATGGACGAGCATATGGGCCACCTGATGATAATTGGTCACCAACACCCATAGACATTGGCATTGTAAGAAATGTTAACGATCGTTTACATCGCCAATGCGCCACCAACCTTGGAACTAAGATGTTATGTCCCTTGTGCCTGTAATTACACTGACTCATTCACCCTTCAAACCGGATACAACAATATCAAGTATTGCTGTTTTGCGGTAGAATATCTGATGAATGGGTGGTACCTACCCAGACGAGCTTGCACAAAGCCCTACAATCAGTAAATCTGGAAATAATGTTACAAGTATTGTGTCATGTAGTTTGTATTCGGACGTTTGTTATTTAATCAGGTTCGAATTGCTGATTAATTAAATCTGGTATAGAATAACATGTAATATAAAACGATAAAGATGCTTGTTCTTGTGTAATTAAAAAAAAAAAAATATTAACTTTATCAATTTAGACGGTGAAAAGAAAATTGTATGTATATTTGTATACTGTCATCAGTAAAGAAAATATTATTTACAAAAATATCTATTCGTGTCTTGCAATTCCCTGTTACAAATATATATTCTACTATAGACAAAGCAAGAATGCCTTACCCTGCAAAAGTGTCTATTCGGGTCCTGCACTCCTCCCATACAAATGTATCGGCCTGATGACCACAGAGCAGACGGTTCACATATCGCAGAACTTATAACTGGAGCGTTAACAACCCTTAAGTGCTATAACAAAATATTTATATATAAATTTTAAAAGGTACATTATCCTTACTGTAGACTTTGGTGTCAATGTATGGATGTAGCTTGATGTATTTGACTATGGCGTCAAGGTTCAATACATGTGCCTTGATGTATCTTGATGATGATTGCGTCAATTTGTACGTAGAAGTAAAACTCCTTTGACGTAACAAACTTATATGTATTTAAATAATATTACATTTAATTCGTGAATAGCGAACAATAAAGAAAATTATATGGAGTAATAAAAATAGTGTGCTTTGACAGCGGACGGCGATGCAGAAGTGTCAATTTATGTTTTTTCTTGAACTTAATGGCGTGAGCTCCGTGA
Organism: Nymphalis urticae; assembly: GCA_905147175.2. NCBI lineage: Eukaryota > Metazoa > Arthropoda > Insecta > Lepidoptera > Nymphalidae > Nymphalis > Nymphalis urticae. The sequence continues at coordinate 3,519,000 of LR990007.1, forward strand.
CATTAAATACTCCTTTGACTAATATTCTTAACACTTACAAATATATGTTTTTATTTATTTGTTTTTCACGCTTTGTCATCTTAGCTATTCTACTGATCGTCATGTAATTTTATTTTTTCTTAGAGGTACAAAAAGTACATAGACCCCCCCCCGCTTCCTCATACATGCCAAAACGAATATTTTATAATTAAAGTTTTGATTATCTCGTGCTCGGTGTGCTGGTGACACATTCGTATTGTAACGATCTTACTAATAAGCCGACATGTCAACGAAATAGCTTTTCATTGCAATACTCATCAATCTGACATTTACAGGTATATACATACGTGTACTAATAAGTACAGTACATCGGTGTTAAAGGATAATATCGTGAAAACACCCGCATGCCGCATGAAAATTACACCCGCATATGCCGAATAAACAGCATAAGACATAAGCTTACTACGTGTAATGTATATTAAGTCATAAGAATTATTTATCGCTATCATAACAACGTCACAATACCCCAGTTGGTGTCCAGGCTAGAATTGTCGCCAATAAACCTAACGATACGTCATCATCTGGACTGGGAAGCCGCACCGCATCCACTTTGGGGCCGAATACGAGCTGGCCTTCCAATTTAACAGCTGACACTTTCAAATCGAAGTTATTTATTAGCATTTTTATCTGAAAATATTAATTGATTTATTTAAAAATTGAGATAAGAACACTCTGTATATGCCTATAATACTAAACTTTGTAAACGTAGATTTTAAATAACTAACAAATTTTATATTTAACATATTATGTATGATATTCATTTGTTTCATAACTACTTATACGCTTTGTTTAGCGGCTGTTCAATTATACACTGATTTCTCTCATTCTGTCATTATAAATTTTACATTCGAAAGAAGAAGACGAAGCATTGTTTACCTAACCACCCGCTAAACAACATTTATAAGTAAGACCGTAAGTATTTTTTTTAATTTAGTCTAATTAATGTGTGACTTACTAAACAAATGCAAATAACTTACTTTCGAAATAGAGCCTCCTTTATTGTTGTAAGAGCTGCCGGTCCTGATCGTGTAGTTTCCAAGGTTCCGATGCGTGACGTATGATGTTATATCCCTGTTCAAATATAATATTTTTTTTAGTACAATAATATGCCAACAATGCAATAATATACAATACAAGCCGTGATGGTCCAGTGGTAAGAACGAGTGAATCTTAACCGATGATCGTGGGCTCAAACTGCCACTGAATTTTTTATGTGCTTAATTTGTGGTTATAATTCATCTCGTGCTTGACGGTGAAGAAAAACGTCGTGAGGAATGCAGGAGAAACCTGCATGTGTCTCAATTTCACTGAAATTCTGCCACATATGTATTCCACCAACCCGCATTGGAACAGCGTGGTGGAATAAGCTCAAACCTTCTCCTCAAAAAGAGAGAGGAGGCCTTAGCCCAGCAGTGGGACTGTTGAGTGTTACTGTTACTGTAACAATAATAAATTTCATACATTCATTATATTAGGCTGACATAAGCGTTCCTGGCAATATTGTCCTTGGTATATAATAAGTTATTTTTTCTGATAAGTATTAGCCATCCCTTACAAAGTCGATGCGCCACAAATCTTACACTGCCTGTATTATACTGACTCAATTACTTTCCAAACCAAGTCGGAATACAGTAATACTATATAATGCTTTGGTGGTAGAATATTAACAATTGTATTAACTAAGAATGGTAACGGACGGGCTTGAACAAAGCCTTACCACAAGCTGTTCCAATAGAGTATATTATCGAATATTAGTTACTGTATTCAAAAAATGTTTTTGCTATGAATTTTGTCTTGAAAACCTATTTTTCTGGTCTATGTTATGATATAATCCATCTGGAACAGATATCGAGAAAACGCAGAGAAACAATGGTTTTTAACACAATGCTCTGTCATTTTATATACAATACGATGGCGATCGTAGCTTTGTACTTGTGATATATGATATGAAGGTAAGACACATGATATGACAGCAAGACTGTCAACGTGAAAATCCTTAATATTTTGCGAATATTACGGAACACAATTCTTTAGGAAATAGTGATTTTATTTACTTTTTATTATATTTCGGTATTACATATGTATTAAAGATTGGTAGATACAAATGTGGATTTTCATCTAATAATTGTCGGTTTCCTCAATAAGTTTTCCATCACCGCCGAGCATGAGATGAATTTCTCCGCTTGTATAACACAATTGTGTACATAGTATATCACTTCATTCATGACAAGCAATAAATATCAGACGTAATTCAGGCGTGAAACAAAATGTCGCTTTCGTTTCCGAAAAGGACAGAATTCAGAAAATTAGACTTGATAGGAATGGGACGGAGCGTATTAAACGAAATTCTAGAAAATAACAATGAAGTAGCTTTGAAATGCACTGCCTTTTACTGAATACGTGCTATGAATAAAGATTTTTTTTTTAAATTGGCAAATGGCTTACACTTGAAAACATTCAGCTGATTGTAATTGCTGATACAGTTAAAGATAGAAGCTTGTACTTAAATGCAAAATTTATTAAATTGTAAATGAAAGTTTTCCGGTCGAGAGATTCTCAGTAACATTCCCGTCTAGAAATAGGCAGTGTTTGACACTCCCTTGGCTCGGAATGCATTTAAATTCGTTGGTCTCGCTCTTACCAGTCGAATTAGCGGTCTCATCGGATTATGAGAGTGAGGTAATAGAAAGTGCACTTGTGTTAGTGCACATACTTGTACACAATGATATATTCCGCGTAGTAGGCTATCTTTTCTTGAGAATAGCCGCCCTGACCTAAATCGGTCAGGAGGACGTCATCAACACGGTTTTACGGTTTAGTCAATGTTAATTTTGCTTAAAGGTTATAATGCAAGATATAACTGAATCTGAAACTGGCATTGCTTAAAAGTAGCATGCTCAATGCTACTGACAGTGCTTATAAATATTAACGAATATATCCAGCTATCATTAATAAGTCATTGTTCTATCTTTTGAGCAAAAATTGTTTTTTTTTATTCACCAACATTTATCTTCTGAAAATTATCATATTCGAAAACGAACCATCAATATTCATGAATGTCTGAGACATTAAACGAAGCGAGCTGTCTGTATTTGTATAAGAAATGAATAAACTTTACGAGCTAGAAGTTGCAATTAAAAACAGCTTACCTATTTGCCTTTGCCCATCGTTATTTATCTTACTTTATTTCAAAGCTTTAATGTAAGAATGGCTTTCAAGAACAGCAAATATTTTCGCTCAATTAACAATTATATATTAATCATTAGAAAAATAAATCGGTGTCCCAATAATCGGTTATACTATAAATTATAGTCTTAGTGCAGACTTTTATATAGTATTTTATAAATACTATAAAAATAACAAATTATCATCAATTTTATCTGAATTAAATTATTTTATGCTGTAAATAACAGGTACTCAGATTGTTTTATCTCTAATTGTACTGTTAAAGACCAACCATGTTAACATGTATCGATTGAATTAAGACATTTTTAGTTCCATCATATTGTTCTTAAAAAATATGCGAATAAAAATTATACAATAACACTGAATATATAATATCTAACTTAGATTCAGAAATTTTGTTTTTAATTATTTTTGATTGCACGATTGAATTTAAATTAGTTTTTTATTAAAACAACAAGCTTGTAATGGAATGCCAATAATTGAAATCGTAGCTGTAGAATCATTTGCAGTCGACATTATAAAAAAATATATACAATTATTTCGTTATTTCAACTACAATTTGTATTTCATTAGTCAAATGGTACATGAAGAAACATAAAAGTTGGAGTTTTTATTATATTTTATTAATAAGCACTTTTTTCTAATAAACTGTAAATCCAAATTTACATAAATCAGTGTAACATACATTTGAATATATTATGTTTAAAAAAAAAAAACAAAATCATATAACAGTTTACGTGTCGGATGTCTGGTTTTATTTGATACCGATTTTGATATTAATATTGAAATTATACCATAATTTATACATGACATTAACACTATGTTATAAAATGTAATTTATTGAAAAGATAGATAAAATTATTTATACTGATTCAATAACATTAGTTTTTTCCTTTCCAGCGTGTTTTTTAAGTTCTACTGATGCATGGAAAATAACGAATGGTTGCACAAAAGAGGATTCACGTTACCAATCCTTTTTTGAGAAAGCGTTTTGCTGGATTGGATATTTTCTACCATTCGTGGGTTAGTTGCTTAAATGTTCGCCCATATTGATACGCTTAACAAAATTCCCTCAGTCAGCTCATACGATACCAAGGTGGGGTTAATATTGCTTTAAATTAAAGTTACATAATATAAATAGCAGTCTTGTGTTAAACTAGTGAATAACAATATCTAAAATCGGGACGGAACACTTATTGACCCATTATTGCAAAATAAAAGTCTACCCTTAAGATTTGTAGACATTGTAGGACATTTTATTACAGGCGTATACCAGCTGACATCAATATTGTCGTATTAAAACTCTTTCAGGAATATGTTATTTTCACCCCTTTTATTTTTTTCGAACATACATCTCGAATTTGCTAACAAATGTTAAACCAATTGTAAAACTATATATTAAAATATTTCTTTTCCTCAAAATGTGCTGTGAAACTTGACTAATACAATAATTATCGACATTACTTTACTGATATAATAATATTAACAAAAAAACATTTTTTATAAATTCTAGCTTAATTGATTCGATTGTGTAATTACATTTATTTTTATTGTTGCGCCTTTAAAATTGTTATTATTACATTACGATAATAAAATATCTTCCTATCTTTATTCTTACTTAAACTTTGCATGTCTAGAAATTTAGACATTTTTCAGTATAAAACGAATTCAAAGACAATTTCGGTAGCGTGTAATTACTTGTAACTTGCTTCAGGTTATGAGTGTTGAATTGGTTTTAAAGATTATAATTTTGTAAACATTAATGAATATTATTACTATAATAAAATCTAGAGAATCGAGTTTATTTCAGCCTCTTGAGAGTTAAGAATATTTTATTTCAAGTTCACACGTATGCAAAATATCCTTGTTTTTAATATTGAACGTAGTCAAGTAAATGGACTACATTATACTACATTTTCCAACATTGGCACTGTAAGAAATATTAACCATACTCACAAAACTAATGTGGGAACTAAGTTGTTAACCTAGCACCTGTAATTAATTACACTGGCTTACTCTCCCTTCAAACTGGAACAATATAAAGGATTGCTGTTTGGCGATTGAATAATTAATGAATACGTAGTACCTTAACGAGCTTTTAAACTTCCTAAAGTTTGACTTCTCTGTTATGAATTATCTAAAGTATATGCTATTTTAATACAAAAATATTGATTAAATTTCATCAATGTCGATTAAGCTTTAAGCTACTTTTGTATTTATATAATTAATATTATTTATTGTAGTAGGTCAAAGTTATTAGTAATAAAAGGTCATATAGCATTTTAACCGTATTATTGAAAGTTAACCTTTTGAAATATTAACATCCGTTAATGCGTTTTCAATCAATTCTAGCTTTAATATAATTTTAACTACTATTTATTTTACCAAATCAATTTGTTCATTCATTATACAAATAAGTTTTTATAGATATATTATTATTATCATCACAATTAAAGCCTTAATAGTACGACTGTAAAGAAAAGTGAAAGGTTCAATCCTGATCTCTGTGGCTATTCTCACAGGATTCTTTCTTTTCGCTTAATCGCTTAATTGGAGGGGACAATAGCTATACTAATACTACTAATCACTTGTTAGGTTGGTCTGTACTCTATTCATATAATCGTTTATATAGTTATAATATTGACGAAGTGAAATAATAAATTACTTCTACAGATTGTGCTAAAACTTCGCATATACATTCGTTGCTCGTGACCATAATTATAATCCAGTGTACTAAATTATATAGATGGAATAATATTTCTTATTTAATTGGTTGTCGATGTTTTTTTTAATATCTGAAATCTTGTGTATAAAAAAGTAAGAACAAATTTATATTAAACAATTTATGAACCATATATTTACTACGCTTTATGTAATTATAAAACTCCGAGAATTATTTCGGTCCAATGGCGTTCGCAAACATTTCCACTAAAACTTTAGGGACGTTTAAGGGCTCAAAGACAAAAAGTTCAATTGCGCGGTTAAATTATACACAGAGCTCCATCCAGATGCTTCGCAATCGCTTTTTGTTGTAGAATTAAAATTGTAAATTTCTACTAATATATGTATGTATGGAAAATCTACATATTGTAATTGGACAATTGGTACATTTTAGAGAAGACCAAATTTTCAGTATAATATATTAACCGTTTCTGCTTGTAGTTGAATTTATTAAATTGGGAGATCAATTAAGTTAAAAAAATAAAAAGTAAAGTATAAATATCGAACTATTCAGCTAAGGATACACACGTGGTAGAATTTCAGTGAAATTATACACATATTTACAATGTTTTCTTCCATCAATCGCGATGGAATACGATAAAGTTCTTGTTAATGTAAATAAAATTATTTACTTACGTTTCAAAGCATTTTGATAGCGTGAGTAACCAGTAGGTATTAAGAATGACAGCGCTGCAAACGTAGGTGTCGTTTTTGAGCAACGATGCGGTGTACGGATGCTTGAAGATTTGGGTTATCGCCGCTCCTATACGCTCGCCGCTGTCTTCTCTATCATCTATTGATTTAAATAAATGATTATTACTAGTCTTATTTGTCTAGTCTCTGCTTGGTATATTTTTTTTTATTGAATACGTAGGTGAACGAGTATATGGGCCAACTGTAAGTGGTCACCAACGCCCATAGACATTAACATTTTAAGAAATGTTGACTATCGCTTACATCACCAATGTGCCACCAACCTTGGGAAATAAGATTTTATATCCCTTGTGCCTGTAATTACACTGGCTCACTCGCCCATTAAACCGGAACACAACAATACCAAGTACTGCTTTTTAGCGGTAGAATATCTGACTGTATTTTTAAGAACGATACTAAACAAACGACTTTTACATAATTCATAACATTTCAATTAAAATATAATAATATTTTATTGTCAATAGTTTATTTACCGAAATGGTGTTAATATTTTTACAGTCAATTAGTAAGCGTGACGTAGTAATTTATCTACGTCACCATCTTAGGCTGTGTCACCACTTTCCATTAGTGTATAACATTCAAACGCTAGAGTACATATAAAAAAAAATTGCTATCTAAGCTAACTATAAGATTACTCAATAAAGAAACTATCTAACAAAAAATATTTTAAAAATCGAACGTACACAATGTCCGCATACATAATATAAAACTAAATGTATATTTAAATAAACAAAATCTTCAACTTCGCCGTTCGATTTAAGCTTGGCCTTATTCGATCTAAATAAATATTATCTGTATTCATCTCGGTATCTCAAGCTTCAATTGTTTGTACATCAAAGCAGGATAAACAAACAAACTTCAGCTCACATTTCTAGTTATATTAGCTAATTTAGTTTTACAGGTAGTTGTAGGGTTAAATATTAATATATAATAAAACACATTTAAAGGCTAACACGAAACATATATTTTTAACACTTTCGATAGAAAATATAGTATTTATTTTTTACATCGAAAGTTAATATAGAAATGCGTAACTTTTCTGTTTTTATTTATTTACTTAGAACGAACGAGTCGGCTTACCTATGTTCACTTGCTTGTAATTCCCTGTGACGTTGTAATCTCGACCTAAGTCTCCTTCACCTAAGTACAAATTATTTATATATATATATATATATATATATATATATATATATATATATATTTATATATTTATTATTTCTTTATCATTTTCTATACCCATAACTGAAATTATACATAGATGTTTATTATCTGCATTAGTTTTGTCTTTTCAAATGGTCTCGAATTTGATTTGGATATAATTTGTTTAAATCCTGATAATTTTATTCCAATATTATATAAAACAGAGTTTCTGGTGGTTGATTTTGGGCAGGCTTGTCTAGATAGGTAAGGCCTAATCAGCATATCTACTGCGAATCACTTATAATACTCCGTATTGCAATGTTCCGATTTGAAGATTAAGGATTTGGAATTACAGGCACAAGAGACCTGAAGAATAGAGACCTGGTGTAAGTCGTGAATAATTGAGCTGTGGTATATTTCTTGCGACGTCGATGTCGGTGGAAAAGGACTTCTTACAATCAAGACGTTTATTTACGTTTGTTCGTATTCTTTCCTAAAATTTATTAAAACTATACATTTGTTCAACCACAAATGTAAAGTAACTTGGACGCATTACTAGTTTTGTTACCAATTTGTTTGTGTATGTGAAAGTGTATTAATTTTTCAAAGAGAAAATCGGAATTACTATTTAAACTGAAAATTTATTCTTGCTACCATTCCACACGGTCATATTTAACATCGTACTTTGCTTTTACTTTGATCTGTCTATATTTCATTAAGTCTTTATCATATATAAACATTTTAAGGATGTGATGTGTGTATTCCTCATTAAATTCACGAAGGCCAAATAAATGAAATAATTTTATTGGAGGTTTCTTCAATAATTAGTGTGTTAAGTTGCTCAAATTTCAAAACCAGCTCTCAACCAACCAATTATCAACCAATTATCAACCAATTATCAACTGTATTCAATTACACTTAGGCAATTTCTATTAAATTTCTTTCAAATTAATTTAGCCATAAAACACAGTTGGATGATAAAACATTCACAAGTTTATTACTTATAATTTCAAGGGTAAATTATCCTTTGGGTCTAGACACTGTTAATATGATGTCAGCTTAGGTCGAATACACCAGGCGCAAGAAATACATTAACGATAAGCCTTTTACAGTCTTGAGCCGAGGGACCGTGTAATGTAAATTATTATATTACATGATAAAGAATAAACGTAACACATAAAATGCAGTCAATCATAATGATTTTTGTAAAGGTGTCACTTGCCTTGAGGCTAAGAGGTGGAGGACATTTTAGGATTTGGAGGTTACCCGTTCGAATACGGATTATTGGGTAAAAATGTGGCAGAATTTCATCTGACACAAGTTCCCTTATGATATTTTCCTTCATCCATGAAATGAGTGTATCTGTGTGTGTGTGTGTGTGCAACTCTGTAGAGCTTTCCCTGACTTGCACCCGCAATATTCAATTCATGAATTCAAAAAACATGCGTTCCAACAACTGGTCCATCTCGGCTCTAATGGATTGTATTTACTGGTAGATTTTATTTTATGATTGTAGCTGTTGGCCCAAATGACTTCGACAGCATCAGTAGGCTGGGCTCGAGTCTTAAAATACTCAGCCGGATGTTGGGAGGCAACTTAAGGGCCTAATAGCGCCTCCTGAGAGACTGGAGAGGTTACTGGTAGAGCTGAATATGACATGCCTTAATAGATTTCGTCTATTTAATTATTACACTAAACGGTAATAATTTATTTTCCCTTTATAAGTTTTACTTTAAACGTGTGCGTGGTTTAATGTAATTACATCGTACCGGTTACATTGGTAAGATTTTAATACTTATAAAAGTGCAAAGAATTTCTCCTTATCTTAACGCTTAGGTTTAATGAATTCTCTCATTAAAATAAAACAATGTTTATTTTTTCCTTCCTTGTTTCGTAAGTGACGATAAAACATAATAATCATTTTTGTTTGATAATGTAATTATATAATTTGTTTTCATTAAAAAAATACTATATACCTGATTCTTCCGTATTCTCACTGTCTTGCTTGGCCTGAGCTTGTATTAGCGTTACAATCAATAGCAATCCGAAACGCCACATCTTTCGCTGTTTACTGAATTATGAGTGAGGCTGCACTAACTTTGCATAGAGTTAAGAATGCCAAGAAATGAGTTCATTTTTTTTCTGAAAGTGTAAGTCAATTATCTTAGTATATAAAAATTATATCAACTGTATCTCTATATTTTTGAAATAATGTTATTTATTAGTTGTTTTTTGTGTCGTGTCAGTCGAGGTTCACCTTTAATTGTACTGCCAGTGCACTGCATGATATAATCGCTTACCCCCTTAAGATGTCATGTCTCTCTTGCCTGTTTTATATTGTATTACTGTATAAAAATTATTCTCGCTCACATAATTTAAAACAGAACGTATTTGGTAACAGAGTAATTGGTGTACGAGTCATTTGTTTGTCGTAGGATCCAATCATCGTTTTGGTTTTTTTTAATGACATTTTCTCAGCAAGAATTAGAAAATTTCAAGGTCAAATTTGATTTCCACAATTCTACAATATTGAGTGGAATGTTACTCAGCAAAAAAGTTAACTTCTGCTTCAGTACGTATAAATATACATTGGTATCTGTTTTTTTTGTGACGTCGGTCATATAAATTTATTGAATGGCTTCCTATAGTCTTATCATGTATTGTATGCATTACATAATTTTCATTAATACTATTCAATAAATTATGCGAAATTAATAAATTAAATAATATAAGAATGTAACAATATTATTTCAATATTATACTTCCAATTATAAGAGTATAAGAAACGTAGGCTATAAATCAAATATTTGTTGTGCAAAATATTTAGCTATGTAATAGCTTAGTGGTAAAAAAAATATTATAGTATATTCAGCATTTTATAACTCTTAGACTAATTAAAGAATTACGTTCAAAATTTCGGTACCTAATTTCGTAAAAACGTTTACGTTTATAATTCATTTCAGGAATGAATGTGAATAAATGTGTTAAATTAGATAGCTTAGGTTTATACTTTGTGTAATTAAAACGTAGAGTAATAATTCGTAATGTCTGATCATTTATAAGCCTCTCTTTAATATTATTCATACAAATTTAATTTAATTTATATAAATTTGTATTATAGAAAGTACTAGTTTATAGATTATTCGCGACTTCGTTTTACATGGAATACATCAGTCAAATCGAATCAAATCAAAATAGTTTTATTCAAATATATTTTTATCAATATTGTTTTTTTTATAAAAATGTTGCTGGTGCGTTTACATTATGGTTCAAATTATTTTTATAAAAAAAATATTCAAATCTATCTTCATTAAAATGGACCAAACAGACAGAGCTACTTTTGTATTTTAAAATTATCAGTCTTTTCATTGTAGTTTTAAGAGTCACTCTAACAACCCAATGGTTCTTACCGGCATACATCAATACCATCAACATTTAGCGTCTTAACAAACTGTATCACACCACTAAACTACAAAAAGTAGCAAAGTCTTGCCGTGCAAATAAATGGAATAAGAACAAGCGAATGATGTTGAATAAAAAAATTAATGGTAACGACTGACGAATATCAAAGTCACAAAATTGTATTTTATCAAGTTATATGTTTTACAATACAATTATTTTATGTTGACATTTATTCTTTCTGAGGGAAGCCGGGATAGGTGGCTAGTTATTATATGCAAACTTATTTAAATATTGGGCCAATGTCTCTAGGCGGTGGTAACCTTTTACCAATATTATAAAAAAGTATGCCTTAGCATGTTTAAATAAAATCAAATTTCGTTATTTAATATTAAATTATTACACTTATTTATAATCAAATAAAAAACTGGAAACGATTTAGTAATATCATAATGATGATATCACGTCATATCTGTTACATTCATAGGTCTATGTGCCTCTAAACAAAGGATGTTTTCGTTCACATTTGAGGTGATTGTGTCAACAGCGATACGACTGAAACAACAAATCAAGTGGAAAGTAAGAAATACAGAACCATATTAAGTAAATACGAGTCTTATTATTATATCTCAAGTATTAAGAAAGAAATTAATATTTATTTGAAACATTACAGCGATAAAATAAAATAGAAAGGATAAAATTATATTAACTGTATTTATTTAACTGTACTTAACAAATATTGAAAAGAAAGTTGAAATATTTAAAAAAATATACTGTAAAATAAACACAAATATATTTCTCAGAACTAGTTAGATACTATAATTAACTATTATAATATTAATAAAGATATTTTAAAAAATGTAACTGACTTTTATATAATACTGCGTTATCAAGGAGATAATGTTAAAGCTATATATTTATGTATTTCAAACTAATGACGACTTGTATTTGAAAAATAATGAAAGTAAGTATAGTAAGCACTGTGACGTTTCACCGTCTGACTTTGTTAAAGTTATGTATATATATATATATATATATATATATATATAACTTTAACAAAGTCAGACGGTGATCTTATTTCATCCGACGTGTAGTAATTGTTTAATGAACTCGTACAATTTTTATTGTTTAAACCTATTGTTATTTTAATTTGATTAGTTTTTTTTTAATAACAAATGGAGTAAATATTTTCTAAAGCTATCTTAGCTTTAGAAAATATCAATGAAACGTTAATAAATTGGATCACTCGCATTTCGAAAATCCTAATAATATTTGGAGGGCTTGTTTTCAATATAAGATTCGACTTTTCACATTCAATTATGTTAATACTGCTTATTTTATTATTAATTAGAAACTTTCAAGATATATCTTGTTCAATATATATATATAAATAATATAAAAAAAAACTAATCAAATTAAAATAACAATAGGTTTAAACAATACAAATTGTACGAATTCATTAAGCAATTACTACACGTCGGATGAAATAAGATTTTCATTAATGTACTTTAAACCACAGGTTCAGATAATATAAATCATATAGAATTAAAATCTGGGTAGTTCTAACGATAAGCTTGTAAAAATGTGGAAATCAAATAATTGAATAAATAATTTCAAAAACAAATTGAAAGCTAATAAGATAGGAACAATTTTCACTTAAGCTTAAAAATAGTGTGAAGGGTGCAAACGTTTTGGTTAATCGTCCCCACTCTATTACAGACTTTAAAAAACATATATATTACACTATGTACAAAAAAAATTACAAAATATTGTATCGTTCGAATAATTCTTTACACTGTTCCAAAGCTTAGTCGTAAGAGTAAATTTGAACTAGAGTTATAATATTTATTTTCGTATTGAAGAGTTATATATTTAATAGAGGCGGCTGTATTATTAATTATTATTAATGTTCCTAAATGTAATAAAAAAATTTAAAATTATTGACTGCAGTGGGCTTCGCAAAAATATTTAAATATTTTATAATATATAATTTCTTCTATAGTATATGTTACTCTAAGTAAATGCAATATAAACTTGATAAGTTGTCTCAGCTTAGCCGTGTTAATGGCCACTTGTAAGTGCCTGTGGCTGCCTATCTTAATTTGTGTCATCTTCTCTCGTTTCCGTGTAGATCTCGTGACAGATACACTAGCGGTAATGCTCGGGTGACATTCAACGCTGAAAGATGTTTAGACTCTGACAATACGTGTAAAACACGCGATAGTTTATTTTATAGCCAGATTACAAAGAAGTATGAGAGATTTTTTTTTTTTTTTTTTTTTAAGGCTAAACGTATATGTTTTATATATAACATGGTTATTCTAATAATGAAACATGAGCTGAGCCCAGAAAGTAATGTGTTTGAAAACATGGATCTTAACTGAAACACTTACATTCAAATTCGAGCAAACATAACTTCTGTATTCTCGCTGGGAAAGCGTTATGTTATATGTGGGCCTGACCAGCGCTGAGTATACCTGAGGACCCATTAAAAAACCAGTACCCTCTGGCGTACCTATCTTTGGAGGCGTCATCGCTGAGCATGCACAACTAATTCATCATGAACTTAAGCCTTATTGTGCATGTAACCTGCAATTGTCGAATGAAATTCTGTTACATCCACTAACGCAAACTGTAGCAACGTTGTAAGCTGCAAACCTATACCTTTGCCCAATAGTGGGACATTATTATTTTACTTTCACTGATAAATCTGTCACTATAGAAAGAATGTATTACGTTTATTGTTGTAAACATAACACTTTGTAGGTCTTTATCATAACTGGCTTCTTCTAATTATACCATAATAATTTTTGATACCATAAATAGGTATGATAGAGCACATTGGATTTTATTCTTAGTGTAATTAATATATGTATATTACCCATTTCTCTAAACGATAATGACCAATATCACTTATCCATTTGTTTCTATTAATTAAAGAAAAACTAAATGTTTAACCTTCATTTAAATTCTTATAAATAAAAGAAAACAAATAATAAATTCCAATACGTTAAATAAGATATTGAGTATTTAATTTTAATATATATTTCACGTAATATATTTTCTAAAACGAATCCATCAGTGTAAATACATAGCAAACATCAACTTTTACTATTTTCGTAAAGCACCGTAAATGTATTTTACGACATAATACCACTAACCCCGTTCGACAGCCACAGGTGCCTTTTTGAACGTAAGTAAATATAAAGATCATTTTATATGTATGAAATTGTTGAAACACAATTTATAAAATGATAATATAAAATAATCTGTAATTTTTAACGATATTAAAATGTTTATGAAAACAATTATATTAAGTTATTTATGTAACATTGAAGTTTAATTATCGATATATTTTAACTCAAAAACTATATTTATTAATAAAATTTGAATGACCGTAATAATAACTAATTAATAACTGTAATAACACTAATGTATAATACATGCGAAAGGTAACTCTGTCGGTCTGTTACGCTTCTAAAAAATTAAAATACTTTAAATTGATAAGACTTAAGTCTTGTCCTACTTAAAGGTTATCATTGTAGAATAATAACACAATAAGTATTAAACTTTATATTTAATACTTCTATACACATATCCATAATCACATATATTAATATCACTTACATCGAAATCACATACTCACTTGAACACCTTTAGGTACTTAATTTATCAACGATACTTTAGTGTTACTCTCTCTGAAACAGAAATGATACTGATCCTGCTTACGACACTTTATTGAGATTTATACTGTTATCCCCACTGATAATAATGAACACCTGTGCGACTAACTTGTAAACAAGTGTGATCCTTTGCACACTTTGGTAAACAAACTAAATCATAAACAACTTATAATTCTTTGAATGCTATAATTATAATATTCTTTATACACTACATCTTTCCCTTGTTAAATTTTTTTTTTTTTTTTTATTACTATTTTTAGTATATCATATTATAACCATGCAAAATTAATTAAGTTCATTTCATGTCATTTTTACTTTTTCCTACTGACAACTATTATTATCACCGTGATCTTCTTCGTTTTCTACTACTTTCCATTCTTCCCCATTTTTTTTCAAATGTACCACATTCCTTCGTGATTCTTGGCCTGTTTCATCGTTACGGACTTCTACATCACCGGAGTGAGAGGAAACTTTTGTTACAGTGTGTGTTGTATCTGCAAAATTTGGTGTTAGTTTATTTTCTTTATGAAAATTCCGAACGAAAACCTTATCTCCTTCTTCAATACTATGCTCAGTTGCTTTTCTTTTCCTATCAGCATATTCTTTTCCTAATTCCTTATGGATCTTATCCTTATCTCTTGTTTCTTCATCAATGTATTTATTTTCTATACTGCTGAGGTGAGGTACTTTATCCCTAAATTGCCGTTTATAAAACATTTCTGACGGTGTTTTCCCCGTGACTGAGTGGGGTGTGCTATTATACATCATTAAATAATATAATAAGTCTTCTTTCCAATCTTTCTTTTCTATTTGACTTATCTTTAATCGTTTGAGAATACTTCTATTTTGTCGTTCCACTTCTCCGTTTTGCTGTGGCCAGTATGGTATAGTATTTAATAATGTTATTCCACATTCATTTAAATAATGTTTTATTTCATTGCTTGAAAACTGACGACCATTATCTGCGGTTATTGTTATAGGAAAACCTAATCTTGAAAATATTTCTTTTAAAATCCGTATAATGTCTGATGAAGAAGTATGTCTTGTAATTTTTATTTCTTTGTAACGACTGTAATAATCAACGCATACAAATATATAGTCGGCAGAGGGCAAAGGTCCTAAGAGATCCACGGCTACGTCGACCCAAGGTTCCATAGGGAGTTCCCGACGTTTCATAGGATTCGGTGGATTTGGTGCCGACACTAATGTACAACTCTTGCAATGTTTAACTCTTTCTTCTGCATCTTTATCAATTATAGGCCACCAAACTTTTGTTTTTAATCGATTTTTCATGGCAACTATACCCGGATGGCCTTCATGAGCAGCTTCTAAAACTCTTCGTCGCAATTCTTTAGGTATAACAATTTTAGTCCCTCTTAATAAAATATGATCTTGAAAACATAATTCATTTTGAAAAATTCTATAGTTATTTACCGATGTGTCCCAAATATTATCCGATAATCCTTTTTTCACTTTTTGTATTTCTGCATCACGTGCAGACTGTTCTTCAATCTCTTTTTCAGAAACTGCTGTTGGTCTTGAGTACTCTACAATTTGGTTTATACATATAGGACTATCAAAGCCTTTAGGTTGTTGATTACTGCAAAGTCTTGATAAAGGATCCGCTATATTAGTCTTTCCTGGTTTGTAAATTATCTTGTAATCGTATGACTGAAGTCGTAACATCTTTCTATCCTTGCGCAGGGTTTTGAAGTTTTTCCGAAAATAATTTCCAAAGGCTTGTGGTCACTAATTAATTCAAATTTTTTGCCATAAAGATAAATATTGAAATGCTCTATAGCCCATACTAGTGCTAGAGCTTCTTTTTCAGTTTGACAGTATCTTTTTTCACATTCGGTAAGACTTTTGTTTCCATAAGCGACAACCCGTGGTCCTTCTGTATTGATCTGGATTAATACAGCTCCTAATCCAACAGTCTGCAATTACCTGTGTTCTGTCGTTTGGATCGTAATACCCCAAGCATTTTATTTTGCATAACGACTGCTTAAGAGCTTTAAATGCTTTGTGTTGGTCTTCTTGCCATTCTTTTTCTAAAGAAATAGATTTTCCTCTTCTTTTATCTTTTATTTTAAATAGTCTCCGTAGTGGTTCGGTTAAAGTTGCTAAATTGGGAATCCATTTTCCTACAAAGTTAACTAGTCCAAGAAAACTCTGCAATTCCTCAATCGTTTGTGGAGTTCTGAAACTATGTATAGCTTTCACATATTTATCGAGTGGCTTAATTCCTGATGATGATAATTCGTGTCCAAGAAAGTTTATTTTCGAAATCCTATATACACATTTTTTTGTATTTAGCAGAACATTATTATTTCTCAAAACTTGTAGGGTATGATTCAGTCTTCGGTCATGTTCATCGAGATCTCTTCAAAAAATCACCATGTCATCAATAAAGTTTATTGTTCCTTCACATCCCAAGAGAATCCTTTCCAAAACTTTTTGAAATATTTCAGGTGCACAGGAAATTCCAAACATTAATTTTTTATATCTATACATAACTTTGCTTGTTATAAAAGTAGTAATATGTCTGGAATTTGGATTAATTTCTATTTGATGAAATGCGTCCTTGATGTCGAGTCTGGAAAAAATTGTAGCTTTTTTGAAATGTGGAAGCAATTGATCCATCGTGGGTAAAGGGTATTTTCCCTTATTATAGCTTCATTTGCTCTCCGCATATCAACACATATTCGTACTTCGCCATTTTCTTTTAATACAGGAACAATAGGAGATACCCATTCTGATGGTTCTCGAACTTCCTCTATTATATCGGCTTTGAAAACATCTGAATACTGCAAGATTATTCAAAATTTTCTATTACTTTTTTTTTTATATTTGCCGGGAGGGCAAATGACTCTACTCCACCTGATGTTAAGTGGTAGTAGAGTCCAAACGCGAGGACGGCCAGTACAGTCGGGAAGAAGGTTCTGCACTAGCCGCCCTCGCCTTGCCGGCCCGCAAGATGCCTCTTCACGCCTCGTTTGAAGGAACCCGGGTCGTAAGAGGAGGGGAATACGCGAGCTGGTAAGGAATTCCATTTCTTGGAAGTGCGACAAAGAAAGGAGTTGCCAAATTTCTTTGTGCGCGATGGAATTGATGTCACAGTTAGTCGGTGACATCGAGAGCCAGCACGCGTAGACTTGTGAAGGAAGGGGGAAGCAGGAATTAGGGAAAATAATTCCTCGGAACACTCGCCGTGATACAGTCGATAGAAAGCGCTCAGCGCAGCTATCTCTCGACGCAATTGTAAGGGCTCGAGGGTGTTAGTGACCTTTACGTCGCCAATAATGCGGACTGCACGTCGCTGCAACCGGTCCAAGGCCTCAAGTAGGTACTTAGCGGAGCCATCCCAAAGGTGCGAGCAATATTCAACGCAGGACCGTACCTGTGTTTTGTACAGCAGGCACAGTTGTTGTGGCGTGAAAAAACGCCGCACCTTGTTCAGAACTCCGAGTTTCCGTGAAGCTGTTTTTATCACAGCCTCGATGTAATCCCTTGGACTAAGGTCGCAGCGAACGTCCATCCCCAGCATGGCGATTTTGCTTTGTATCACCAGCGGAGTGCCACAGAGGGAGGGAAGAGGGGAAAATGGTGACTTTTTTGCTGTGAGAGCGCATACCTGTGTTTTCTTGGCATTAAACTCAACAAGATTATCTGAGCCCCATTTGGCGATAAGCTCTAACGTCCTATTGAGTTCAATGACAAGATCCTCCCGCTTCTCCTGAATTTCCGCTCGCCCAGCCACTGCGCGTCCGTGGTATCCACCATGCACTGTACTATCGTCTGCATAGCAATGAATGTTCCCGAGAGAGAGCATATCATTGATATGCAAAAGAAACAGAGTGGGAGATAGCACAGATCCCTGGGGGACCCCAGCATTCACTACATAGAATTGTGAAGCGCAACCATCTACTAAAACACGAAGGCTGCGCTTGTGTAGGAAGCTGGCAATCCAGGTGCAAAGCTGAGCAGGCAGACCAAATGCCGGCAGCTTGGAGAGAAGACTTCTGTGCCAAACCCTGTCGAAAGCCTTGGAGATATCGAGGCTGACAGCCAACGATTCCCCATGTTTGTCGATAGCTTCACCCCAGAGGTGTGTTACGTACGCTAGAAGATCACCTGTAGACCGTTTTGGTCGAAATCCGTACTGACGATCATTAATTAAACAGTGATCTTCTAGGTAATGGATCAGTTGGTTGTTAAGAATCCGTTCCATCACCTTACAAAGTACTGAGGTGATAGCTATTGGCCGATAATTTGCCGATTACACAATTGTGTGTCCATTGTATGGACCGTCACATTATTAATTATATATTTTTTAGTGCTTTGTCCATCACATGGACCATATTGCTATGTCCATTATATGGACTAGTGTACTATTTGTCCATTACGTGGACCTTAGTACTTGTTTATCCATTTTATGGATCTTAATACTGTGTGTGTGTTTTTTTTTTTTTTTTTTAATATGATACTGATCCTGCTTACGACACTTCATTGAGATTTATACTGTTATCCCCACTGATAATAATGAACACCTGTGCGACTAACTTGTAAACAAGTGTGATCCTTTGCACACTTTGGTAAACCTTTGGTAAACAAACTAAATCATAAACAACTTATAATTCTTTGAATGCTATAATTATAATATTCTTTATACACTACAATCATGATATGTGTAAAACGAAAAAAACATATTTGAAGGTATTACCGGTAAGTGATTTAATAGATAATTTAAAATCTAAACAATCCATACTTATAAAATCGTTCGCCCTAACTATCAACTGCAAGAATGACTTAGTCTTTAAAGCTTATATTTGGAACAAAGGATTTTTAAAATTACAACTTCAAAGGTGGGAAATGGAACTTCGTATGAATTTAACCCATACTAAATTCGGTGGGGAGCTTAGTTAAGCTTATTTATACGTGCTGATTTGCGTATATAAGGAACAGTGGAAAAAGTCGAAACATTTTTATAGTTTAAATAATGGTAGCATTTTAATTTTGAATTTAATAATAAAATGTATTGTTTGCCCGGTGGTCGAAATTTGACGATTAATTATCGTCAAATTGAAAATTGAGTAAACATGGAGTAAAACATGAATATTTTAATTAGTTTAGTTAATAATAATAATAGTCCTCCAGACCGATTTGGCCACTCTCCAGCCATCTCGAGAGAGATTAGCTAACTGTGAAGGACATATTATAGTGCACAAGTGTGTGCGCAAACACAGGTGCACTCCGACAATCCGACACGACTTTACGTGCTTTCCGAGGCACGGGTGTGTACACACTTCCAACTTCCAGACTCTGGGCTGCTAATGAGAATTTTTAGAGTTTAGTTATAAAAAGAAAAAACAAAAGCTCGTCAATAGTTACCAAACAAAAATAAAGAAATCCGGCTAATAAATAGAGGAGAACAAAGTACTGAACAGTTTTGTCTTTTTTATATTAATACACAGATACAACAAAGTTATTATTTATCTATGTAGCGCTGCATATATTTTAATTAAAATCATAATATAAAAAAACTATTCTTATAAAGGTTTTAAAATAACAAACAATTATAATATAACATTAACGTTTATATGCAATCGTAAATTAATTTATTTGTATAATATTGCCCCGTTTTCGATAGATGATGGGTATTATAACCCGATTAATTAATCCGAAAATTTCTCCATCGAACTATTGATCATTTAAACGACAAAAACAGTTATTCCAGCTGCCATTTAAGGTGATTAAGGTCAGGAATATTTATGATTCTGTGGTCTATGTTAAAACAAAGCATTAGTTACTGATATTATAATACGATATCTGGATTACAATTATAATTAAAATGTCGAAAATTTATTCAACTTATGTAGGATGTCAGGTGAGCAAATGGGTCACCTAATGTTAAGTGAGCATTTTCCGCCTTAAGAATTGGCAATTCAATATTGTAAATAGTAAAACATTTATTAGCGCGCCTTGAGTAATAACGACTCGTACGCCGTGACGGTTAACGGCATGAAAGTCACCCCGCCACTTCCTACTCTCGTATGTATTATTGGCACGTAACAATGTACTTGGTTGCTATTTTTTTATTTTATAAACAAAGAATTTCATTTTTATACATTTAATATTATATTTATTAATTTCTTTTATTTAATTATAAATGATATAAATTATCATCGGTTTCGATATTTTACATGCCGAGCGCAGTATGACGGCCCCATTTTTTTCAACATAAGTATATGTAATATATCATAATACATAAGGTGATTACGTGATCAAGGACATTAGGGTCCTTTCAAGGAAATTGAAATATAATGTCGTTGTAATTTCGCTACGTCACGTTTATGTAATATTCGGTTTTGCGCCGCGTATGATCAATTACCGTACCCTTTAGTTATTTGGTTCTGTCGCATGGAACAATTTTGTATAAATCAATTATTTGTTTTTCTAGTGTCAGCCTATTAATGTCCCACTGATGGCCCAAGGGCTCGTTTTGAGGAGAATGTTTGTGGCAGATTTATATCCGTTATTTTATATATTAAAATATAAATATGATCAAAATACACATAAATAATTAACTCCAGTATTTTCAAATTAAAAGATGTATGAAAAAAAAAAAGTAATATATGAGATTTTGAATACAGAAAAATATAAATAAATAAATATTTTATAATCATAATTATGTAGAAACATAATATTATATTTGAATAAATTTCAAACGCTTAATTCCCTGTCATGACCTGCAATAATAGGTTTTGTATCAAATGATCTATTGCTCCAAGGGTTGCCTTTAATGGCCGCGTAGCGTAACGTAGCATTATTGTTACGTGGATGTATAACTTATTACATCCATCACTATATATGTAACTGCCTCGTTGGTCTAGTGGCTTGATGTAAAGCCTCAGACCCGGAGGTCCTGGGTTCAATTCCCAGGTCGGGCCAATAAAATGTTATTAGGTTTTTCTGTCAGAAAATTGGCACTAGCAGCCCGGAGTCTAAAAGTTGGAAGTGTGTTCACTCCCGTGCCTCGGAAAGCACGTAAAACCGTTGGTCCTGCGCCTGGACTCTTTCCGGTCGTGTCGGATTGCCGTCCTATCGGATTATGAGAGTTAGGGAATAGAGAGTGCACCTGTGTTTGCGCACACACTTGTGCACTATAATATCTCCTGCGTAGTTGGCTAATCTCTCTTGAGATTGGCCGCCGTGGCCGAAATCGGTCTGGAGGACATTATTATTATTATATATGTAACTAACATCCATTATATTTTTGAATTGTTCATAGCAGAATAACAGTAAAAAATAACCCGTGAATGTCCCACAGCTGGGAAGGGTCTCTTCTTTTCAAAATTCAATGTGGTTTGATATATTTATATAAAGGATACAACTCATACATGCTTAGATAGGTTTCTTCACGGTGTATTTCTGATATGACATGAATTATAAACCCAAATTTAGCACATAAATCTAAGTGGTGTTCAATTTATAATTGAAACTATTGTTGTTGTAATTGGATTTGAGCCTGTAATCGTTGGTTAAGATTTATTGATACATGGTAATAGCACAGTTCTTCTGAATAACATAAAGAATTGGAAATTGGAATAAAATTACATTTTTTTATTTTGATTTTAAAGGAAGTGGATGGGCAAATGGACCACCTAATGGTAAGTGGTTACCGCCGCCTATTAATATAGATGGTTTAAGAAATGTCTACCATTACTTACATCGCTTATACACCATATTGAGAACAAAGATATAATGTCCCATGTACCTGTAGCTGCACTCACTAACCCTTCTTATTGCTATTATCTAATTGCTGTATAGTGGTAGAATATCCAAGAACCCAGATAGGCTTGCACAAAGCCCACCTATTAAAATCTATACAAAAACAAATGTAATATATAAAATATCATCTGGTGTATTGTGATAAATATAAAAATGAGATTCAAGACGTTACGTAAATTCAATAAAAATAAATTGCTCTGTTAAACTAGCTGTAAGGAATATACAAGATGAAGAATATACAAGAACGCGAGAAGTATGTCAGTATAGTACATGTAAGGCAGACGACAGACTAAAGATTTGTTAATAATTTCAACCAATTTAAATATAAATTTAATTTATAGTTGAAGCTATTGATGTAATTGGATTTGACGGCTTTTGTTAAAATGGTGATTGGACTTTGTGCAATTGTCTGGGCAGTACAATCTACTCATTAGACATTCGACCGCGAAACAGCAATACTTTATTTTCCTATGTTGAAAATTGAACATTATTCACACATGGCTATCTGATCCCAAACTAAGTAGAGCTTGTATTATGGAAACCAGACAACTGATATACTACATATACTACTTAACTTTTGTAAATATATACTTATATGGATAATTACACCCAGACTCAGGACAAACAAACATGTTCATGCACACAAATGTCTGTCCTGGGTGGGAATCGAACCCACAACCTTCGGCGTGAAAGGCAAGTATATACCAACTACACTAACGGCCCGTCAAAATAGTAGAAATAAAACATTGAGTCTATATATAATAGACACAATGTTTTATTTCTTACAGTGCACCTGTCTATGAGCTGTGGCGACCACATTCAGTGGCACCCTCTAAAATAACACAATATATTAGTTCTCATGGTTAGTTCTTTTATGATTATGTATATAGATTGATTGGTGTTCTACGGAATGTTAAAGGAAACGAGATGGCCCAGTTGTTATAACGCGTGAATCTTAACCGATGATTGCGGATTCAAATGGAAGCAAAAACTTTCATGTGCTTATAATAAAGTTCATCTCGCGCCAATATGGGAAAAGGTCGTGAAGAAACCTATATTTGTTAATTTTACTGAAATTTTGCCACATGTGTATCCACCCGTCTTGGAACAGCGTGGCAGAATGAGCTCCAACCCTTCTATTCAAAGGGAAATGAGGCCTGATTCCAGTCGTGAGACATTTACAGGCTTTAAGGAATGGTTATATTATTTACAGTATTTACAGTGGGGCTCACGTTTCAGTAGAGGGCTCTTTTTTTAAATTATATCTGCTTTCCAATTTTAAATATCTTTTTTTTTAAATTAAAGAACTGCCTTTCTTAATTTATGTAAAAAGTCATAAATATTATTTATATATAATTTATGTGCTTAAAATATTTGATTTTTTACATGAGCGTCGTGCGGTATGTTGGCGGTCTAAGATTTGGTGCGTGTCGTTATCGCAAAACAACCTTAATGTCAGTTAATGGTTCAGAGTTTAGGAGCGGAATATCCTTTAGGGTGTCATATTCTGATACGACCATGTTCGAATACTTCGAGATGTAATATTCTGGTTATTATTAGGCGTTATCGCGTTTTATTACGCAAGCCTGATTGTGTGGAACAGTTAACCAGTTAGTAACTTTCAAAAGTAAATGCAACGGATCATAAAAGTGCTGAGATGAGAAATTCTCTTTGATATGAGTTGGTTTCTTGACCATGTTCTTTTCACCGCTCACCAATGAACACATTAACCGATCAGTAGTTTATGTGTTTACTGTGATTAAAAAATTCTAAGAATCTATAGCAAATTAATGTTAAGCTTGGTTTACAATCAACGTAGATGATAAGTACTTTATTTTATTGTACGTACACGATTGATAAGTACTTTACCACACAGAGAAAAAAAATAAGTAATATACACGTAACACAACAACTAATTCTACTGTAGTCTGCCATTATTACAACATAACAAATAGATTTTACTTTACAAACTTACACTGGACGATATCGAGTTAAAGTCTATAAAATAAAAAACGGAATCGTTTTACAATCAACAAATATATGAAACACGCACAAACAAAAAAAAACCGAAGTGACGAAGATGACCTTCATAAAAATATCAATACATTACCCACTTACAGTTATATATGTGTATATATGTTAGTCCCTTCTCTTTCTTTATATCCCTGTCGCTTAAAACGACCATTTATCTTGTTACGCTTAAATCGATTTATAACGTCATACAGTCAAGCATTGTTACAGGTCATGATAGATAGGCAGTTTCCTGGATATCCGCTGTGAACTTGACATGTATGGATTTATTAGAACCGGTTTACACTGGATCGCGCAATAAGTATCTTTTCTATGGACTTAAAGTTATTTCCGCTACGACAAACATGAAGAAACTGTACTACATAAGCACATTGCTTTAAGATAAAACTGTATCCCGCAATTGTAAGAACAAATCCTCGTGGTCGAGTTTATCTTGACCGATTTTATATAACCAGTTTGTTCTGGATAAAAACAACTCTTACTCGAAATATTTATTGTCTGCGTTCAACACTATATATTTGATCTAACCATCTTCCTTGTTCCAGAAGCTGGTGGTAGGTAGTCCCAATCAAAGAAACTGGCGGGGTATACTCATCGCGCTACTGGTGATTGTGGCCGTTCTCGCGCTGATAGTCACATCTGTGGTGCTCTTGACACCACCAGACGAGGGGCCAAGGGTGAAAGGAAGACGGCTTAAGATACAAGACTTATTGACAGATGAACTGGTGCCTGTTCGGTGGAATGGAACATGGATATCTGGTAAGTGAATGAATTATAGCGAATCAAACTGTTAAATTTTTTTAATTTTTTTTTGTATAGAGCTAAGAATTTATTGAGAATATGTAAGATGCATAAAATTCAACTTATTTAAAAATCGGTTTTATATGTGTGCCATAGTATTGTTGTTATTTCACTGAATTAGCTTGATATAATAATATTGTACCGGATATCTAAAATCGTAACTTTGTTTTTACTTCGGTAAGAAGATCTTAAACCAATCGCTTTACTGGAATAACTTGAGTTCACAACTCGAAGACTTAATCTCCTAAGTCTTGGTCTTGGACCTTGTAATCTATAAAATAAAAAAAATAAAGAGAATTTTCCGAACCAGTGGTCGTTTTAGTATAAAGTCTAAAGTCTGTTAGCTTAGTATAATGATTCTACATTTAATACAGGAATTTAAATTTGTATCTGTTCTTTGTCCAAAAATTAGCTTGATTGAATTTATAATTTTTTATTTTTGGTAAGCAATGGAAATCAGAAATGAATTGCTTGTAAATTCGCATAATTTTATTTTAAACTTCTTAAGCCATTTTATACAGTAAAAAAGATATTCAGGTGAATTCAAAAGAAACAATATTTAATAGAATCTTTCTTGAAATATTACGATCAGCTGTGAAGTGCCTGAGTGAAACTATAAAAGCATAAAACTGCAACACAAGATTTTAAAATAAATTCTATTGAGACTTCACTGTACACTCGTGCGAAAAATAATATTGATCCTTTATTTATATTGACGCAATCATCCTTCAAACCGGAATACAACAATACTAAGTAATGCTGTTTAGCGGAAGAAAACGTGATGAATGGCACCAGTACTGACGAGCACGATGCTTTGCCATCAAGTAAAATCACTTCAATTATGAGGGTTGTAAGTTTAATTTTTCAACGAAAACTTAATTGGTATAGATAAGCTGTAGTGTACTTATACATTTTTAATAACTTTGCCTTAAAAAAACGGACTCGAATGTAATATTTATGTAAATTACTTTAAATATAAATCATGTATAATATACTTTGTAAATTATACCCAAAACGAGCCAGACGAGTAACTAGTTTAGAATAAAAGATGAATATTTGCTTCGTTTGCCTGAATCGACATTTTCCCTCGTGACTTTCCTCAACGCCGCATATTAAAACAGATTAACACAATTTTACATATTTAAGCGCAGATGACTCATTGGATGAAACAAGTGGATATCAACTGAAGGTAATGAGTTCAAATCTGCGCAAATACCACTTTAGTTTTATATGTAAATATCATAATTATTTTATTAATTAATCACTTAAAAATGTTTATTCAGCAATATTACGTGAAGAATTGTATGTTCTAATCATGGAACCACCTCGGTTTCTGTTGAATATTCTGTGATCAATCAGTGTTTGGTACACTCTTCTATGATTATCATAATTTTACAAGCGTTGCGTCCCGATATAAAGGATTATGGAGGTACAGCCAAAAGAGACATAACATCTTAGTTCACAGGGTTGGTGGTGCATTGGCGATATACGGAATGGTTAATATTATTTACATCGCCACGTCTATGGTCTGTGGTGACTTACCATCAGGTCCATACGTCAGTGCGTCATTTCATAAAAAAATATGTTTTCGTTATATAATTGTAAAGCAACTGCTATAGTATATAATATCATGAACATGCAGATATAATAAAGATCGTGTCTCAGAAACACCAGTATGTAATATAAAATAGATGCTTCCTTCCGAGTGAACACAGAAAATTCATTTGTGAGAATATTGTCTCGCTCCATCTGAGTTTTGGCCTCTTTATAGATCTCTAGTGTATTTGAGAATTGCTTA
Source organism: Nymphalis urticae (assembly GCA_905147175.2). Lineage (NCBI taxonomy): Eukaryota > Metazoa > Arthropoda > Insecta > Lepidoptera > Nymphalidae > Nymphalis > Nymphalis urticae. The sequence goes on from LR990007.1 coordinate 3,546,303, forward strand.
TACTCCAATAACAGCTACCGTATTGAATTTAAAATTGTACGTTTTCATTTTTCAATTTATTTTTATTAGAATACGTTTTATTTCGAATGGAAAGTTGCAGTGATTCATATTGTGAGCCTTATTTTCAATATATCAAACAAATAAATAAATTAGTCTTTAATATCAAAATGTTGTTTGCGTTATTATTGCTATTTATTTTAAGAAGCCGCTGCTTCGTAATTATAAAAAATTTGACATGCATAATTCAAATAAGTATTATGTACGAAAAACGGCAGATATTGAAGGTCTTTGTCACAAACTGTATTCTGAATTAAAATGGTATATCTGCTTAATATTATTAATTCTTCGACATCATAGTTTTTCACGGAGAAGGTTTTTATTATCGACTTTCTTATAACTAGCTTAACTAATCGTTGTGACAATTGGTAACTACATAGACAGGACGTCTGGCGGGGTTTGCTCATATTATATCAGCTCATATCATAAATTGAATTAAATGCGACACACACACACACACACACACACACACACACACACACACGCACACACACACACTCATACACACGTACACACACACGTGCTCACGCTCGCATAAGCATGGACATCTTATTTACTTTATTTTATATTTTGTATTATTTCTTACATCCCACTTTATACATTTATTTTTATTTTTTGTTCATATAAACGGGAGTGGAGGCCTGGTGTCTTGTAGAACAGTTTATCTATTGCAAGCACATTACACATTATTTAGCTGATATTTAAATGTTATATGTTACTTTGTACTTTTTGTGAATAAATAAATAAAATATTATTATTATTATTATATTTTATAGAAATACGTCCTTTATATATTCCTTGTTATAGTTGATGATTGCGACAGGGATTTTAATATGTAGTTTGATGTGTAGTTATATTAATATACACAAGGTGAGTCACGAGCCATTTCGGATATTTCACAAAAAAATGGCTATTTATGCGGAGCATTAACGAATATTTATGTTTATTATTGAAAAATCTTTTATTATTGAAATGATAGTTATGCAACTAGTACCACGAAGAAAATTTACAATAAAAACCTAAAATTGCATCGTTGCATTATGTCGTTGGATTACTGAAAAATATAACTAAGCAAATAAATTCATGGAAAATAACATTTTTTAGTTTAGACGGTGGGAAATATATATTTCAATAATCAATTAAACGGAGCATCCAAATCTGTTCAGACGTTTTAATTCACTCCTTAGTTATTTTATATATTTTTTAAAATACAATTTGGCTCATCGAAAACTTGACTAGATTGGAAACATTGAAGAATTTGTCTGTTTATTTAATCACGCTAATCTCAAAAAAAGGTCAGGTTCGATGAAAATATAATATTTTCTTGTTATTTGAAACCATTCCGAACAATTTACTATAAAAACTTTCGCTTGGCGATGATATGAGCTCGGCGATATAATTGCTGGAATAATAGTTATAACTTTTGTCAAACGTGTTTATGTTTTATTCTTTTTTTGCTATTTTATTCTTTGTATCTTATATTATTTAAGTTCAATTTAGAGTTGACTGTTTTTTTTTACAACCTTTTATTTTATTTAACTTCTTCAGATACAATCAAACTACTTTAACCAAAGCTATTGAGCTAAAAAATTTGCACACACCTTTCTTGATAATACCATCTCGTATTCTAAAAGCCAGTTTCTAAAATGATGAATTAATCTGTTTGAATAATAAACGCTTATTGATTGTCTGTGACGTCATCGAATGCCACTGACTAATAAATAATTCAGATTATAGTTAAATTTGTTATTTTCACAACGAACAACGCTTCATAAGCCGAAGATTAATATTGGCTACCACAATATCCTCTAACTTGCCTTTGCGTAATTTCTGCAAAATAAATAAATCAATTCATAGTAAATAAAAACTACATAGTATTCTTGTTAACTAATACTCATCCTACAAATTATTTAGCTAACATAAGACCAACGAAATACTTGTTAATATTAATAAACATAAACACTGTAAGCTCATCAATTCAGCGCCCACTCATTTTCACCATCGAAGCAACAGTGTAATATAACATTTACGTATAAACGCTAAGTCGGTCTTTAAATACATGACAAAACATATTGAGTATTAACTCGAACAATCTATGAAATATAGTATGCAGCATAGTATAAGTAAAATAAAGTAACAGAAATGTCGCACTGGTGAAAAAAAAGAGGTTCTCCATCACGCCGCTTCAATACATTTCGGTTTATGAGCGGTACATACGTCATAGATGCTTTCAATTACGAATATGAAAACTCAACGTGCTTGCAAGGGGTTTGAATATGTTTTGGCTACTGAACTATCTCAACAAATAACCTGAAAAATAAACTATAATTTTAAACCTTATATATATATATATATATATATATTTTAAATCTTGTTTCACTAAATTTGGCATAGTAATAAACAATTATAAGTTTTTTAAATAAATCATTTATAGAAAGTATATCCTTTGTGTCAAGATAATTAAATTAAATGTATAACATATCCCGAATCCATTATTTCATTAAACTGAAACCTATATTCTAAGCTGTCAGGACTTGCTCATAGCAATCTTCATTGAATGGACACGACAGGAAATTGTGTAGCCTAATACATGATCCACGTTTCTCAGCTTCAGTCTAAACTAAAATGTTTTAGATTTTCAAGCAATGTAATACTCGACATAGAAGGAATTTTGAACATAAATTTTATTAGATTTCGTTTGGAAATTATTCTAATGGTTCTTATTTTTGGGATTTGAAGAAATCTTTACGTTTTGAACATACACATTCACATTTAAAATTAATGTATGTAGTTAATTCATTCATTAATTCTTTAAAAGTCGAAATGAATTTTATAGAATAACATAAGTGCATTCGCTTATTTATAAAAAAAAATATTTTAAACCTGTTTATGTTTATACACAAATATCAATCATCTGGGTGATATCCCACAGAAAGGGAGGACAGGGAAAATGCTTCCTTTCCTCAGGGAAGGCTTGGAGCTTATTTCACCACGCGGCTACAATATGAGACTCAAAATTTTATCTGACACACAGATTCATTCACGATAATGTCTTTAAACACTAAGCCAGATATGAATGATAAACGTAAATGAATCACGTGAAAACTAATTTCTGCTTACCGGTCGGATTTTAACACGCGATCTTCGGCAAATTTTCACGTGTGTAGCCATTTGTACAATATCAGTTTTGTTATTCTATATAATCTTGTATAAAAGCACAAACATTCCTCATATAAGATTATATAACTCTTACAGCAAAATGTATGTATCTAGGATATTTAATACAGTAATATTGGAAAGTTGTTATATCTATAAGAAATAAATATATATACTAACAAAATATTAACTTCTTCATCCATTACATTACAAGGACTCATTGATCAGAACATAACAAACGGTCTTATATTAGCAATAATGCCAAGGCAATAGCAATAATTATAATTATTCCCTGGGGTGCATTATTAATCTCATAATAAATAGCCATGTATTTTTATGTATTTAACTACGTTTATAATAATCATCTTGACTGTTCTATAAATTTATTTTCTTTGCGAATTAAAATTGGAATTATTTAAAACTAAATACCTGTTCTGGCTTGCCACGAGGACAATAATGGTATACATAAAACGTTTATATCGTAATACATATAACTACATACACTATATATACTATTTGCGCGGCACACATCAGTAAAGCTTCGAGTCAGCACGATTTTTTCTGTCATCTTCAAACATTTGCCATCATTTTTTATCCATGTAACACAAAACCTTAATGAATTATTCCTACACCTCAACCTTCCTCATGAACGACTCCGTCCGTGACGGCCGTATGAAAATCCATTTGGTAGTTTTTGAATTTATCGCATTCAGACATACAGACAGACTGCCCCACAAGTGTTTTTTATGGAATAGGTAGGCGGACGAGCATATGGGCCACCTGTTGGTAAGTGGTTATCAACGCCCATAGACATTAGCTTTGTAAGAAATGTTAACCATCGCTTACATTGCCAATGCGCCACCAACCTTCGGAACTACGAAGAGAAGACATTATGTCCATTATACCTGTTATTACACTGGCTCAGTCACCCTTCAAACCGGAACACAACAGTACCAAGTACTTCTGTTTTGCGGTAGGGTGGTACCTATCCAGATGAGCTTGAACAAAGCCCTACCATCAGTAAAAAGTTTACTAACTTATAATTCTGTATTATACACATACATCTACTACATACATAATATACAACCTTTTTTGAACTTGTTATCAAAAATTATAAATATTTTAATGTATGTATTATATAGAAGTCTTCGCACTGGCGGAGCCTTAGTCCTGAGTTTTAGCAAACAAACAATTCCATCAACTTCATAGTACTAGTATAGACAATAATATATATTTTTAATATTATTCGTTCTGTTTTCTCATTTGTCTTTGGGACATTTGCAGATAAATTTTACGCGAAGTGAGATCGAAATAAACAACCCACGAATTTAGCTTCAGGAACAGCGCAATGCTCTGTTTTAGATGGCGATTTTGATGTTATGAACCGTTATTCCTTACCTTATTATAGAAGAGTAGGTTACGAGTATAGCCGTGCAGTCTACTAGCAAGGGTTGTCAAGAAGATAGTTGGTTTGTTCAATTTCAGCATCTATTGCACTATAGAAATAAATAGATACATATATATATATATATGTATATAGAGATCGACCTCGTTGGTCTAGTGGCTAGATGGCTAGAAGGCATCGCATACCCGGAAGTCCTTGGTTCGAATCTCAGGTCGGGTCAATAAAAAGTAATTGAGTTTTTTATTCAAAAATTCTCAGTAGCAGTCCGGAGTCTGGAAGTTGGAAGTCTTTACACTCCCGGATCTCGGTAAGCACGTAAACCGTTGGTTCTGCTGGTTGCCCTGTACTCTTTCCAGTCGTGTCGGATTGCCATCCCACCGGATTATGAGAGTTAGGGCATAGAGAGTGCACCTGTATTTGCGCATACACTTGTGTACTATAATATCTCCTGCGCAGTTCGCTAATCTCTCATCAGGTTGGCCGCCGTGTCCGATATCGGTCTGGAAGACTATTATATTAGAAATAGATCCATGCCTAATGTGTATAACTTAATAAAACTGTTTATATCAAAAATGCGAAAGGTTCTATGCTTGTATTTTTGTTCTGTAATCACGCATACATTTCACGTTACTCAATCACTTACAGATTTAAATATTTGCTATTGAAGACGATCATAGCGTGAGATAGGTTCCATGATATAGGATGTAAATATTAAAAAGGGAAACATATTTCAGTTTAAACTTCGAAAAGTGAATCATTACTCATCCACTTTTCAAATCTTAATTGAAATCTAAATAATAATTAGTTAATATATATACTATAATTTATTATAATAATCGAGATGGCATTGTGTTATATAACAAGTGAAAAATAACCTGCGAGTTTAAGCATGGGCCCCACTACCACATGAGGCGCTCAACTTTATTGTTACGTGCTCGGTGGTGAAGGAAGACATCGTAAGGATGACTACATGTGTCGGATGACGTTCTTAAAGCAACGTTTTGGAAGCTCCAAAATGTTTACATACTATTTTACTGTACTACATCCCCCCTTCCCTTTACATTATTAGCATGATTGTGTTATCAAGAATCTCTTCGATTTTCTTTATATAAATATACGATGCCATTTACCGGTTCGTCGCATGTACATACCGCTCGTCGTATTTACGAATGCTAATGGTTCGCGAGTTTGTTTTTTCAAACGATCAAAGGGGAATCGGAAGGATAGTGTTTCGTTAGCATTATGTAAATTCAAACGTCATTTGATTTGTAGATGTATGGGTAACAAGATTTAGTTATTCTATCAACAAACAGCTGCATTCATATTTGAATAACGAATGTGCCAAGATGTCTAGGCTAGCTGCAAACAAATATTTATATTGCAAGTAAATATCATTTTTCTATCAATTTTTTAATCCTCCAACGTATATTGTGATGCCGCCTGGAAATAAACATGAAGGCACGGACAACATCTGTGGAGATACCAATACAATAAAAAAACCAGGCTAGCATCACTGATTTTATGCTCAGCGATGGCGGAAAAATTATACGTGTCTTTAGCTATGGAGCAACATGCTAGAATAAAAAAAAAGCTTTAAACATATGTGCCTAATGAATATTTAGTTTTTTTTTTCTTCACTAACTCATATATAATGATATGTATCGTCTATTTTAAGTTAGTTTTAAATATAATCTCCATTTTTGTTGTAGCTGCACTTCGCAGTTTGAAAAGCTTTAAATACAATGTGACGTGACAAGCATGAATATTTCACGATCTTGTATATAATATATGATTTTGGAGCTTCCTCGCATTAGTGACTATCTTTGTCCTTTTTATGAAAGATCTGTGTATTGTATAGGTTAAGGTATGATGGGGCTAACATGTCCAATTGGATATAAGCCTAAAAAAATAGAGATAAAAAAACGATCTTGTATAAAAATGTTAAGTTAAAAACTAAATATTCCCCGTGTCAAGTCATCTTAAAAATCTTTTTTTTTATGATGCAAAGCATTAGAATTTTTTACCTTGACGAAGGTATTTACATAACCTAAATATGTTGTATAGAGATCATCCTAAGAGACATGACTGAGTCGAGGTAATTAACGTTCCTAGGTATCTAGGTCGCCTATATCTAGAGTACTAGGAGGCATGTCATCACTAGAACGACTTGTGTACTTTGTTGTTTCATACACCATTTTTTATTTATATTTATTGTCGGGAGTAAAAACGAATAACAACACATATTTAGATGTTTATTTTTTAACTTTAAGGTATTTAAAATTGAAATAAATATTTATGAAAATGTAAACAAAGTAAGTTATCTTACATGGGCTTAAAAAACTAAAATTATGAAAGAGCATTAAACTATTTATTTGATAACAAGATACGTTTGTCATATTTATAAATTTGTTGCCCTAAAAATCATATTCGTTAAATTTAATATGACATTTTATAATTACAGCGTAAAGTATTATTCTTGATAAGTATAGCACATTCAATTTATTGATTATTTGATTTATAAGGCTTTTTATAAAGACGTATTCATATGAAAATTTAACATATTTCACTCACACAAAATGCTTGAGTGCACAATTATAATTTTATTCGGTTTCATACAAATAATAAGGCCGTATTTAAATAACACCGCTTCCGTTGAATATATTGAAGTCCGATCACTTGGTATTTTAATATCAGACTTAAAAAAAGAGCACTATTATTTCATTATTTCACTAAGATAAATGAAGTTATAAACATTTTTGATTGATCGTTTCAAACAAAGGCACAATCAAATATAATAGAATGACAATGAAAACGAACTAAAATATCAAACGAAAAGTTAAAATGAGACGGTAATAGCTTTCTGCGAAGACGATTGTATTCTGTCTTGCCTTGCCATTATATCGAAGAAGTTTTGCCAGCGACTTCGTTTGTCGACGTTAGATCTAGATATTATATTACTTTTTTATAATCTGTCTTATACCGCACTGTGTTGTGAACTACTGTAGTTACTAAGGTACGCTATATCTTGAGCTGTTGAAAGTATTTATTTATTTTTATCATTATACAATTTATTTTTATTTATATGTAATACATTATTGAATTAGTTAAATTTACACTTTAAAAAAATACTCTCAATGTTTGTTGAAATTGAACCTATATTGATATCGTTAATTCTGTAGGTACTAGCTTTTACAGCCTTGCCTTGTTTGAGGTAACACAGGCTCCAAATTATGTCCATCATGAGAATGCTTGAGATCAAAATTCTAATATGTTTTTTACTAATAAAAATAATAGTCTTATATATGCGTATTTTTGTACTTTTAAAAGTTTTAATTTTTGCTATGTATCAGTACGAGTCACTTTTTACTCACCGTTCTACATAAATGAGCCTTCAGCGCGGCGAAGATTGATGAATTTACCATTTTTCGTTGTGCTATAATCTAGAATGTAAGGGCGCCAATCGAATTTGATAAACGAGGTCATTAGATTCGTAAAATAGCCCCAAATGTCAGAGGCGGGTGACGGTATCAGTATCGAGGGGACACTACCTAATGGCCTAATCGTAAAAACTGTTATGGGCAATTATTGTTTTTTGTGGGTCAACAAAATTTTCTTCGGATTAGTGGTTTTATGATTGGCGTTGCGTGTTTTTGAGACACGTTTATATACGAGAGGAAATAGAATTATTTTCGTAATTTGTACGCTTTGATAGAAACAATAGACTGCTTAAACTGCCTGATTATTTTAAACACTTAGTTGTAGATCTTCGCTCAAGTCTGTCTGAGTAAAAACCACCCACCCATCAGATATTCTACCGCAAATCAGCTCATGATAATTATACTTCCTGTTATCGATAGTAATTCATACCAGGATGAAAAATTCTCACTTCTCAAAATGTTAAAAAATTAATATAGTCGCTTGGCTGATCTAGACCCCGAGCTTGGCGGTGATAGTGTCATAAGTGGCTTACTATACAGTTCATATTATGAGTGACTATGATCAAAGATGACTTAGGATCACTTAAGATCTTCTTTTGGTTTAAATAAATTAAAAAAAAAATTACATCTCGATTATTTTCAAAGCGAAAGACTATTAAAGAGAACAAACACAATACGAAAATACAATGGAAATTGTTTTATTTTCAGACAAAAAACAAGCTTAAGCTTTGGGGATGATTGGTACTCGTGTTGTGATTTGTCAAACAGTTCGACAGTTGATATCCAGAAAAGAGAAATAATAATTTCCATTTCAGAATACTATTTTTTTAAGCTGTATTTTTGGTAATGACGGATTTCCTTTCTTCTACCTCTGTATTATCTTTAGACATAGGTGTCCTTATTCAAGGATTCTTATTGCGAAGCGTTTACTTATTCAATAGCTAATGTTACTTACTCACTTCACTCGTTGCTGAATATTTATATCATATCTCTATCAATTTTTTAATCCTCGTTGCTTAATATAACATCCTGTAAACAGCTCACTGCTGGGTTAAGGCCTCTACCCGTTTTACGAAGAAAATTTGTAGCTTATTCCACTACGCCACTCCAATGTGGGTCGACACACGTGTTATAACATCAATTAAGCACAGGATACAGTGGTGCTTTTCTGGGTTTGAATCCTTAGTCATCGACTAAGAAGTCCTACCAGATAGACCATATCAGCTCACGATAATTATAAACTAAAACTATTCCATGGTATATTTGACTAATATGATTTTTTTTATAATTAAAGTGAATAAAGACCTTTTAGTCATAACATTAGTAAAATATATTATACTGTAAAAATTATAGTAAAGCGATCCAATATTACGTGGACTAGTCTCTCTTATATAATTATGAATATAGCGAGCGATAGTCTTCCATTATGTTAGTTGGCACGCCATTCATTGTCATGTCTTTATTATATTGCGCGGGAAAACGCGCTCAAAGGAATTTTAGTAGCGTTGTTATTTTTTGTTATTTACATTGAAAGAATTTTCATTTCATCTTTCAAAGACATTCTGACGTTATTAATTAATGGGGGAAAACGGGGAACTATTATAATTGGAATTAAGTTTGATAAATTTGATTGGGAAAATTAGTTCACTTGCATTTGCGATATTAACTTAAAATTTATTTTGAAAATACACAGACAGACATTTTGATTTTATTTTTATGTGAGTATATAGAGAAAGGTCAAATAACAATAAATACATATTATATTCTCTTCGTATGTTTGAAATATTAGAAAACGATGGTTGTGTAGACACAATTAGGTGAATTTGTATCCTTTGAGTTATAAAATTACCGTCAACGTCGCATACTTTCTTACAATTTATCTTTTCGACAGCGAAAAAATAGTTCTATTCTGCTCTCAAATCATTACAAATCTAACTAGAGTAAAGTTAGGGCTCTGACTAATAATGGCTGAACAGACGCGATACAATATTTATTTTTCTTAATCTTGTTAGTCTACCAGCATTTTAAACGTACATTGAAATTTTAGGATATTTACAGCTCCTCCGCCCCAATACTTAAATATAATTCAATACAGAGTATTATTTAGTATTATTATTTATTGAGATGATTTGTTTGAATAACACATATTCATATAACTTATATAGGAAGACGGCTCTCGTCACGAAGCGAATCAATTTTAATCTCCTCGACGTCAGACATACGAAGCGCGTCATCTTGTAAAGCTTACAGTGTGCCTAGCGAATTGAAGGTAACTGGCTCTCTCTATCTTACTATTATCTCCCTCTATTTATATAGATATATATTGATATTTTGGGCTTTTTATATTCACCTTTAGTTCACGCGTAACACTTAATCAGAGGAATATAATCAAAATTAATTCAAAGTTTAAAAATGGAATCACTTTTTTTTTAAAAGAAACGAAACACGTATGTTGATTACAAGGCTGAGAGAACGTCGTTCAGAAATGCTTATATTTGAAGCGGGCCGACGGTTCAAGACGGTTTAAGTGGCTCTTCAATCTTATGTGAATGCCGCGAGCCTTTGATATAAGAATTACAGAATTATAATTGGACTTTAAATATGAAATATTACTGTTCATAATTTCGTTATATTTACATTTTGTATGTAAATTATTAATACCATACATATAATAATATGGCTAAGCTCCAAACTTTATCCTCAAAGGGAGACGAAGCCTTAGTTTAGCAGTGGGACATTCGCAGGCTGTTATTATACTTTTACTTTACTTATTATTATTTATTAATAAAAGTTTTATAATTTTTCTCAAAAAATTGTTTTCTAAACATACGCCAAACTAACTAAATTAAGAACTTAATTTAATATATACAGATCAAAATTAATAATATACCGCGGAGCGTTGTGGCAAGACTTGTAGCGACATTTCTTTATTGAATTACAATTCCGAGTGCAAAATGACTTTCTGTCACCAGTGGAAGCAATAAGACGGGGCGATGAATCTAGTAGGAATTGCTTTAGACGACCATTTTAAGATCTAGACTAGACTCCAACTCAAGTTATAATTTGGAATTAGACGAGTAGAGAACTTAGTAAATGAATTAGTAGAGACGAAAATTTATGCCATTTGTCGCTTTACCATTTCACGCTGCAGTGTGTTTCCCTGACGGAAGCGGACACGGTCCGTCGACGTTCACTGAAACAAATTCTTGAATTATTATTTTTTAAATCTCATTGTTTGATGAGACTCCTTTTGACCGATGCGACTTGCTGGCTATGGTATACGGTACCGAAACATGGACACTAATTTCGGAACTAGTCCACAAATTTTAAAGTCATATTATATATCTGAGATGGCCTAGTGGTTAGAACGCGTGAATCTTAACCAATGATCGTGGGTTCAAGCCCGGACAAGCACCACTGAATTTTCATTTGCTTAATTTGTGTTTATAATTCAACTCGTGCTTGACGGTGAAGGAAAACATCGTTAGGAAACCTGCATGTTTCTAATTTCGTTAAAATTCTGCCACAAGTGTATTCTACCAAACCGCATTGGAGCTGCGTGGTGGAATAAGCTCCAAACCTCCTCCTCAAAAGGGGGAGGAGGCCTTAGCTCAGTGGGACATTAACAGACTGTTACTGTATTGTAATATCATATAAGTTTTAATTGGTATCATATGTTGTAATATCAATGGCTCGTCTAGTAATACCGAGGATTCGTCTGCTCCAACGACGAGACGAGTCTAAGTAAAGAGAAAGATTGCCATACAAAGCTTGGAGCCCTTGCGGCCTGGAAGACTTATCACCTGATGACGGGAGCATTCCTTTTTTCAAAGGACTCCCTTTGAAAAAGACCTACGTCTAACCGGGAACTGTGATTGGCTCAATGAATACATTGATTTAAAAAAATAGGTAAAAGTATTTCCTATGTATTAAAACAGTTCAATGCTATAACAATTATTTATATTTCGAAAGTTGACCAAATAACGCTGAACTCGCAACTGCGTTATAAATTTACATTTAAGCAATCTTCAAATCATTATTGCTTTCGATATCGGCTGGATTGCACTTCGGTTTTATTATCAGCGTGGATGCGTCCCTTAATTGTTGTGAACCGCAATTCAAATGATCCAGTCGCCTGGCGCGCAGCCAAATTAGATAAACATGGTATTTTTAGAGTGGACTGACTAAACACTTGTGGTTTTATCCACGTGGGATTAGTTATACTCTGTTATGAGAGTGCTTAATAAGCTAATAATACAAACAAAAACATGCGTATGTGATGAAATAGATCATTTGGTCTAGAGATCTGAATAATATTGAGCGTATATACATGCTAATTTAGATTAACAAAGTATATTAATTGGGTTTATGGGTGAGTTTTGTCGCATCTTATGGCTCCGACCAAGAAGCTTAACATAAAGCTCTATCAAATCAATATGGCAAACGTTTAATTACCATCATATTAAAAAATAAAACCAAATAAAATATGGTAATATCTTAAAAAATGTATATCAAACAAATCATCGATGTTCCGAAAAGTATTTTCAACACAGTAATTTAATTTTATCTTTCGTTCCTTAATAAAACTGTCTACGTTGTTAAGAAATATATGTTCTTATTATGAAAACGTATATAAAAATATACGTATTTATTGTATTAAATTATTATTATAGAATACTTAATCAAGAACAACGACTTGCGAAGACAAACAGTTGGACGGATTTATATGAAATAGAAATACATAGCTCATACTCTGAATTAACGAAGACGATGCCGCGGGCGAAAGTTAATATATGAATAATATTTTCATGACACAAGAAGTTCTGCAGGGGTTGAATTCAACCAAAACATTGGTTTACAGAAAACAGCAACACTTTGTATTGTAAATACCATTCATAGACAAACGGTATCGTCGCCAAACAACAATATTTTGCGTCGCTGCAATTCGATTTGAATGGTTAATGAGCGGATAATCAGGCAGAACGGAACATACTGTTCAAGTTTGCCAACGTTTTGCAATGTAATCTAATAGGCTAATCATACAGTACAATAATAACGGTGTCTTATTGTCAGGTTCCCCATGCGAACATATGGGTCCCCAGGACCTTACAAATGAAAGTTTTTACTCTGGAAGTTTTTACTCTGGAAGTTTTGAAAAATATTTGATAATTTTGCAATAAATCATACTAAAATATTACAGTTTTTTAATCTTCTATCTGTTACTTGAGTTTGTAGGCTAACGTTTTTACCACTTGGCCTTAATTTAACTTGAGCCATCATTATTAAAAGCAATATTAAAAATATAACTTTTGGGCATGATTTTAGATATTATAAGTACTAGAATTAATAAAAACTTAACATCTCTAAAGATGTTGTGGGATTGTATTCAATAAATTAAGTAAATATGTTTCTTATTATTGATTTTAACTGTGAACATGATTTTCTTTCAATGGGATAATACCTCCGATGGCTTCCATTATAAAGTCTGAACGAAAGGAAATTAATAGTGAGTTGCTGAAGTTTGCTTAGAATGCTTAGCGGCGGTCGCTGTGTTTATTAAATTCCTCAAGCGTCTCCTTTATTTAAAATGTTCTCTAGTCCTAGCTCAAGAATATTTTATATAACAATTCCACTATTAGGAGTAGACAGATGTGCTATCTATAGTTCAATTATATTCAGGTCGTCAGGCAGTGTAACAGTTCAATTCTGATTTATCTAACATTGTAACCACTTTTATTATGAACTTGTTCGGTGATGAAACGTTTATTTGTGATAATGATGATGCCTTCCTGACCGATTTTGTCGACATCCTAAAGGACGAAGCAGAACTTTTCTGCAAACACCAAAACATCCTCTGTTACTCTCACAATCAAATCCGCCATGACTAGAAAGAGACATAAGACAACCCAATGGCATATCCGCCGAGACTAGAAAGAGACAGATTATTTTTTATTTATATTTAAAGTTTATATGTGTTATATACAGTTTTATCGATATTTCATCTAGGCTAACATAAATGTAACGTCAAATTTTGCCAATACACTTATCCAGCATCCGTGTCCATTGACCAAACACGGGGACAATACGGTAAGCTTGCGAATCGCTGCCAAACATAGGCTTGGTTCGATTGTTTCATCGCCGCGTGCCAATATTTACTCAAATGATTAGAAGTAGAATAACCGCACAAGATCGGAATGGTTGGCGTTCTATGAGGGAGGCTTTCGTCCAGCAGTGGACGGCGATAAGCCGATATATAACCGCACATTAATGTCTTACCTTGAACATTATCCTTAAAAGGATAGGAGCGCCTTAGTCCAATTGTGGTGCATTTACAGGCTGTAACTTATTTTATGAAGTAGCTAGGATGGACTGGCAAATGGGCCACCTGATGGTAAACAGTCACTACTACCCATAGAGCCTTGTGTCTGTAGTTACAGTGGATCTCTCACCCTTCGAACCGAAACACAACAATACTTAATATTGCTGTTTGGGAGTAGAATAGCTCTACCAAAAAATAAAAGTAATTTTTCTTGACTTTAACGTCCTACGGAAACTTTTTAATCTTAACATAATAAAAAAATAATCGGAAAATTCATCTTTTTTGTAACCACTGCGCCATATCTACATATCGATCTTCTAATATCGATTAATCCATTTATATAATATACTTAATTATCTACAGTTTGTTGTCTTATGTAATTATTCCTTAAATATTTACTAGTTTAGATATGAGTAATATACTCAATTATTGATATACCACAACAGAAACCACCACTCATTCTACTAATGCCTAATATGGTTCATGGCAACTAAAGCGTTACATAATTGACGAAGCTTTATCTCGCCGTACATATAAATAATTACGTTGATAAAATAGTCGAAGAGCTACTTGTAAATTATTAAGTAATCAATTTCAACATACATATAAAAAACCTATACAGATAAACTATAAAATGATAACGAAATACGCCATACATTTATAACTTCCACTGTTGGTAGGGCTTTGTGCAAGATCATCTGGGTAGGTACCACCCACTCATCAGATATTCTACCGCAAAACAGCATTGGTATTGTTGTGTTCCGGTTTGAAGGATGAGTGAGCCAGTGTAATTACAGGCACAAGGGACACAAAATCTTAGGTCCCAAGGTTGGTGGCGCATTGGCGATGTAAGCGATGGTTAACATTTCTTACAGTGCCAATGTCTAAGGGCGTTTGGTGACCACTTACCATCAGGTGGCCCATATGCTCGTTCGCCTTCCTTTTTTATAAAAAAAAAAACTTCAATGTAAAGTGTAGCTCGGAGCTAAAGAACAGCTTATCGATAATACGCTTTTTATCGATAGATTATTTTACCGAGAACTTCATCAATACTTCGAACTTAACAGAATATCGCAAGTTCAACTAGAATTATAAGTTATCTGAAGTCATCGGTACATAAGAGTACGATAGAAGGCATAGCTGGTACAGATGGTTAGACCGTGGTTCGAATTTGTTTTATTACTTCGTATATGACTTATTGTGATAATGGATCTATTCTATGAGACATTTTTAAGATGTTTTTGTATACTATCGTATTCAGTTTTAATTGGTAAATATTAATCCTAAAAGATATTAATAAATAATGCGTAAAACTTTGACTTAGTATTCGTTAATTCACATGCAAGATCAATTATATATTAATTTAATTGTATTTCATAAAATACACTTGTCATATAATTGGTAAGAAAAAGTAGTTAGTGTGTGTCTTTGCCAATTTACTTCGGAGGAATCTACAATCCGAACCAGCTGTAGATTTACTTTATATTAATTCCTGTAAATTAATGAATGAAAAAAGTATATTCAGATATTGACACGAATAATAAAAACAGTAATATAAAGTAATTATTAATAACAAAAATGAAAATGAAATAAAAGAGAATTACAGCATAAAAATGGTATCTAAATTAATTATCAATTGATCAATTTAAACAATTGGTAGTATCAAATAAAATAAACATTTGTTCGGTATAAAATTAATTGCAAAAAACACTAATCTGCATAGCTCCAACGTTTTACCTTTTATATTCCAAATTTAAAATGTAAAAGTTTTTTTTTGTCCAAACGTCAACTATTGATCCGGAAAATATACATCTAACATAAAAAGTGGAGAGATCAACATCAAACAACAAGATCTAATATTGTTATGTTATAATTAGAAGGGTACCTAACTCACTCAGTTACTAGTTTACTGGTGGTAGAGCTTTGTGCAAGCTCGTCTGGGTAGGTACCACCCAATCATCAGTAATACTACCGCAAAACAGCAGTACTTGGTATTGTTGTGTTCCGGTTTGAAGGGTGAGTTAGCCAGTGTAATTACAGGCACAAGGGACATAAAATCTTAGGTCCCAAGGTTGGTGGCGCATTGGCGATGTAAGCGATGGTTAACATTTCTTACAGTACCAATGTCCAAGGGCGTTTGGTGACCACTTACCATCAGGTGGCCCATATGCTTGTCCGCTTTCCTGTTCTATAAAAAAAAAAGTTAATGTACGTGTATGTTAATGTATGTGTATGTATGTAAGGCACAAGAGATATAACACCTTAGTTTCCAAGGTGGGTGGCGCATTGGAGATGTAAGAGATGGTTATTATTTCTTATAAATACAATGTCTATGGGTGGTGATGACCATTTATCATCAGGTGGCCAGTGTGCCTACTTAACACAAAAAATATGTTTTGTTTAAGGAGAAAATCCATTTACTACCAATATAAATATCTGAATAAAAATCATTAAATATATAACAATTTTCGAATGGAAATAAATCTTAACATTGTTATTTGCAAAATCTTTTTGGAATTACTTTGGAAATATGACGAAAATATGTATCACGAAGTAGTGTTGATATAAGCTAGTGCCCTATAAGCTACTCGTTGCCGCTCGCGGCTTCACCTGCGTGTGAGGCGGTAGGTATTAGTACTAAGTCCTTTTCTGTACCCCAGACAACATGTATGCAAAATTTCATGACGATCGGTTGAATAGATAAGATGGGAAAGCTTGATGAATAAACCCTTGTCTTACATTTATAATATTAAGTAGTTAGTAAGGATTAGGATTAGTCATTAAGTAAGGATTCTAATGCGACAAGGTAATCGTAGAGATCGTTCAGCACGACATTGATTGTGTTATAATATATGTTTATAAATACAGTAACAGTAACAGCATGTTAATGCCCCACTGCTGGCTAACGCCTTTTTTCCCTTTTTGAGGAGAAGGTAGAGCTTATTCCACCACGCTGCTCCAATGCGGGTTGGTAGAATACACCACGATGTTTTCCTTCACCGTCAAGCACGAGATGGATTATAATCACAAATGAAGCATATGAAAATTCAGTGGTGATTGCCCGGGTGTGAACCACGATCATCGGTTAAGATTAACGCATTCTAACCACTAGGCTATCTCCAGTTTATACATTTTTTTTAAATTGTAACAATTTGCCGTAGTTTTCGAGATCAATGTTATAAAAGAGTAAATTTTTAAAAAGAAATAATTTCAACTAACTCATAAACATTTGAATGAGTCAAAACGATGATCATATATACTCACCACCACCTCGTTACTTTATTTTTTATAACACCAAGATATTTCACTCATAAATTCACGTAATAAAACTGTATCAAATCACGTCTAACCCATTCGGGACATCTGTTGGACATTGAACTATTTGTGATAGCTATAAGAGCTCTTGGAATTTTTAACGGCACATTATCAATTTTATTAGGAAACTACTGGATTTTTATGATTTTAACAAAGTATATTGGTTGTTCAGCAAACCGACCTGGGTAGGTACAATCTTAGTTTTTCTACCAATAAAAACAGTCAATTAATAAATTTTAAACTCAAGTAAAAAGCATGACATACATAAAAAATGACATACATAAAAACTTATTAATATAGTGTTTGTTTTTTTTTCAGGCAAGATATACTCGTTAATTTTATTATATTTTTTACCACATAAAAATTGTTTCTTGATGGAACTACATTTTGAATCGATGGTAGTCTTGTATTAATTAATCCTGTAAAATAAAAAAGTATTTTGAAGAGCTTATTTCAATAAAGCAGATTTTGATTTTGAATAGTTAATATTTCTAAGTACCGGTTCCATAATGTTTAAGTTAAAAATACACAGTTACGTGCTGCATGCCACAGCTCGTAAAAAAGGTTCAATCTCGTTAACATACTAACATTTTTATTTAAACATCCAAGAATATTATGAAGAAGAATCTAATATATCTATTAAATTGGAATGAAAATTTCGAAAATGTTTGAAAGTAAGGATTGCGATTTAATTAAAACTTGCGATACTGATTGTTTTCTAATGTTTCATTTATAATTGAACCGGAATATTTAATCTTAATTGTAAATTAACGGAGTTTCGTATAATCGTAGTAATGATAACAAAATCATTGCTATTATTTATGTTATCTATTGCTTGAATCAAAAAGTATACAATCTAGGTCAAAGATAAAAACACGTGTATGTAAAATGGGCAAGTAGACTGGCAAACGGACCACCCGATGGTAAGCGATAACCCACCACCCATAGCCATTGGCACTGTAAGCCAGCCTAAAATCACTTGTACTTGTTGTTACACTATCTTACTCACTCTTCTAACCGGAACAGTGGCGGTAAAACAGATGGGTCATACCTACCACCAAGTAATCAATAATGTTTTAATTCAAAATAATTCTGTTACAAATAAATTTAAATTATTTAACTGAAACAATAAATAATTGAAAAATTCAAATGGAAATCGAGTCTAAATTAATATTCTATTCAAGCGTAGTTCAGGAATAAATTTAATTTGAACGCTAAAAATCATTTGCCTACAAAGGCCTATTTATCAAATTTATATGAAATTATATGAAATAAAATAGTAGATGTCCTAATGGATATAAACGATATTTTCAGGCAAAATCAAAAATATATTTCTATTTATACTTGTCAAAACTCGTTCTGAGTAAAATCTTATGATGGAACGGAAATAATGTTAAAACTTACACAAAACAAAAGATCTAAATACATACATATATACATACTTTTATGTATATTACTGGCTGATATTATAAGTATGAAAGTAAACGAAAGTAAAATACTTTATATTTAATCACTTAACTTTTTTTATTCAATTTAAGTAGGCTCTTATTTTTGTATCGACAAATATGTTCGACACCGACAAACATATTCACGGTGCGGCACCACCGGCCACCGTGTAAAGGCACGTCGCCGCTACGGGGAGACGGCGCGGCGTCGTACCGCAGCACGGTGCCGTGTACGGTGCACCGCACGAGTTTGTTTTGCACTGCCTATTTTGCACGTATTAATAAAAAAGGCTGACAATTTAGATGTAGAATTCGCCCCCTGTATTCGACGTCCTTGATTATATATACAATAGTCTAACTGTGATTCAAACGTAACGATAACACATCGTAAATTCATACAAAACGCAATAATGGACATTATATAGACACGAAAGTTTATATGCGCGTAAACATTTATAAATCAGAATCACTTTGAGTATTTATTTTCGGTTTGTTTGTTTAAAGCTCCGTTTTAAACCGTTCAACGTTGAAATAACAAGAGATTAATTGTTTGATTGAAAATTTTAAATCAGTAACAAAATCTTATTAATATAATTGATATTTAAGTGATTGATTCGTTTGTAATTTGATTGGTGGTAAAAGTAACTACTGAGATTTTGTTGCTGGTGTGTCTCGATAAAATCTACTTTCCGAACCGGTGTGGGTGCCATTTAATATAATCCTATAAAATTACGAAATATTATATATATAAAATTGGTTATGTTGATGTAAATTGACGTCGTTTTACAGACGGTCATTTTACATACATGACTATGTGTTTTTGACTTATAATATGGGGATTGATTTTGTTTTGATTATACACTAAATGAAAAAAAAAAACTGATTACAAAAGATTGCCATAAAAGTAAATAATAACATTTTGTTATTGGTAATAATATATTTTGTATTATATTATTCGTACTATTCGTACAAAATTACAATAATTACATCAATTTGAAAGGCTGATCGTAGTCTGAATTTGTCGTAAAGGTAATTCTTTAAACTTATTTTTTTTAAATAAGAACTATTCTTTATAGCCAAAGCTATCAAATCATAGCTTTGGGATATAAGAATAATGATTTAATGACTGATTAAATATTATATTTAATACGGTATAGATATCATAAATTATGTTTATTTAGCGTTCATTCGACTACTTAGTGAAAGAGACAACAACAACTATTACACTTTATGTAAACAACAGTTTAGTATATAAAGTATAAATAAGCTGGAGATAATGCCGCTGTCAAAATGTTGTCCCAAGACAGCTATGACGTGTTGTAAAGCATACGTCATCACTTACGGCTTAACTTCGTAGATAAACGCTAACTATATCAAATTATGTTTTATTATAAATTATATGTTAAAAAAAGAAATATCGAATTCGTAACGAGAAATATAAAAAAGTGTATTTTCATTTATTACTTTTTGTGTTGATATTTCACAGAGAAAGAAATAAAAAAGCAATAAATCTTATACAGTTTTCGCTGAACTAACGACATTACATTGAAAAGTTTTCATTTTACGTCTCTTGTTATTCTTTTATTTAAAATATAATGAAATATTTATAAATATATAAAGGCAATGACTGACTATCAGTGACGTATGCAGCCTATGGCCAAGGGGCACGTGCCCGGGCGGCAGGTCTTTTAGGCGCCTTTAATAAAATCGTTACCCATTTTTTTTAATCATTTATAGGCCAGAGTTTGATGGTTGATTTGCCTGATGTTAAGCTTGACACGGTCTAGTATGTAGCACGCTTACCTAGAAGAAACCTCTTTGGATTTGAAGACACCAACGTTGTACCTATCGATAAATACAGACATAGGCAAAGTATTCTACAGTACTTAAAACTCATTATAAAATATTAAAACCCTTATTTCACCAATAATTACTAAATAAATAACCATATAAAACTTAAACTTAAAAAACGGACATATTTTTGTGCTCGGCGCGCCAAATCTTAAAACACGCTACTGACACTGACTAATAACGTACAGCATGAAAACTACTGGTGGTAGGGCTTTGTGCAAGCTCGTCTGGGTAGGTACGACCCACTCATCAGATATTCTACCGCAAAACAGCAGTACTTGATATTGTTGTGTTCCGGTTTGAAGGGTGAGTGAGCCAGTGTAATTACAGGCACAAGAGACATAAAATCTTAGGTCTCAAGGTTTCTGGCGCATTGGCGATGTAAGCGATGGCTAACATTTCTTACAGTACCAATGTCTAAGGGCGTTGGTGACCACTTACCATCAAGTGGCCCATGTGCTCGTCCGCCTTTCTATTCTATAAAAAAAAACTTTGAATTTGAAATCACACCATACTTATTGACATAGCTAAATCTTGTCATTTACTTTATTTTTGTTTATATTTTTAACTATGTTTCAAAGAGTGAGTGTACCCCTATATCTTCAACTTCATTAAATAAACCCATTCAAAGATTGAATATTTTTAGCACATGAAAATATGTACTATTCGCTTACACACGCGGCTTCACCCACGTGCGAGGACGAGGGTCAGGTGTTAGGTAAAAGTAGCTTATGTCCGACCTTTGGATTCTTCCTGCATTTCAGCGTAACAAACAGACCGAGATACTTTCAAATTTATATATATATATATATATATATAATTGTATATGTATATATATATATATATACATACATATACAATTATATATATAGATATACGTTTATGGAACTATTCAATTACATCACTTTGAACACCTTTTTTACGTAATAAGCGAATAGATCTAGTCGTTCCATTTTATAGACTTAATAACAACTTTGTAACGTAAATTTTTACATAATATTTTCGGGTTTTCATTCGGTGAGTATTTTGTGCCGACAATTTGACGTAAATTATTTTTATTGACAAACGTTATTAGTGCATACAGCCGTAAAACTTTAACGTTTAATGGTATGTGGCCATCCGCCAATACTATCGAAATGTGTGAATACACATCTGTAGGCTAGATCGTTAGGTTTTATGATATACACAATTTAAACTATAAATAACTACACTGTTTATAAAAACAAAAATATATTGTAATTAATATTTTATATAACCTGGAATAGATATATTATTGCAACCTATGTTTACGATATGGTAGTATTTTGTCAAACGAGTGTGTCGTTGTTCTAATAGCTAATCACCCAAATATTTATTGCCTTGCATGTAAAATCGCAGACCAGGTCCTGTGTTCAATGTTTCTGGCTGAGTCAATAAAAATATATTGGATTTTTTGCTGAAAAAATCTCAATAGCGCCCGGCGTAGAAAGTTGGAAGTGTTTTATTCTGTGTCCTGTAAAACACATATTTTTATAAAAATATATAATAAAAATTGTATATTTATTACATACTAGTACTACATCGCAGTATAAAATACAAGCTTATGTACCATTATATATACAATATTATGTACCATTAAATTGACCACAACGCCAACTGTCTGATTCATGTTTAGTGTTAATATCATTTTTGGCACTAATCCAGATATTACACGATCACAAACAGCCTTACCAAGAATATTTTACCTAAAAAATATAATCATTAAACAATTCTTTCTCGCAAGATATTATCTTATGAGAATAATTATGTATCGCTGCATATTATTACTGTAATGAACAATGTAAGTATATATTTTTACAGTTCAATTACTAAACATTATAATTATTATTATAATCAATGTCACATATCATTTTCTGACTTTTCACGATCATGTTCTGTGGTGACTTTCTATTTATGTTTCTCAACATACATTTTATATAAATGAATATTTTTACAAAAAAGACAATAAGACTTTGTTTTCAAAAAAACAAACTGATATATGAATGACTTTAAAAATTGTGTTAAAATGAGAAAACTAATAAAGAGTATTATCTTCCAATGAAGAGAGTATTCATGTGGATTTACAATCGACCTGATCTCCATATGAGACTCTTAGAATGGGCACCACCCAGCTAGCAGATAAACGGGCAAACAAAGCTTGTGTGTCTCTGTTCTTATGAGAAGGGTGAATGACTCATTGTAATTACAGTACCCTTTTTAATCCCCGTATTATAACTTTTCAAATAACCATGGGCAGAAATGTCATATGAAAATTTATAGTAAGTGGCCCATCTGATCATTAACTCCTGTCTTAATCAAAATATTCTCTAATAAAAAAGGTCTTAAAACAAGCACATGATTTTACAAAAATGAATTAACTTAAAGTTGGAATATAGTATCTAACGGGAAGCCGAGATAGCTTAGTGGTTATAACGCCTGAATCTAAGCCGATGATAGTAGGTTCAAACTGTAAATGTTATATAGAATAATCTTATAAACAATAATACACTATGACTATATACATTTTTGATTATTCAATTAATTAGTAGTAGGACTTTATGCAAACAAGTACCACCCACTCATCTATCTCTATTAAGTCTATAATATGTGGCGATGCATATCATTTACCAGGTGGCCTATTGGCCTCTTACCTATAAAAGAAAATCAAATAGTCTAACCTACTTAAAACATTACATTTCCTTTATGAAGATCATCAAACTTATGACTTGATTTATATTTACTACTAAAGAAAAACTTTCTTAATATAATTGTACACAAAAACTTATTATTGTTGTACATATTTCATAATGAAAATCTAAATATTTATTTTTATTAAAGTAGGCTCTTCATCTATCAATTAGCATTTTAATGTACAAGGATGGACATTGGGGTAGGCCTTCTAGAATTAAGGACGTCACGGTAGCATGCGAAAGCGATCCCGTGGCGCTTCTCGTTAAGACGGAAAGGGTACAGCTGGTTTTTTAGTGGTTAGTCCAATGTTCCACGGCGCCTTACACTCATCATCAGATATTCTACCGCAAAACAGCAGTACTTGGTACTGTTGTGTTCCGGTTTGAAGGGTGAGTGAGCCAGTGTAATTACAGGCACAAGGGACATAAAATCTTAGGTAGGTTAGAGAGGCGATGTAAGCGATGGTTAACATTTCTTATAGTTCCAATGTCTAAGGGCGTTGGTGACCATATGCTCGTCCGCCTTCCTATTCTATAAAAAAAAAGGACACCGGCGGATACATATCCCCCCACTGTTTCCGTGAGGGAAATGTGAAACGCGTCTTTCCGGCGAAAGAAAAGGCCTTCTATAATTGACGCCACTCCAAATTCAATACATAAATACAAATATTATGGTTAAATCATTTTGACTACGTCGGATCGGTCGGACACGTCGGTCGAACTAAGAAGAATAATTAAAAACTCAGTATTAACTCTTTTCTAACAATTTTGTTTAATAACATTTATCAATTGGTCATCAAAATCGTTATTTATTTTTATAAAACATATTTAATAATGTCTTGAAAAACAATACGAAGAGATATGAAATAACCAACACTGTGCCGATAAATATAACGTTTTCACAAAACTTATAGTATAAGACTATCTACAATCGACATATATATATAGTATTTTTATTATATATTTATTTTGACCTGACCGGTTTTCAGTGTCAGTTGCAGCTCCCTTGGGCACTTCTGATCATTGTGTGATCAGGTCGGTCTTCAACTTCCACCCTCTGGACTCCGGTCCCACTGGAACCAGACGGGTGTGGCGATACAAGTCGGCAGACTGGGACGAGATGCGACACTTTTTTGCATCCTACCCTTGGCGGCAGATATGCTTCTCTTCCACTGATCCGTCGAGCTGCGAACAAGCCATATCTGAAGTGATATGTCAGGCTATGGAGCTCTTTATTCCATATGCTGACGTATCACTGGATGGCAAGATCCCTAGGTGGTACAACGCTGAGTGCGCCGCAGCTGAGGCCCGTAAAAACTCAGCGTTTGTAGCGTGGGCAGCAGCCCGCACCACCAAAGCTCCGGACATTGCGACTAAGAAGAGAGCCTTTAACTCTGCTGCCAAGTCCTACAAGAAGGTTCTCAAGAAGGCTCGTTTCAACCGAACTAGACGTCTTGGAGCCAAATTAGCTTCCTACCCCCGTGGTAGTAAAGCATTCTGGTCTCTGTCCAAGTCGGTTGAGACAAACTTCTGTCGTCCATCGCTGCCTCCACTGCTGAAGCCTGACGGATCCTTGGCCTTTACGGCAACAGAAAAGGCTAACTTATTAGCGGCCCTGTTTGCCGAAAATTCGCGTCTCGATGCAGGAAGTGCCTCACCGCCAAATATACCACCTTGCGACTCAATGATGCCAGAGATACGAATTCGCCAAAGAGAGGTCCTAAAAATTCTGCGCACCTTGAACGTGAATAAGGCCAGTGGCCCTGATGGGATTCCAGCAATAGTCCTGAGGAATTGTGCACCTGAGTTGTCCCCTGTTTTAACACGCTTGTACCGCCTCTCTCTTAAATCCGCTCAAGTCCCTAAAGCCTGGAAGATTGCCAACGTACAACCAGTACCTAAGAAGAGTAGCCGTACCGACCCGGCCAACTACCGACCCATAGCAATCACCTCCATACTTTGCAAAGGTTTGGAGCGTGTATTGAATAACAAACTCCAGGCGTACCTCGAAGAAAACGATCTCCTATCGGACCAGCAGTACGGCTTTCGTCGGAATCGATCAACAGGAGATCTCTTAGTGTACGCTACTCACATCTGGGGCGAGGCCATGGACAAGTATGGTGAAGCGTTAGCCGTTTCACTTGACGTGTCCAAGGCTTTCGACCGGGTCTGGCATGCGGGCCTTCTTAGCAAGCTTCCTAGCTACGGGATACCTGTTGGCCTTTGCAACTGGATATCAGATTTCCTGAGTGGACGATCGTTTCGAGTTGTCCTAGATGGCTTCTCGTCTGATCTAATGGCGATTAATGCCGGTGTTCCTCAGGGATCAATTCTCTCCGCCACACTCTTCCTGCTGCATATAAACGATCTGCTGAAACCCGGTATCTTTGGGTACGCAGACGACAGCACTGTCACGGAGAGATACATATCCGGTCCCCGAGCTAGTACAACAGAAACTCGAGAGCACAGGGAGGCCTTGGTAGAACGCATCAATTTGAGATTGGAAGAGGTTTCAAATTGGGGCGATGCTAATAAAGTCAAATTTAATCCTGCCAAGACTCAAGCGTGTTTGTTTACTGCCAAGAGGAGTCCATTCCACCTGACTCCGACTTTCCGGAATGTATCTGTACCCATCACCGACAGTATTGAGCTTCTAGGAGTTACATTAACATCCAAACTCAACTTTGGACAATACATTGAATCCAAAGCTAAAACTGCTGGTAAAAAACTTAGCATCCTCAATAAGGTCAAACAGTACTTCACACCAGAACAGCTTCTGACTCTTTATCAAGCCCAAGTCAGATCGTGCATGGAGTACTGCAGCCATTTATGGGACGGCTCTGCTAAGTACCAGCTTGATACTTTGGATTCAGTGGATCGTCGTGCTAGAAGACTCATTGGCGACCAGACACTGGTTACAAAACTCCAGACCTTAGAACATCGTCGTAAGGTTGCCTGTCTGTCGGTATTCTACAAGATATATTTCGGCGAGTGTGCTCAGGAACTTTTTGATTTGGTTCCCCCGTCACCCTTTTACCTAAGAACTGCGAGGCATCGAAAGGATCTGCACCCGTACGTGGTTGACGTTGACGTATTTAGGACACGTACGAAGCGTTTCGCTTCCTCGTTTCTGATACGCACCGCCAAGGTCTGGAATACCCTCCCGACCTCCGTTTTCCCCACCACCTACAATATGGGTACCTTCAAGTTCCGAGTGAATAGGCACCTTCTAGGCAAGCGCGCTCCATCTTAGACTGTATCTCACTTTCCATCAGGTGTGATACAGTCAAGCGCTAGCCTATACATTTAAAAAAAAAAAAATAAAAAAAAATAAAAAAAAAATTATAGTATTTATATCATATATATAAGATTGTATAATAAATCCGTAACAGCCTGTGAATATCCCACTGCTGGGCTAAAGCCCAAACCTTCTCCTCTCCCTTTTTGAGGAGAAGGTTTGGGCTTATTCCATCACGCTGCTCCAATGCGAGTTGGTGGAATATACGCATACACGTGGAAGCACGAGATGAATTATAATCACAAATTAAGCACATGAAAATTCAGTGGTGCTAGCCTGGCTTTTAACCCACGATCATCGGTTAAGATTCACGCGTTCTTACCACTGGGCTATCTCGGCTATTATATATATTATTTATTATATAATAAATAAGTAAATTAATTAAATCAAAATATACTAATCATGCATATAATATATAAATATTAGGTTTTCGAACCTGTAATCGCGTTTGCCTTGCTAACTGGGCCTAAGCTGAAACGATGACAAATAAATTCTTCACAACCACCCACCAGAGCTTGAATTCACAGTTAATCCTAAAAATACTGCAATATCATATCATCACTATTATTTAATACAAATATAACAGCTATTTTATTTAAGGAATAGAATACACCATATTTAATTGTATGAGATTTAGGTCAAAATTATTCAACATTATATATATAATACCAATTTTGTGTCATGGAAAATACCTTATAACATACAATAAAGAAAGAATTACATTTATATAAATTGTAAATAAAAGGAACCAAGTGTTTCCTTGTGTAAGCCCATTTATCGGACTCTTTAAATGAGGCACAAATCCTTGAGATAAAAAGCATTTCAGGTCGCTCACAATCAGATACTTAAATCACAGGATGCACCAATAGCATTTTGAGAATTTTCCAATGTCTTTAACAATTGTTATTTTATTCTTTCGATACTCTTAGTAGAACCGTATTGTTTACGATGTTAGATAAGTAGTTGACACGCGAAAGCGTTGCAAATAAACTCACATTTTTTTAATAATATTAATTGGATGAAATAGATTTAATAAAGAGTTAAATCTGTAAAAACCAACAGAACTAATTAATATAGAATAAAATTACATAGAAGATTGTATCCAAAACCAATTGAGTTGAACCATATATTACCACACATTCCACGTTCCCCTGGGTCTTTGATTGATGGTCGACAACCTGGAAAAAGCAACCAATAAAACAACTATTCCCCACAGAACCGTGATCTACGATGTAGGATGAATTCGATCAGTGCAATAAGACTAAAGTGTAACCTAACCCTTATCGCAGATTTCCTATGGGGAAGTCAATCCATAAATTACACTTTTAGGAGTTTAATTAAACGTGACTTAACTTTTACTTTTATATATTTAACAGACAGCAGTAAGAGCTGCAATAATCCAGTAGATAAAGCTTGTGGATTAAAATCGAATTAAAATCTAATTAAGATTAGATATGATATGTAGATAGATGCTCGTTATAAAAACATACATTTTGAAACGTCCCGTTACAAGATAAATAAAATTTAAAGCTACCGGTTTAAAATGAGTCTATAGATTAATCCTATACATCGTTGTAAACAAAGATTGAGAGTTGAATTCCAGACAAGCTCCTCTGAGTTTTCACGTGCTTAATTTGTGTATAAATAATTCATCTTATGTCGAATGTACATCGTGAGAAAGCCTGCACATGTCAGTGAAATTCTGTCACATGTAAATGTAAAGTGGAGCTGCCTGGTGGAAGAAGTTCCAAAATCTCCTTAAAAGGAGAGGTAATTGACCTGTATGACGTTTAGAGTTTGTTACTATTAATAACTATTAACTTAGAAATATTCCTAAGGTTACAGAGTATAATTAAATAGCAACATATCCGAGAGGCAGAAACGAATAATAATAAAAAATAATAATAAACGAAAAATAAATTCATAAATCAAAAACTAGAATCAACAAGCAACCAAGCTTAATACTTTTTTTTGTACTGGGCACGTTCGCGCTACATTCTGCAAAGTCCTTGAAAAATTGGAAATATTTCTGGACCATTTCAATTTCGGCTTGCATATACAAAACGAACGTTAAACAAACGAGTATAACAGCTTTCATTGTATAGCGTGTATTTTGCGACAAAATGTGAATTTGATGAAGGTTATGAAAAACTGCCTAGTCATGAGGTACTTGTTTATAACCTGGTAGGGCTATTTGCAAGCTTGTTTGGGTAAGGACCACCCACTAATAAGATATTTTACAGAAAAACAGCAGTACTTGGTATGGTTGTATGTAACACAACAATCTATCTTTATATCGCCAAGGCTGGTGGCGCATTGGCGAAGTAAACGATGATTAACATTTCTTTCAATGCCAATGTCTATGGGATGTGATGACAACTCACCATCAGGTGGCCGATGCTCGTCCGCCTACCTATTAAAAACAAACCTAATAGCTAATTATAAGGCTATAGATTCTTACGATTAAATTCATGTTCAAATAAAAAAAGTGTTTTTGTTTTCTTTTAAATTCTAAGTATTGGCCCAGAACTCGAAACCAGATTAAGCTGTTCCTGCGATCTCTTTTTGGTCGTGTCGGATTTCCATTCCGGTCTATGTGAGTATGCGACTATTTCATCACAACCACGCTTGTGCGCTGTATTGAAAGTATTTGAATTATATATATTTATAGATATTATATACATTTATAGAATAAAAAATTTTGAATTGCTTGTAACCCTGAGTTGAAAGCTGGTCGAGATAGTCCGATGCCTTAACAGAAACTCAGTATGAAGTATTTTATTATTGCACGCAATTAATATCCTGGGGCATTAATGTATAATAATTCAGATACAGACCAATAAGACTACCTTATCCACACACACGGATATATGTATATATATTTATAGAATAGGAAGGCGGACGAGCATATGGGCCACCTGATGGTAAGTGGTCACCAAACGCCCTTAGAGATACCATCGCCAATGCGCCACCAACCTTGGGACCTAAGATTTTATGTCCATTGTGCATGTAATTACACTGGCTCACTCACCCTTCAAACCGGAACACAACAATACCAAGTACTGCTGTTTTGCGGTAGAATATCTGATGAGTGGGTGGTACCTACCCAGACGAGCTTGTACAAAGCTCTACCACCAGTAAACATAACATTCAAAGTTGAGATAGATTGAGATAAAAATGATAACGATAAAAATCATCCTCTTTATATTTGATTGCATACGTGATTTGAATCAAATTATTGTAGTTTAATTAATAATATATTTTATAAGCAGTCAATCGTCCTACGTCGCGCGTACATTTTATGTTAATAAAGTTTTTAGAGATACAAAAACACGCCTTTCACGCCGAAGGCTGTGGGTTCATTGTGTGGAACATTTGTGTGCATGGAGACGTCTGTTTGTCCGAGACAAACGAGAAGTAGTATATATAGTATATCAGTTATCTGCTTTCCATCGTACAAGCTCTGCTTAGCTTTGGATCGGATGGCCATGTGTGAATATTGTCCCAGGATACTATTTCTATTAATAGAAAAGTAATAAATAATACAGCCTATGTCTTATTAGATTCATACACTTCTATGTGAAAATTTATCAGCTTTTGTTTAGAGGTCACTCTATTGACTGTATTTTTTTAGGTTTCAGTATTAAGAAATTAAGACTTGGTTAATTATTTAGTATAAATTTTTAAACAAGTATATATTTAAAAATCAAAATAAAATATAGCTGAATAATTCTTGACTGCGTCTTACAAGTTATATAGTCTATAAATACAAGTTTCATCATGATTTTTTTCTTTACCACCAAACACGAGATGAATTATAAACACAAATTAAGCACATAAACGCACAGAAACGTTAGTAAAGCTTGCCAATAAATAAACCCGCAATCATCGAATAAGATTAACGTGTTCTAACCACTTAGCCATCTAGGATTTATAAATGTAAAATTATTATGTAAATATAGGCTATTATATAATAAAGAAAAGTTAATTACAATCAGATTCGTAAATGAATTTGCAACGTAAAATAGCGAATTGACAATTTAATAGCTGATTAAATCAAAATTGATTATCGAAACAATACTCCGCTAATAGCAAATTAAGTAACACATTCAACTGATTTGATTTTCGAATGGATGATGACAATAACGTTGTTAGTTAACCGTTGTTTAAACGGATATAATATTTTTACTATATTGAATATTTCTATTTTTATAAGAGCTAAAATAGTGTTTACAAAACAAATATTACCCCATCCACACTGTAAACAATTTACAAAATTAAACGTTGAATATTATACTTTATGTACAAAGCTCTTAAGACAGATTATTGTATGCGCGTTGAAACTTTACGATTCCTAACGTGTTTGACTTCGCCATCTACGAACTGTCATGTCACTAGTTCCATTAGTATAATTATGCGAAGTTACGTATTTATTGCATCAGTTACACCGTAGCGTAACGACCTACTTGCGCTTTTAATAATATTAGGCTTAAGAAAGTAAGTGATAAACTTTTGTAGGTCTCAGAAATTCAATCTCGTTATCGTCATAAAAGCTTTATTTGTTTTAATTTATTAAAATTATTTTAATTATCTTTGTTACGTTTATTTATACACGGATTCCTTAAGCAAGAAAACACATATTCATTGTATGTTCCTTTAAACAGCAACCTGTGTCGGGCGAGGTTTAGGCACAGCAACGAGGTTTAACGAGCTTTCCAAAGGAGCACAGGAGTGTAAACAATACACCTCCGATTATAAATACAAATTATATTACAATACATTTAGCACATGAAAATTCAATGATGCTTGCCGAGATTGAACCCACAATGTTCGATTAAGATTTATGTGTTCTAGCCAATGGCCGGTCCATTGGCTAGAACACATAAATCTTTAAATCTCGGCAATTTTAAAATTTTATTTTAAATTTGATTAATTATAAAGTTTAAAAAAAGCTGAGATGGCCCAGTGGTAAGAACGCGTGAATCTTAACCGATGATCGTGGGTTCGAACCCGGGCAAGCACCACTGAAGTTTTTAATGTGCTTAATTTGTGATTATAATTCATCTCGTGCTTTTCGGTGAAGGAAAACATCGTTAGAAAACGTGCATGTGTCGAATTTCACTGAAATTCTGCCACATATGTATTCCACCAATCCGCATTGGAGCAGCATTGTGGAATAAGCTCCAAAGCCTTCTCCTCAAAAAGGGAGAAGAGGCCTTAGCCCAGCAGTGGGACATTTATAGGCTGTTACCGTGATAAGGTCCTCCAGATCAATTTCGGCCAATCTCGAGACAGATTAGCAAGACAGGACAAGGGCAGGACATATTATACTGCACAAGTGTGTGCTCAAACTGCAACGCGCGCAAGCGCCACGCAGGTGCACTTTCTATTTCCTAACTCTCATAATCCCATTGTACAGCAATCCGACATTACCAGAAAGAGTTCAGACGCAGGACCGACGGCTTTACGTGCTCTACGTTTCCGAGGCACGGGAGTGTACACACTTCCAACTTCCAGACTCCGGGCTGCTACTGAGAATTTTCATCATTACTAGATAAGGCTCCTTACACAATACAAAGATAATAAAAAAGCGTCGAGTTCATATTCATTTTACATACATCCTATGTATTTTATTAATTAACTATTTTATATATAATATAATCAGCGTTTTAATTACGGTTTTACTAACGTCAATTTCTATAACACTTTCTTCAAAAATGAAGAATTGTCATACGCCTTAGGGCTAAATTTTCAAAAATCCTTCCTTACTTTTTACCTACTATGTAAAAGGACATATCAAGGCTGTGCGTTGATATGTCAGTTAGTCGATCAGTTATTTTTTAATATAAATAGATTTTGACAGAACACTTGATGATTAAGATTATGTCTTATATTTCGTCTACCTTATTTTTATACGTCTAAATTATTTTTATCCTTCTCGGGTGTCATTGAAAATGTTTTTAAGTATAAACATCCTTTTTAGGATTCCAGAACTTAGGATTCTCTTTTAACATTTTTGGTATATGTTTTATTTCTGGTTATAAACAGATTTCATCACAAACATTAAACGTTAACGTAGTTATATTAATTGACACGACAGTTAGTTGTGTGTTAATTTGAGGTTTGGTTCAGTCGATCGGGTTAGTTCGAAAGCAAAATTCAATTACAATATGCAAAATGCAAAAATAGTTTCAATAATTGGATACAAAGCGCAATCAATAATACCTTGACGTTCATTTTTAATCAACTACGAAAAAAGGAAAGGTTTTCGCTTTTATCGTTTGTTTGTATGTGTGCGATTTTTTCATGAATATACACGACCGATTTATGATTCTTACTTAAGAATTAATTTATGTTTTATCTTATAGTTTAATGTTTAGCACATTAACGGCTTATAACCTATAAATTCTGTTTAGAGAGTAATTAGAACAATGCTGTCTCCTTCCGAAACGTCAAATCAAAAATGACAAAAAAAGAGAAATCATTGGTTAACTCAACAACCACTAAACAGTATTTATAAGTAAGGACATAAGGTATTATCCGTATGAACAGAGCAGTTGTATTTTTATAAAGTGTTTTCTTTTTTCGAATGGAAAATGACTGACGATAGAAAGAGATAAATGGGCACGCAACCCATTTTTCATCCATAATCCTACAAAATATCTATCAACTTCTAGGTGAAGGAAATTCTATAAGGAGGATAATACATAAATACCTCACCTCTTTATTTTCAAGTCAATTTACCTAACCTTTTTAATTGCAATCCATAAAGTATTTGTATTTATAAATATGTTTTTAAATTAACTAAATACGAATGAGTATAGACCAATAAACGATACAGAAATATGTTCGATTAATATTTAGATAAAGATTTTAGTAAGACACAGACACATACGTATATAATAAATAAACTAAACTCAATATATATGCAGTATGCAGGAGGCCAAAATTGTTATGAAACTATGAAGAAAAGCATAATTTTATAAAACGCTGAGAACGCCAGGTTTTTAAATATCCTTTGATAACCTGACAACCTGTAATAACAGGCCCAAATACTTTATACAATCAAGTGTTTTAGAGCATCGCTATTAGCGGAAACTGTTGCTGTGACTCCAAGTCAAACGCACCTGAAAACCCTACAAGTAATAATAATCGTGCACAAATATAGCCTCCCTTCCCATTTTGGTTGCTCTTTCTGTGGATAGAAATAAATTGTTCGATATTACCTGGATTTTAATTAAATTTCCTTTCTTATTTTTATTTTATTTTCCCATCTGGCTTACTTTTAATTTCGGTGTAACAACGGCCCAATCGTCGAAAGGTAGTGATTGTTGATTTCGTCTGAATGGTTTCATTATTGCGCACATTAATATTTGAGCAAAACATATTTATGTTTCCCAATAATTACTTTTACGTATTCTGATCAATTATTATATTATTTTTACATCGAAAAAAAATGATTTACAAAAATAGACAACGAACGCGTCTGCGTGAGCATACCCGCATTGCGCGAATCTGCGGCGCGGATCAATGTGTATACCCGATTTCATTGGCAGAATGAGTAAAGATAAATAAACAACTTTGACCTTCAATTTACATGACGTCATTGTTCGAGATCTAAATAAAATTTGCTATTCATTACGAACGTACGATGAAGTTGCTTTTGGAACTTTGGAAGTAAAATTAAAGTGAACATAAATTGATAATTGGTATAGTGCTGCATTATTAATGAACACATATCAATCTGTTATATAGCATATTATAGAAGAGTTATTATCAAATCGTATGGAATATGTAAATCCAAGGTTTGTTCATCTTTACTTCTACCATTGTAATATATTATTATAATATTGCACAATTATCCTATTTCTAGTGTTCGCGCGTTAGTTCGAGCATGTCAGCGCCAATTAGTGTCGTTCTATTAAAAAACGTACTAAAACTTATACGGATTCAATAAGTCTGGTTGCAATGGAGTTTCTTAATTAAGCATTAATCACAATATTTTCAAAACATCGAAAGGAAAACGAAACAACAAATTTAAGAAAAATATATCAATATTTTTAGTAGTATTTAGTATTAAGAAAAATATAGAAGCTGTTATTGAAAAATACTGAAATCCTTTTTACCGAGTACCAGTACTATTATAAGTGTCCTTGCTTGTACTATTATCTTGTAGTATTATCAAACTGCACACTGTTGTTAAACTCAATAATTTATTTAAAGCAAAGAAATGTATTGTACAAATAAATAAAGAAAACGGTTGCGTGATCTAGGATTGGGTATAATGCCATCTACTGGTGGGAAGCGCAAAACAAAAAAATAGTATGACTTATTATAATTTTGACTTGAGCGAAACTATACCGCGATTCAAGAGTATACTAGCGCCATCTATTACGCGTATGCTTAGTTATAACTTACAATATGAATAAAATATATTAATTATTAACTTTTATCTGACAAATTAACATTGAATTCAACATTCCGCCCACCAAAGAACTTGTTCTTTTAGTAGTTCATATGAACTATATAAATTCTTACATGACAACCGCCCACCGTGATACACAGAAACAAAAAACAAAGTACAAGAATATATCAAATGACATATAACAGTCTTATTAAAATAACTTAACCTAACTTACATACTATGCTTTAGTTATGCCCATACATTAAATAGCACTTGGCAGAATAGAAACCTTATTGAGTGGACGTTTGATCAATCCATTTTTAGTTTTAATAATCAATACTCTAGTGAGTCCATCATGGCCAGAATGCTTTTGTTCTATTTTGCCTAGTAACCATTTTGTTGGTGGTAGGTTATGATCCTTAATCACAACAATGTTGCCTATATCCGGATCTTGCTTCTTCGTGAACCACTTGTACCTTTGATTGAGGCTAACCAGGTATTCTTCTGACCATTTTCTCCAAAAATCATTTACCATCTTTTGTGTCATCTTCCATCTCTGCAAGCCAGTTACTTGTACGTCAGTCGGAGCCTCATCGGGAATCGCAACCATTTGCTCACCGATTAAAAAATGACCGGGAGTTAATGGCTGTGGATCTCCGGGGTCTTCACTCAAATATGTCATAGGCCGTGAATTAAGGCAGGCTTCAATCTGGGTCAGAACGGTTGAGAGTTCCTCGAAAGTTAAAGTTGAATCTCCAATTACGCGTTTAAGGTGTGTCTTGGCTGATTTTATGCCTGCTTCCCATAGACCACCAAAGTTAGGTGTATTTGGTGGGATGAAATGCCAAGAGGTTCCGTCGTTTGCAAGTGCCTGAGCGATTTCTATAGGGAGCTTGGATTGGGCAGTGAGGAACATGTCTCTTAACTCCTTTTCCGCTCCTACGAAATTAGTCCCGTTATCGCTATATAAATCGACGCATTGGCCTCTTCGAGATACAAATCGTCGAAATGCGGAAATAAAGCCCTTTGAAGATAAATCCGATACTGCTTCCAGATGTATCGCTTTGGTGGACATACATATGAAGAGGCATATGTACCCCTTATATGATTTTGATCCTCTGCCAGGTGAGAACCTTATATTTATAAACCCAGTGAAATCAACACCAGAAGATTTAAAGGGTCTTGAAGGTTTCAGCCTGCACTTTGGTAGCTGACCCATAAGCTGATTGTTATTTTGTTGGGAAAATCGTAAACATTTAACACATTCGCGATAACATTTTTTAACTCTTTCTCTAGCCCGTACTATCGAATACTTGGAACGTAGGTAATTTAGCATGATTTGCGGCCCACCGTGCATAGTTTTATAATGGGCATCAGTTATTAATAATGAAGTAAGATGGCTATTACTCGGTAAAATAACTGGATGCTTTACATCAAATCTCGCTTCTGACTCCTTAATACGGCCACCTACTCTCAAGACTCCATTTTTGTCTAAAATGGGGCAGAGAGTATGCAATGAACTTTTTCTTTAAACTTCTCCATGAGACTTTATATGTTGTATTTCTTCCGCATAATAAATATGTTGGGTGTTTCTTATAATTGTCTGAAGAACTTCTTCCATTTCTTTCACAGTAATAATTTCAAACTCTTTGATCCTTCGTTCTTTTGATAGTATTACTCTATTTTTCCTTGATAACCTTAATATTCCTATGTATCTCTTACAATATGCTAAAATCCTGACCATTCTTGTTAAGTTTGAAAATCTTGTCCAGACAAATTCCTGTTCTGATTGAATGACGGCTGTTAAAGTCTTTATGGGCCGCTCCTCAATAGAGGTGGAGAAATCATTGCGAAAATCGTACGTACAGTTGTGGTTCAGGCAGTCTGGACCGCGCCACCACAGCGTGAGACCAGCTAAATCATTTCCTTCTCCTTTCATTTTCCTTTTTTATTTTATATTTTCCTAATTTCATTTTCCTGCTCCTTTTATACCCCTAGAAGCAAAATCTGCAGGATTATTAATTGTTTCGATGTGACGGAACTGACTGGAATCTAGCATGGTATGAATTTCCGAAACCCTGTTACTAACAAATGTATTCCATCGCGTCGGTTCTCCACGGACCCAAGCTAATACAACTGTGGAATCTGACCATGCGTATAAATCTTCTTTAGGTATTTGCATAATTTGCGAAACTTCGTAAATCAATTTAGTCGCGAGCAAGGCGGCGCATAATTCTAGCCGAGGAATACTTATTTCCTTTTCAACTGGAGATACCTTTGTTTTGGATGTCACCAAATTAACACGAATATTGCCGAATGCATCCGTCACTTTCATATAGACAGCACCAGCGTATGCTGCCTGAGATGCATCTGCAAACGTATGTAATTCTATTTTATCACCCTTATGAGACTGTAACCATCTTGGTATAACAATATTTCTTACGTTGTGCAGATCTTGACGAAATGAGCACCATTCCTTATACAACTCGGCGGGTAAGTTCTCATCCCAATCTAACTTAGCCTTCCATAATTTTTGGATGAATATCTTTGCTGTTATAATTACTGGCGAAATCCAGCCCATTGGATCATATAATCTAGCAATATCAGAAAGAACCTTGCGCTTCGTAATACGTTCACATAAATTTGGTAGTTGTAGTGTATACTCGAAACTATCAGTGGTTTTATTCCAACTAATACCCAACACCTTAATCGTATTATTGATTTTGAAAATTAAGGGTTGGTCTAATTTCTTGCATCCATCTTCAATATGATTCATTAATCTCTCACTGTTACTACACCATTTTTGTAGACAAAACCCACCTGCACTCATCAGGTTATTCATTTCTTCAAATATCTCTACTGCTTCCATCTCCGTCTCACATCCTGTTAGCAAGTCATCTATGTAATAATCCTGAAGAGCGATTTTAGCTGCACGAGGGTACTGTGCTTCTTCGTCCTTTGCAAGTTGTTGTAATGCCTTTACAGCCAAATAAGGAGCACGGGCAGTACCAAAAGTAAGTCTCAAAAGTTTGTAATGTTCAATAGGATCTTTAGGGTTCGATCGCCAAAGAATGCGCTGAAAGTCAGTGTCCTTCTCCTCTACTCGAACTTGTCTGTATATTTGTACCAGATCTGCTATTATGCAAAAAGGATGACGTCTCCATCGCATCAAAATGTGGCGCAGATCTTGCTGCAGCTTCGGTCCAACAAGAAAACAATCGTTCAAAGACACCTTGTTCATGCCCTTGCAAGACGCATCGAAGACGATGCGTACCCTTGTTGTCTCTTTATCTTCTCGGATCACTGGATGATGAGGCAAGTACACTGCCTTTGGGTTATGTATGTCTTCAATGTTCTGAATCTGTACCATATGATTTTGGTCCTTGTATCCATTAATTACGCGTTTGTATTCTTCATATAATGGTGGATTATTTTGTAATTTTCGCTCTAAGTAGTGGAATCTACGCAAGGCTATATCTCTTGTCTTACCTTCAACACATCTTGGCTTATGTTCCTTGAAAGGTAAACGCACCACGTATCGACCTTCGTTATCTCTTGTAGTAGTGGCTTCAAAAAATTGCTCACACTTGATTTCTTCCTTCGTAAACTTCTTCAAAATTGCATCAGGCTCTCTTTCAATTTCCCAGAATTTTTTTATTAGGTCATCCTCTTTTACTCTTATATGAAAACCGATTAATTGGGGGTTTTTTGATGTGACATTGTTTCTTACTCGACCTGATAGAACCCAACCAAATTGTGTCTCTTGCGCTATCGGGCCCTTCTCTGTTGGATGTTTTAAGAGGCCCTCTAGAATTATGTCTTCATACACTTCTACTCCTAGAATATCATGAAATGTTTGCCATTCCTCATATAGTCCAGAAAATTTCGGTAATTGGATCTGTGGTAATTTTACCTTTGTATTCGATAGGACCGATCCTTCAGGACCAAGTGATTGTGGTGAAAAGGTATTTGCACTAAACAATCGGAGATCATCTTTAATTCTAGCTTTGTATTCAGTATAAATATCTTCGAATCCTGTGTACATATCATCGGCGAAGTATGGCAATTTAGCCCTTTCCTCTCTTTTAATGCTGCCAACTATATCACCGTGTATATTCATGAAGGTTTAGAACAATCTATCTAAGTTTTCTAATTTTGATTCGATATAAGTTACTTTCAATCTATCTTTGGGTGTTTATTTATAATTTATGAAAGCTTTCTTTAATTGCTCAAACGTATCTTCCTGTTTCATTAGTAACTTCTCCATTGTACAATTTCCAAATACTCTCTTAGTTCTTTTAA
Organism: Nymphalis urticae; assembly: GCA_905147175.2. Taxonomy (NCBI): domain Eukaryota; kingdom Metazoa; phylum Arthropoda; class Insecta; order Lepidoptera; family Nymphalidae; genus Nymphalis; species Nymphalis urticae. The sequence continues at coordinate 3,586,000 of LR990007.1, forward strand.
AATGATTTTTTTCTAAGCGTTTTCGAATGCAAATTTTCTAAGTCAATTTTTAATCCAAATTTTTCTAAGTGTTTTTTAGCGCAAAATTTTTTAAGTCAATTTTTAATCCAAATTTTTCTAAGTTAATTTCAAGTTCAAATTTTTCTAAGTTAATTTTAAGTTCAAATTTTTCTAAGTCCTTTTAAATGCAAATTATAAGTCTTTAACACAACTCACCAAAGTCCACAGTTTTTATCCCGAACATACACTTAAACACTTTTCACTTACACTGTCATCTAAATTCCACACACTTCCCGGGTTTCGGCACCAGATGTCCTTGCTTGTACTATTAAATCAAACTGCACACTGTTGTTAAACTCAATATTTAATTAAAGCAAAGAAATGTATTGTACAAATAAATAAAGAAAACGGTTGCGTGATCTAGGATTGGGTATAATGCCATCTACTGGTGGGAAGCGCAAAACAAAAAAATAGTATGACTTATTATAATTTTGACTTGAGCGAAACTATACCGCGATTCAAGAGTATACTAGCGCCATCTATTACGCGTATGCTTAGTTATAACTTACAATATGAATAAAATATATTAATTATTAACTTTTATCTGACAAATTAACATTGAATTCAACAATAAGACTTTTAAGATGAAATTTATTAGAACAACGTAAAATGATAATTTAAACGCAGGACAGAAGCAAAGCAAGCATTAAGTATAAAACAATTATTATTTTTTGTATAAATTCAGTTAGACAGTATTTCATCGAACCGTGTTACTCATACATATATTATATTATATTATAGACTCTTATTTGTAAACATTGACGGACGATATTCAATACATTAAGTTTGGGTCATACCAAAATCACGGGTATAAATCAGGTTGAAGAATAAGATACATAGCTGTGTTGTCAACAAAATATCAAAAGTTTTTACGATGTATAGAAAGATTTCGTTAAGCAAACAGTCAACTGGAAGCTTTTCCGATGATTGGTTTAAATATTTTATACGAATATCAGATACTATGCTCTCGTGGGAAGTAAGAATGCCTTTTACTATTAAGGATCGAATATTGTATTGACATTTTTTTATTATGTACTTTATATTATATATATATATATATATATATATATATATATATATATATATATATATATATATATATATATATATATATATATATGATTAAACGGAACGATCTTGGTCGGCGTGGCATCCGTGGCTTTACAACCACAAGACCAGACATAGTCATTGATAATTGAGCCGAATAATTCAGCCGAAGGTTGTGGGTTCGATTCCCACCCAGGACAGATATTTATGTGCATGAACATGTATGTTTGTCCCGAGTCTGGGTAAAATTATCTATATAAGTATGTATTTACAAAAGAAAAGTAGTATATGTAGTATATCAGTTGTCTGGTTTCCATCGCACAAGCTCTGCTTAGTTTGGTAGCCACGTGTAAATAATGTCCTAGGATAAAAAATAATAATACGGATAAATAGACATTAATACATGCATGTGTAAAATATTCTTGGCATATTTCGGGAAGGCACCAATTCATTCATTCATGGAACCGACGCGTTAAAATCGGGTCATCGACGTCCCGAAATATGTCGAGCGATCCTTGATAAATAACGTAAGAGTAAGCCGGGACGTTTAATAATAATAATATTTATACATTCACCAATTCCTCCTCTTCATAGAAAATAACATCATATTACTCACTTTTCTTATAAAATGTATTTACTCGAAGTCGCACATTTTTTATATTTTTTTTATATTTACCACTTAATCAAATGTAGAAGAAATAAAATATATACAATAAGATTATACAGTACAAAGTATGAAATGTCATGCTTATAACCGTTATACAAACTTCGCGCAATACCTACTAAAAATCCTATATATATGTATCCAGCGATCCGCATTGGAGCACCAGGAGAAGACAGAGATAATGTTTGAGACATTTACAGACTGTTACTTACGCACACATACATATATAATTCACTAGCGGAATGCCCTGTATTTTTCGGGTTGAACAATTATCTTTGTTACGCTAATAATTACTTTTATAGGAAAAAATCTTATGCGTCTATTACAATATTGCAATATTTTCTATTTAATATATATATATATATATATATATATATATATATATATATATATATATACATATATATATATATATATATATATATAGCCTTGTTTCTATTAAAATTAGTTAAACATATTTTGAATTTATCCGTTACAAAGCAACATACAAAAAAAGAAATCTTTGTCCTTTATATAAATATTAGTATAGATAGATTATGTAAATGCAAAAAATGCTCTTTGAACTTATTTTAATCACGATTTATTTGATTTTTTTTTCAGGAGACGAGTTCGTGTATCAGGACTCGTGGGGAGGGATCGCTCTCATGTTTGCGGCGAACCAAACTTCGAAAACACTTATGCCTAATACTACATTCGTAAGTATGAGTAATTGAATTATATATATACTATTCTATTCTATTCAAGTATAATTCTTTATTGGAATTTTATATAAATACAAGTCTTATAAGTTAAAAGCTGTACAATGCGATTTTACTCGTGTTAAACGTTGCTGATCCGTCCCGTGGGTATGATATCATATAATATAACTAGCCTTTCACAATAAATGGGCTCACTCATGCGATTTTTCTACATCTGTCTAGCAGATCCTGAGATAAACGCGTTAAAACAAACTCTTTAAATTTATATTAGATTAGATATCAATTAAAAACGTCGATAAGTTTAATTCATTTACTAGGGCGTAATAAAAAAATGTATACAAGATTGTTTTGTATGTTTAAAGTTCAGGTAGATAGATTAAAATTCATTTGCGAAATTTGACCTATGCATGCAAGCAAATAAAATCAACAACTTCAACCATGACAATTTATGAAACTGTTAATTGTTATAAAAACAAATTGTGTTTATAATGCATCTCGTGCTTGACGGTGAAATTCTACCAAACCGCATTGGAGCAGAGTAATGGAATAAGATCCAAACCCTCTCCTCAAAAAGGAGAGGAGGCCTTAGCCCAGCAGTCGGAGATTAACAGGCTGTTACTGTACTGTACTGTACTATTAATTGTTTATTAAGTAGTAGATACTAGATACATACCCAAATAACCACAGACAAATTTGATCTAAGCTTCGGTATTGTTGTTGTATATATATCGATATATTATGTATGTTTATAATGAGAAATTTTCTTTGTTAATCACTTACTATTTAATTGACCACTTCGCCAATTTATCGTTATAATTTAATATAATGTGAAAGTTAGTAATAATTAATGATGAATATGTTTCTTATTAGTAGAAAATCGCTAAAGTTGAAAATGAAAGCGAAAAGTTTCAAAGGCCACTCCATCCTAACTTCAATGAGGGCAAAGTATTTGCATAAAATATTCAACAAATTACGTTCTTTATGACATTGTTAAAACAAATTAGACACTAAAAGTAAAGTTTAAAAACAATTGTAAAAGTTTAGACAATTTTTGTTTTACTTTTAATTCGGATGATATATAATCGCTTAATTCTTGTAACTATATTATAATATATTGTATATAACCGTTTTATATTTAACCGAATTATGTATATAACCGTTTAATGTAGAAAAGCTTTCCTCATTTATTGACATAAAAATTGGTTAAAACATGACCAATAAGAACAGGACAGAAAAAAATATTACATTAATACGGCCTCCCAAAAATATTACATTAATTTCCATTCATTTGTCTCTTTCTGTCATCAGTAAATTGACATTCGAAAAAGTATCATGGAAATAAAACACAATACACACAACGTTTGTGAGTGTATATAACTCAATCTTCATTGACAAATTACGTGCAATTATACATAGATCTGTTATGCATTGTTTTAGTGTGAGGTCCTAGGTTCAATTCCCATGTCGAGCCAATAAAAAGTTATTCGGTTTTTCTGTCAGAAAATTCTCTAAAAGAGTCTTGAAGTTGAAAGTGTGTACACTCCCGAGCCTCGGAAAGCACGTATAGCCGTTGGTCCTGCGCCTGAACTCTTTCCGGTCGTATCGGATTACCGTCCCACAGTATTATATAGAGGCGGCAGTGATAAGAACGCGTGAATCTTAACCGATGATAGTGAGTTCAAACCCGGGCAAGCACCACTGAATTTTCATGTACTTAATTTGTGATTATAATTCATCTCGTGCTTTACGGTAAAGGAAAACATCGTGAGGAAACCTGCATGTGTCTAATTTACTGAAATTCTGCCACATGTGTATTCCACCAACCCGCATTGGAGCAGCGTGATGGAATAAGCTCCAAACCTTCTCCTCAAAAAGGGAGAGGAGGCCTTAAGCCCAGAAGTGGGACATTCACAGGCTGTTACGGTTACGGTTACGTATTATGAGAGTAAGGGAACAGAGAGTGCACCTAGGTCGCTGTCTTTGCTAATCTCTCTTGATTGGCCGCCGTGGCCGAAATTGGTCTGGGGGACATTATTTGTTATTATTCTTTGTTTTTCTTTAACTATATGTTTTTAAACTTCTTTTATAAACTGACAATAAATAAACAATAATATGTATCCTGAATAAGGGTCTGACTTTATATGGTGTTATAGAATAAAACGTTAATATATTTTTATTTAAAGCTTAATTCACTAATAATCCTTTTATGTTTTAATTTGTTATATTAAATATATAAACGCAATGCCCAACTATATAAGAGAGAGAGTTAAGAAGGTCACTAAGTTGTTATAAATTCTGTAATCAAGGTTAGATTCCTAACAAGGATGTTGGTATAACTATTTAAGATTAAAAAACTTCGAAACTCTTTGGCCTATCACCATGATCGTACAAGTTATTTCTTTAAGAAGGTTTTTGTATTATTAAATTTTTGATTGAAATGCCGATTGAAAGTACGACCATCGCCCGTGGACATCTGCAACATCGTAGGAAGAGCAGGTGCGTTGCCGGCCTTTTAGAAAGGCTTTATTCATAAAGATTACCAAAAAAAGACTTACCAAGTTATATCGACGTTTCATCAAATTCTCATACCTATTTACGAAAGAGCATAATAATTGGTATATACAGAGGCATGATAACATCTGCTGGCTATTAAAAATATAAAGCTACTTGACTGTTATTAATATCGTATAGAAAAGCAATAAAATATTCTTTTCATAATGATAGGTATTTTAAATATGACTATATGGAAATTAAACAGTCAAGTATAAGTATTGATAGAAGGTCATAGGCGGGTTGGGTGAATCCAATTATATTAACATCTGTTGACCTCCTTAGTGTCAGTGATAAATCTCTTTCTTGAATTAATTAAAACTAATGTTTTGCTTCGACAGGATAGAAGGGACTATTCATACTTTTACGTACTTTAATTAGCTACGAATCGCGGATTCAATTTTAATCACATAATAGTTTAAGTAATTATGGTAAATATTTATTTACAAGTTTACCAATTTTGTATCGTATTCAGGAAGATATAAGTAATCTTTTTTATAATATAGGTAGGTTAAGTAATGGCGAGTGGTTACCACTCCACCGCCCATAGACATTGGTACCATAAAAAATATTAACCATTCCTTACATCTCCAATGCGCCATCTACCTTGGGACTAAAATGTTATGTCCCTTGTGCCTAAAATTTCACTGGCTCACTCTATACTCGTCTAGATGCAACTTGAATCATGAGCATTGACTGAAAAATGACTGACCATTTTTTTAGAGATGAGAAATGACTTATTATTTTTTGTTACATTTAAACATTTTTACATCTATAATCTTTGATAATAGTCTTGGTCATATACTTCGTTTTTCAAATGATATTGATCACCAGCTCTAAAGGCAGACATTATGATATAGTAGCCTTGTTTTTAATACAAACTCTGTCATGCCAAAACTCAGCAAAGTAATTCTAATTTACTGGACCAAAATCCTCAAACGTTTAACGAAAAAAGTTTTTAATCTCTTTTCTATGTATCTTTTGTACGATATAAAAAGTAATCGGATAAGCGAACTGAAACGAATACACGTAGCGTACGCATCCGGACGGAGATTTGAGTAACATTTTTTGTCGCATAAAAAAGGAACTATGAAACATATTCATAAAACAACATTTGTAAAGTTTCGAAAAAAACCTACAAAAAACGTTTGTCAAATACGAGCGAAATACGATCTACGGTATAACACGGATAAATCCCATATTTGTATAAAATATGACGTGTGAGATAATAGAAAATAAAAATAGATTTATGTAACAAACAGGGCAACAACAATTTTGTGAATTAAAAAAAATACGTTTAAAAAATGTTATATTTAGTTTTTTTATAGAACACATATGTGTGTACGTCGCGACCAGAACTATAATAAAAATGACTAGAATTAATAGTGTTGTTATTATGATAAATCCTATAACGTAGATTGTGATGCTGCCTGGTGGAGGCTGGCATATTACAATAACATTAATATAAATTAAAGAGAAGATACATATAGATACTTTTGGTAGGTACCAACAACATTTCTGTGGAGATTTAAATATATTTTATATTTGATTATTAACTTAATGAATTTATAGGTATTTTTATTAGAAACTTAAATATATTTCTCTTTCTCATTATCTTTGTATTTATAAAGACCAGGCAACTCGTTTAGATGTGAAATATTTTGATATGACTAACAAGTTTTCAGCCGTTTAGTTTCCTTGAATTTTCCGACATAAAAAGAGGACTATATAAATTTTTCGAACCATAAAAAATCAAGCTACTGTTGCTGCGTAAAAAAATAACGAATCAACAAACTAGTGGCCGTATTTATAATGTTAGTAGAGATAATAGAGATTAACAAAAAGTTCTAAATTACATTTACAACAATTACAGGACCGAATTTGCTAAAAAGCTTATAATAGGTGTCGTAAATACATATCGTATTTCATTCTGCTTTTATAACGATAGCATAGGATTACAGAATGTATAGTATAGCACTTACTATACTATATTTTTCTACTAAGTGCAAAAGATACAAAGTAAGCTCCCATTTCAAGTACAATTCACTTTATCGAAGGGTCAGTTTTGACTAGATGTCACGTAGGCGCAACTGTAATAAACAAGAATACTAACTATAAAGTAAGTGTGTGTTTCAAGCGGGTTCTCTTCGGTAGAATGTATATTCCGAACCAGTAAAAGTAGTCGTCTGTTAATGTTCTATTGCTGGGCTAAGGCCTTAACCACAAAGCCATCAGCAACTTCAAATTTGGATCTTGTAAAATGACGATTTAAAATTATTTTAGTATAGATAGATACAATAATAGTATATAATTTATAAACAGTGTGAAAGCATGTAACGATTTAATTCACGTAATTGGTAAAGCGTTGCTAATTTGAAATGCTTGTGAAATCCTCGCAGCCCTGTCTGTACGAACACTTATCTACAGGCAGCTCATTTGATTGTCAATCTATTTCCATTAAGCACGTTCCATATACCGATATGTCTGTTATGGTTAGGGGGCTCGCGTGCAAAACATCTACACAATTTACTAGTATACCGTGAACCAGTATTTACCATAATTTAAAAGGAATATACTTTAATAAATAATATATGTGTAAAAACATTTTAAAATATACAATGAATTAGATATAACAATAAATTTAATAAAATTTAACAGTCGCGTGCAAGGTATAGAAATTAGACGACGTCCAATAGGTTTCCGGTGATTGATTGATTGTGGCATTGCACCAGGACTGCGGTTTACCTCTCTGAACTGCAAGACTCAGTCTTTGTATTAAGTAAGCATCAGCGCTTGGGTCGTAAGGAGCGCGAACCATTTATTTATTTTTTTGTAGTAATAGGTAACAGTTGGGCAATTAAGCCGCCTTTAAGTTGGTAATGATCACTACCGCCCATAGATAATACTTCGACAATATAAAAAAAGTTTATTAAAGGGATTTCATTTCATTTTGAAATCATGTGTAGAATTTATGTGCATAAGTAACAGATTATTATAATTTAAAACTCAATGTGAAACATAAATGGTATAAAATATGTAAAAAAACTAATATTATGTATTAAAAATGATCTCTCTTGGATTTTTAGATTTATAATAAAAACAAAGAAAATCGCGTTCAAATAAACTCTTCGTCTTTATAATATTATTATATATTATATACATAATTGTAATGTCGCTTAGGATGACTATTGTTTTCATCATTGATATACAAAATGTATGTAAGATTTATTTTCATAATCTAAATAAAATTGTAACATTACATTTCAGATTAAAGGGTGAACAAAATAAGTCAAACATGTAACTCATCTAGTAAAAATACTTTGTAATAATATTCTCATCATCAATCTAAACGAAAATACTCATTATTCGCTTCAGCCTGAGCCCATTAATTTTCGGTCGAAAGCTTTTGTTTTTCGTTCATCTCTATCTCTAGATATATTAAATCTCGGGTTACTAAATTAATCTATAAATAATATATTTACTGACGCGAGGGTCGAAATGGGCTAGTAGTTAGAACATGTGAATATTTACCGATGGTTTCGGGTTAACTGCCAGTAAAAACACCACTGAATTTTCATGTTTCATAAGTTAATATTTCATCTTGTGCAATACAAACAAAAAACCGTGAGGAAACCTGCATGTGTTAATAAAGAAAAACTGCTACAACTGTGCCAAGAATGCACTTCCCTTTTGTATGCTAGCATTTCAGCTTTGTATAAAAATCGCAATTCCGATTCTCTGGGTGAATAAATATATATAATGAACCAGTATATAAGTAAAATAATAGCATATTCATTGGTCAAATTAAATTGAATCGGAAGTCGATCAGTGCTAATTTCACTTCGGTGCGTCTAATTACATTCGTGAAGTGAACCAAGTGTAGCTGAGAAGAGGAGCGAGCATTCTCTCACATATTCTTATCGGCGCTCAAGGAGACATCATGAAACTCCCACTCGGTTATCTTCTCTTACAATATTTATACACACTTAGTTATTTATTGTGATTATTTGTGACTTTTTAAATACAGTGAAGTCCTTCGAAAACGTATTCCTTAATCCTGACCAAACCGACACCCTAAAACATAATTATAATAAAACAAGCATATTGATTACTTTTAAAGAGTATTTGTTATTAAATATATTTTCTTTATCACACCTTCTCAGGTTCCAAAAATCGTTCGCATATCGACATAATATGCCAATCATTTAATAAGTCAATTTGTTATTAGTCTATCTAATATTTTAATAAAACATTTGGTAACTCAGTCGGAGACGAACAAGTGTGTATCACCCCTGACATTAATATATCCCACGCGAAGTTTAAACTACTAACGATTAAGATAAGACAATTTCATCAGGATTTACGACTTGCACTGAAGGCTTTGAGAAACAGAAATTATTTATACAGAACTGATATAATCTGTTTAAACGCTGTGAATATTAATATGTAAATTATAAATTGACTAAATGATCAAAGAATCCAAATCGATTGTTACAAATATTTTCAGTGTCTTTATTATTGATTGTTTCTATGTTATTAGTAAAGAACAAATATATTTGTATTAAGAAATAATAGGTTAATTATTCACAACCACATTATATAACTGTTGTTATTGAATTAGAAGCATAGTGTTGTGATCAGTTACGTAGTCGCAGATAGTAACCAATCACATCACATATCAATGATATGTGATGTGATTCCAGTCAAGCACCACTGAGATTCCATGTGATTATCGTTTATCTCAAATCGTGTACCACTAGCACAAATCAGCACTGGAGCAGAGTGGTCGATTTCGTCTCTAAACATCTTTTTAAAAAGCCTTTTGTTAAGAGTACCACATTTATGGCATACACGCAGTTTTTTCACATACAATATTGGCATATACGCCTCGACACAAAACATACAATATAACACGTAATATCGCCGTAACAATATTATAAGACCAAACATATTAAGTAAGTAAAATATGAAAATATATAATAATACATAATATATAGTTTCGTATAAAGTCAAAGTTGGCTTGGATATAATGAAAAGTTACGATTCGTTTTGAATATAGTTATTAAATACTAGCGTATGCTTGCAGCCTCGTCGGCGTAGATTTTCGTTTAGTGGCCATCATATTTTTCATAAATTATTTATATTATGTAAACAATAGCTTCACGCTTGTTAAAACTGTGAATCCAGCTACTAATATATTTTCTAAAATAATGCTTGTTTCCGCCCGTGGCTGCGCCCACGTTTGAATGGGGAGATGTTTGGCACCATACATCTTTTTCTATACCCTCACAACGTATTTGCACGTATTGAGTAGTTAAGACGTGACACCGTAACAAACAAACTCGCTTTAAATATTATTGAGGATTATTATAATACTTAAATCTTCTCCGATACGCGCTGTTTCTTCTGGTATAAGTTTTATGTATAACGTATCCTTTCGTTATCAATTATTGGTATAGGCTTTTATTCATTTTTTTTATCTAGAACTAGTCATCGGGTTAACTATGTTACCTACATACATATATCGTACAAGATGCAAAACGTCTTCCTCTGAAGATGGAATTGTTCTTTAGAAACCAACAACCATTCCAATACAATAAAATCTCACCTTATATCAATAACTCTAAATCATCTGGCTACCTGTCAAGGAGCATGAATTATGATTAGTCAATCTGCCCCTCAACCTGCTTTCATTGGCAGCTTTATTGATGTCCATCAACAAGTGCGCCGAAGAGGGATAAAGAATATAATTATGTAAAGGGTTAGAAAGGGATAGTCGAAAAAATTCGTTCAAAGTAAACTCTCAAGCGTAATGTAATTTTATGTTATTTCCGTATTGTAATACAAGGCACATATAATTACGCTACATTCCTCGTGAATGCTCCCTTAATTTTCTATTTTTGAATTTTTTTTTTTTCACAACCAAAAATTTATCTTCGGAAATGTATGAAATAAAAGTTGCAGAAATAGTGCTGTATGTTCCCGAATGGTGCTGTAGCTAGCGGATGTTACCATGAATGAGTTTATTAATTGGGATTTATAAATGTGTTGAACAGAATTGCAAATAGAGCCTTTTGATGGAGGATATCTAACTTTCTCTCTCTAAATCAATTTTACTCTACCAAGTAACAGCACGTTCCTTCAAATTTCATTTAGAAGCGCCATCTTAATTTTTTTTTAAATATAGAATAGGAAGGCGGACGAGCATTTGGGCCACCTGATGGTAAGTGGTCACCAACGCCCTTGGCATTGTAAGAAATGTCAAACCATCTCTTACATAGCCAATGCGCCACCAACCTTGGGACCTAAGATTTGATGATGTCCCTTGTGTCTGTAATTATACTGGCTCACTCACCCTTCAAACCGGAATACAACAAAATCAAGTACTGCTGTTTTTCGGTAGAATATCTGATGATTGGGTGGTACCTACACAGACGCGCTAAAATTTCATACATTTACACTAATACATATCTATCTTGAGAAATTTCTCCTTATCTCTACGCTTAATATTTTTTTATTACATATTTTTCAACATATAGATATTTGTCAAATGAAGAAAACCTTTCATATGTATTTGTAGAATTGAACAAATCAAATCAGCGACCTTTATAAGGAACCTTAGTATAAAATTGAACAATAATAGTAATCAGATAAAATGAATACGATATAAAAGCAATACATTTTATTTTTGTCAATTATGTGTACATTACAAAAACGAAATCATAAAAGCCAGTGCATTGTTTTGTAATAAAAAAAAATACGATTGTGTCGCAGTGATTATATCATAAAACCTCTTTATTGGAAACCTTATTAATAGCTTGTGTGGTTTAAAAGCATTTGTAATAGTTTATACATTGCTGTTTTAATTCATCTCTTCGTTTTATCAGTGACCTGATTTAACCACGAAACTTTGCATTACCGATTCATAGTCGTAATTATGAATTCCATTGTCTGGATTTAAGCTTATCGAAACATTCTAATTTGACATTCTGATAACAATTTCGCGTGACAGTGAACACGCTAATTTAGTTTCAGCATGAAATTTGATTTTAATCTAATATCCAGAACGTAATTGAATTGTGATAGGTATAATTTTTTTTAATGACTATCATGTACATATATCTAAGGAAGAAATTTTTACTGACTAATGACAAAACACGGAAACTAAAATTAAAAAAAAAAGTAACATATCAATATCAAATATTAACATACTATCCTCGGATATATTACACAATGTTTCAAAGAGCATTTTATGAAACAAAAGAAGTGAGAAACACGGTACGATCAGTTCACTTGTTTATTGACACTAATGGTTTAAAAATATTTTATTGCTACATATTCTAGTTTCTAAAATTATGTTATTTTACACTCTTAAATGCATTTGGTCTTATTTTTTAAATCTTTTTAATTTTCTTGTAAATTAATAATGAAATTAAATAGCAAAGTAAGCATGTTTTGAGACTGTTTCATGAAATAAAGACGATTCGTATGTTATAGTAATCGTTGGTTTTGTAAAGTCATGTTGACATAGTATTTTTCTTTTGTTTTTCGAATTGATTTGTTGCTGTTGGCCCAAATGGCCTTAACAGTGTCAACTCCTGTGATTTCGAACTCGGCTTAGGACATCGTCGACGTCAGGAAGGAGGACACTATGAGTGCAATGACCCCGTCATACGCCTAAACGCGGATCGGTTATAATAAAAGAAGGACCTCGACCCTGCCGGCGGGGTCGGTTTGTGTTTGCTCTGTAACGTATCGTGTTGTAACATAGTATTGTAAAATTTTATTGTATGATAAAAGTTTAACGACATGTTTACCTTTTTAGTAAGAAGACAAGAGCAAATAGTTGAGTAATTTAAATAAGAAGCAATGAAATTGAAATTAAAAGGAAAATATGATGCGCGTTAAAATAAAAAAAGATTGATTGCCTTTTTAGCCGCGGCTTGTAGAAGATTCCGGTTTAAAAAAATTAAATCGATGTACCTGAAAGAGCTCAAGTTAGTTCACGTGGTTTTGAATAAATCTATTAGTATACTTCCCGTCTCCTACCGCTTTATAAGTATATTAAGGTTATCGCGGGAAGCCGTTGGTGGAAATCCTTGGGGGAGACCTTTGTCCAGTGGACGTTTTTCGGTTGATATGATGATGATGATGATGAAATTAACATACGTAAATAGGTTTCATTAAAATCAGTCAATAACAGTAGTTTTAATGTATTATCTTGAAGAGTAATTTAACTTTTTTTCAACATAGGAGATTTGGGTGGTCTTGTAAGCGATCGCGATAAATAATTTATATTTTGTTATAAATTATCGGCAACGTTTTTTCAATATTAATGTTTAATATTTATAATTATACACATTAGCTTATTATACAGTCTTATACCGTAACCGTAACAGCCTATGAATGTCCTACTATATCAGTAGAATATCTGATGAATGGGCGGTAACCTAGTAGGAATATGGCATTAAAAAATAATAATCGTCTAAGATCTCATCTTAATATATTTATAGTAATAGTATAGTAACAGCCTGTTAATGTCCCACTGCTGGGCTAAAGGCCTCCTCTCCCTTTTTGAGGAGAAGGTTTGGAGCTTATTCCACCACGCTGCTCCAATGCGGGTTGGTGGAATACACATGTGGCAGAATTTCAGTGAAATTAGACACATGCAGGTTTCCTCACGATGTTTTGCTTCACCGTAAAGCACGAGATGAATTATAAAAACAAGTTCAGCACATGAAAATTCAGTGGTGCTTGCCCGGGTTTGAACCCACGATCATCGGTTTAGATTCACACGTTCTTACTACACGTTCTTACTCGGTATCCAATCCAGTCTTATATTGTCCGCTGTAATCATAAACTAAAATTACTTTTCATTTAACTTGCCATTGCTTAATTTTTTATGTTAAGCATTTTAAAGCAGCTTTTTGGGATAAAAAAATATAATAAATCTTAAAACAAATATTTCATGTCGATAAGATTAGAAATGATTGTGTCCCTAATATTAAAAAAAAATCAAAATTAAATTTTACTTAATTCACTATTTTCAAAACAGCTGGAAACATACAAATATTATAAAGGATAACGTTGAATTTATTGTAAAATATTATGCATACGTCAATATTTATTACTGATCTGATGACTCCTTTATTTGTTTGAATCAAATGCATTCCTACACGATTCACGATTGAATGAATTAAGTATTCATTCAATCGAATGATCGTTGGTAAAGTTGTCGTTGATAATTCATGTGAGAGTCTTAGGCATGGTTCCATCAAAGAACTGATGGTGCGTAAGCCATATCGGAACAAATTTTTAAAAAACAATACCCTAACGAGACTTTAGAATGTATTTGAGGACTTTACGTACATGAACGAGAAAACATAAACTTTAAAAGTAAAACCTTATCTAAATACAAAATTTGAAAAAACCGTCGGTACAACCGAAACACAAAACATTTATACATATAAAAAAATTGCTCATTTAATATTTTAAGATATAATTTAACTGTAAAACCTCAACCCCCAAGCCTCTTGTCTAAAAATATTTATAGAATTTTTCTTTTTCAGAGGGTGCTAGAACCTGCTTCATTCTCACTTTCGGCGGATCGACGATTCCTGCTACTTGCGCATGCGCCGCGCAAAATCCATCAATACTCCTACCTCGCCCGTTACACCGTCTATGATATACTTACCACGTAAGTAAATTTTTTTTTCTATGTATTAAATCTCTATGTAGATAGTTATGATATTTCAAAGAATACTTTTATTTATCATCAAGGAATCAATGCCAAATGGTCTAAACTTGAAAGTCAAAGATTATGATTAATTATAATACTTCAATTATTACGAATATTTTTAGCTTAAGGTTGGTAGAATTACCTAAAAGGCGTAATTCAAAAGCTATTATTTGGTTGTTACTTAGGATTCAGAATGCTACAAATAAAGTAAAAGCAGGGTAAAATATTTGCTTTTAGTAGGTAAAAATTTAACATAACCCAATTAAGTCGGCTGAGAACGTTTTTGAATGTTTCCACTGAGTGAGAAAAAAAATCGTAAAAATATATGAACTTAACAAAAACTAATATTCATAAATAAATGAAACATCGATTACAGAATCCTACTATTCGTAAGCATAACGAAACGTTTTGTAAACATAGAAACCAGGTTTCATTTATAATTACGGATAACCTGTTAACGACTAATCGTATCGTATTTACAGTACGCGCATTGTGAATTAAATTATTCATATATATTTTTATGTATTTACGTATATTGTAAGATCTAAGAGGCTCTATTTCTAAAGCCACTGATCTATTCATTTAGATGTAGTAATCATACTTAGTCTGCGATACAAGGATCAATGAAGCTCTTAATAGCACATCGTTAACACTCACACTGTTAAGATCTCCGAGGATCAAGTGTCCGACTGAATTAAGTTAATGATACAAGATGTAATCCAGACTTCAAACAATTGAAATCCTCTTCGATAACCACATATGTGTATATGTGTGTCGTGATTTCATTTCTAAATACTTACATATGTGTGTATATTTGTGTCGTGTTTTTATGTCTAAATACTTAAATATGTGTGCGTGTATTATTTCTGGGTGTTTTTTTATTGTATAAGGTATTATCATAATGATATGTCATATTTTACGCCGTCGGCCTTCTCTGCCAGTCAACATACTTTATGCTTATATATTTACTATGGCAGTGAATGCTTAAAAATACATTGACAAAAATAAAATATCATTCGTACACGGCTTAAAACAAAAACTGCACTAGATTAATAACTAAAATCTCACTCGTACTATTTATTCAAAACAAGTATTCCAGTATGAAAAGCAATTTAACCGGGTTTTTGAAGCTCAGTATTAATTAGGAGTTTCGACAACCTAATTACCTTTATTCATTAAGAGATTACGAAACCCGTATAAATCTCTAAAGATTTATCATACGAAATTAATTGAAAGGAAATCACGTAAGACTTATAAATTTAATAACTTCGCATGTGTATGAGTGTGTTTAATATTATATAGTACGGTTTTTATGCTGTTGTCTATAGGCAGTGGTGACCACTTGCTAACCAGGTGGCCCATTTGCCAATCCGCCTATTGATTTTATAAAAAAAAACGCCACGCCACGGATTTTTTTAGTCCTAGCAATCACCGAGTAAATTAATATAGAAGCCATTATTTGTCTGAAATATTATAGTTAAGCAGCCTTGCAAATGAACCACCTGGTTTAGGTGTTTAGTTAATATTTTAAAGGAACTTTGTACACAGGTTTTTAAGAGTAATTAATTGGGATCGTATCACATCCGGAAAAATACGTCACGAGCTAACCCAGTGGGCGGTGGGGACTACAAACAATGGGGCGGCTACTAGCCACTCTATCTATCTTTTACAATAAAAAATCTAAAGAACAAACTGAATTCGTATTTGGAATATCATTTTAAATATTAAAACATTGAACATCTAATATCAAAATCAGTTAGTCTTTACAAAACGTCAAATCAATTACCACATTTTTTCCGCCGAGAAAATAATACACTACAATGCTTTAGACCGTGTGTGCGTACAGCGTAATCAAAAACAATCTACCATATTTTTTATGGCGTACATTAACAAGCGGCCTGAAATCTTAAATAGGACACGAACTTAATTCACGTCGCCTGCAGAGACTTTCGACACAAGAAAATTATGCGGAGTTAAAATAATTTTGTATTTTCTTTTCGAAACATACCATTTTATTAAATATTTTTAATTTATTAAAAATTACATTTATTCGTGTCAGTCTCTTTTCTCGAATCGCGAAAAAGCTTTTTCATATTAATGAAATACGACATAATATATTGCATTATTGAGTAAACGAACGAATGAAAATTTCTTTAAAATCGTTGATGTAAAAGAGCGAAATACTTGAAGAGACAGCTACTACGTAATGATCATTTTATATTTCATATATATATATATTAAGTATATATACTATATATATACTTTTTATATAGAAATAGTAAAGGAAGTATAAATAAGTAAAGGGGGTAAATAATAATAAGTGCCTAATATTTTTTATATTTAAATTATAAATTTAAATTATGATCACATATAACTGTTCCATACATTTAAATCATTTACTTACACTAACACTCACTCACATACACAGACACACACAATACTCGTATATTATCAATATAAATCAATGATCCAAAAATTTAAATAATTACTAAGCTACCTTTTATGTTATATATGTACTAATATTTATAGTGTTGTACTATTAAGATTCATTTATAAATACACGGTAATATTATAATCTGATATTTTTACTGATACTGGATATTATTTAAAAATTCTCTATGTGTAAGCAACAATGTTAAAACATTTGTAACGCAAGCAAGTGAAACCACACATGGTGAGGACATGCACCAACCGTGCAACTTAATCAAAACTTGGCACGCTGTGTGCTCAACTTAGTCTTTCATTCAAATTTATGCTTTTTCCCAAAATACTTTTATAAATTTTAAAAAGTAATTTTAAATTGCACTTAATTTTATTATTTATAACAAGTATTATGTAAATGTGTACGGCAATCTATGTATGTACATGTATATACAATTAAAAAATACACGTATTAATAAACCTGCTTGTTTGATTATGTATGAATATAAACAAATACTTGAATATAAACATATTAGTAAAATTATGATACGGATAGAGTTATTTACTACCAACACACATAGATACGTACTACAAAAGCAATTTGCTTGTGCTAACGAATGTAATAAGCCTGATACACACACTAATACAACAATACACACACTAATTAAGTTTTGTCACACCAAGAACGAAATTCTTCTATAACTAAGATTTCAATTTCACACAGCACGAGTAATAAATAATTCATAATTTGAAAATTTTTGAGTAATATAATTAAGCGATGAATAAGGCAATGCTCAAGGAAATTTGTATGAAATAAGAAAATTTTCACTTCCTGTCTCGTCGTCGGTTCATTTTTTTCTTCTTTGATTTATGTTTTCCGTGTCCCTCTTCAAAAACGGTTCATAATTTTCACAGTAAGAGTCTTTCAATGTAATCATTTCTTAGATCCTTTTATATACATACCGCTTTACTTATAAAGCTTAGCGGCTGTTAAGTGAAACACTGATATTCGCTTGACTTTCTAACATTACTGATTTGACATTCGAAAGAAGAAGACAGCTAATCACTCGCATAACAACGTTTATAAGCAAACCTGGTTTTTCACCTATATGATAGAGGGGGCTATAAGATCCCGAGGTTTCCGAGATCCCGGCTTAAAATCGCTGGGTCGGCGGAATAAAAAGTTTTTTGCGTTTTTTATGTAAAATTCTCAATGTGTCCGTCTGTTGAAAAATGATGAATGAAGCGTTAAATTTATAATGAAACGCATAAAATTTCTATAGTTTATAATCTATTAGGTTAGTGTTTATGATTTAAGTGAAATTGTTTGAGCATTGTAATACGAAATTTGCTGGTCATAATTATTCGACGGCTTATATTCTGGCTAGATGTTACAAGCTTAGCTTCTAATTCCTTAGCTTAGCTTATAATTGCCGATAGTTATATATGACAAAAGTTAATTCATTAACGCACTGCAGTTATCGTATTAATTTGTCTTATTTATTGTATTTGTCGGCGCTATGAGAGCGAACTGGAGGAATATATGTAGTTGTCACATTGACTTTTGACAGCGTTGACAATAGTGGAAATTCGTATCGATGACAATGGAAACGTTGCTCATCGCATTTTGATACATTTTATCATTTTTTATTTGAAACACGTTTAAGATATTTCTTCTAAGCACTCACTTTATTTTGACTTTGACGGGCCGGTTGGCGTGGTTGGTAGATACTTGCCTTTCACGCCGAAAGTTGTGGGTTCGATTCCCACCCAGGACAGACATTTGTGTGCATGAACATGTCTGTTTGTCCTGAGTCTGGATGTAATTATCTATTTAAGTATGTATTTACAAAAGAAAATTGGTATATGTAGTATATCAGTTGTCTGGTTTCCATAGTACAAGCTCTGTTTAGTTTGAGATCAGATGACCATGTGTGAATAATGTCCCAGGATATTATAATATTTGTACCACCACTTTGTATTTATATTATTTTGTAATTTATATTTTATTATAAATTTCATTCAATTCAATTGTTTTTGTTTTCTATTTTTAAATTTCATAAAAATCAATTCAGTGGTTTAGACGTAAAAGCGTAACAGACAGATAGAGATACTTTCGCATTTATAACATAAGTATAGAAACGCAAACATCTATCACCTCAGGTAGGTTTTCAACATTTGAGAACAACGAGTGAGAAACGAATTAAATTCTTAGGGAACAGCATTGCAGTAATACATAATGAATTTACATGCAAACTTCAGACAATGACTTATGAAACTACCAAACAACGCAATCGTATTACAATGGAATTAATTTACATTGTTTTATAGATGCATATGAGTATATGTGGAGGGATAGGGAGGGCATGTTCGATGATAGGGATCTTCGATCACTATCATCAAACATCATGAGGGCGTGTGGCTTATCGTAAAAATGATCAATACTAAGTTAAGATAATCACACTTTATTACACTTCACAATTAAGATTACACACAACGTACTTATGGAACGGTAAAACAATTCCGTGACCTCACTCGATCGATAACTTGCAGAAAAAGTGTTCTGCCCGGACCCAAACGATAACATCACGACTCTATCAAAAGCGCACTAAAATTCTGCCAAACCACACCGGAGTCAAGTTTACAATCGTTGGTGCGCCTTTCGTTCCATTAAGTGTCCGTTTGGTTCACCAAATATATATACTATTTGATTAATGTATTTCATTAATAATATAGTAAATTATTTCATCCACTCGTGTTTTCTTCGGAGAGGACTGGCAAATGGGTCCCCTAATGGTAAGTGGTCACCACTGACTATAGACTTTGGCGATGCAAGAAATTTCGTACATCGCCAATGCGCCATCTTGAGACACTTTTATTCGATTGTACATTGTAACGAAGGCTTCAATCATATCAATGGGTATTATCTATGTTATATCTCACAGCTGGGCTAAGACAATCTTTCCTTTTAAGGAGAAGATTTGGAATATACTGAACAATCTGCTCCAATATTCCAATTCAATGTTCATGCAACACATGAAAATCTCTCTTACCATTATTATTAAGCTCAAGATGAGTTATAAACATAAATTAAACACGAGCAATTTCAATGGTGCTAGCCTGAGTTTGTACCCGCGGTCATGGATAAAAGATTCACGTGCTCCACTACTGAATCCCGGCTGAAATATGTTATTGTCTACTAATGTATTCCGTTTAAAAGTCGAAATAATTCCTATTTTAATTACTCTACCGTATCTAAAAACGTCAAAACTTTCTATAGATTTTTCCGCTATTAATATTTAATGATGATGGAATTTAATAAATTATAATTATAACTTATATATTTATGTGTATGTATTATTATATATTTATATATATAATCCCGCGCTTTCATTTCAAAAAGGAGGACGAGTGACGACCATTTTAACATTTTGATCGCAATATATAATAATATATAATAAAACATTGGAATAAGCCATTTGGCATTCCAATGTTTTATTTTTATTAATATTGACAATATTATACAAATATTAAAAGGCGATGGCAATGGAGTGCTTGAGTTTTTATATATCTAATATATTATAATGCCAGACTATACACGTACATACATACCAGTAATTATTTTAAAATTAATTTATTTAAAAGGCTCTTAATTGAACTGCCGGTATCAGTACTGGTAAGTACCACCCAATCATTTAATATTCTAACACCACAAGAAAAACCATGCTCGATGAAGATTCAATGAAAAATAAAATATTTACACGTAAAACAATTTTTTGAATAAATCAAAAACTTGAAACGTACCTATGCCAAAAATCTAAATTGAATAAAAGTTGTATACCTGATCCTTAGCAACTACAAATTACGTAAATTCAACTCGGATTCCGTATTTACCTTTTTAAATGAAAGGTACGGAATTAGGGCGCCTATTTATTCGCTTTCAAATACGCTTGCTATTTCGCAGTCACCTCGATTAAAGATTTATGGATGTAAACACTACGCAGTGCAGTCGAAATGAGCTGCATTCGCGCCTAGTTTCTGAATCGTTAGTGCGACTATATTGCGAAGTTTGAGTAACGAGTACAAACTATGTGAATTCAATTATTAACTTCTTCGTCTTCTTTTGAAGTTATTGTTATAAGTCCAATAAACAATCAGATTCAAATGACGATAGAGCATGACTTTAATTCTATAGTCAAATCAATAATGACATAAAGTGACAAACATTTATAAGTAAGGCCGATATCTGTCATTTGTCTGTAATTAAACTGACTTGCCCTATATACTAGAAAGCACTCCAAAGTAAGTCGCAAGTAAAATCCGGGAATGTGTTGTCTATCTAATCTGAAAAGCGCATGTCTGGGAAATTCTGACTAATACGAAATGCCTAGATAGGCCATAATAGAATATAATTATGAATTTTATTATGTAGATTATAATGATAATTAAAAGCGTGAATTAGAAATACATGCCAGTTTAATATGAAACTTCATTTATATTTAATTAACATACCTAGGCCATCTGGTCAAAAAGAGTAGCTACTAAGATTCTTTCTGGTTCATCGTTCTTGCTCGGTAGAATTTACATTCGGATCCATGCTTCACCGCATCCCGAACCGGTGGTAAATTAATTTAAAAATGACAAAAAAAAGTATTTTTGTATAAAAGTATATTCTAAATCATAAATCAAATTGTAAATAAATCAGTTTGTACAAAATATATATGAAAATTACTTTCAAAAATTCGTTTTCTAATCTCAGGTACCAGGCTATCATAAAAACTAATGTGGTTGTGTATTCATATTTCAGCACGTTCGCTAAACAAACCGTTACAAAATCAGTTACACCAGCCCCAGACAAAATTTACATACTTTTACTAGCTTGGAAAAATTGATGAAAAATAAATAGTTTTTAAATATAGATCAGAATATTGAATACTTATGACGTTAGCAAAAGAAATACAAAATTTGTATTGAGCATTTTTGATAAATGTTCTTAATTACCATTTCTTCTCTTTCTTAACCTCTTTTAAAAGTCAAAAATTAAAAACTTGCATTCTTATTTGGAAAATAATCACACTAAAACACACTCCTAATTACATTAAAAAAAACACATACACACTGCACAATAGCTGTTAGTTAATGTGGTCTCACTGTCGTCTCACTGGTCGCCGCTATGCGTTGTGTTGTTAGATTTTATAATATTATTTTTTCTATTACTACGTACATCTGTTTTAAGTTTCTAACTATTTATTTTACTGCATCCGAGACACTTTTTTAAACTATATATATATATATATATATATATATATATATATATATATATATATATATATATATATATATGTATAATTGCAATGTCAATTTTTTTGTATTATTTATGAGAAATAAATGTCTAAACCGAAACCGAGAATCGATTTAGTCTGTTTTAATAAAAACATGAAGTTATAATACACTAATGAGTTGTAAGTAAAAATTGTATTCTTTTGTGAAATAATTTAATATTAAACATGAAAAAGTTTTTAATTTTTATAATAGAAAGTCTTTGTAGATACGAGTGTTCTTTGAATCTTTAGTTTGTGTTTACTTGTATATGGTAGTGTATTATTGTTGCTAATAGCTTTTGTCTTGTTTATTTAATTATACACTACTTACGTTAATTATCATAGACTTAAATGATATAGATTCTACTTGCGTAGATTTGTGGCGCACTGTCAATACTCTCTTGTCAAATATATTATAAAAAAGCCGAGATAGCCTAGTGGTTAGAACGCGTGAATCTTAACCGATGATCGTGGGTTCAAACCCGGGCAAGCACCACTGAATTTTCATGTGCTTAATTTGTGTTTATAATTCATCTCGTGCTTGACGGTGAAGGAAAACATCGTGAGCATGTGTCTGATTTCATTGAAATTCTTCCACATGTGTATTCTACCAACCCGCATTGGAGCAGCGTGGTGGAATTAGCTCCAAACCTTCTCCTCAAAAGGGAGAGGAGGCCTTAGCCCAGCAGTGGGACATTAACAGGCTGTTACTATACTATTACTATAAATATATTAAGATGAGATCTTAGACGATTATTAGTTTTAATGCCATATTCCTACTAGGTTACCACCCATTCATTAGATATTTTACTGATATAGAGATATGTTACTGTTGTAACTGTAAGCTGTTTTGCCGTAGAATATTTGGCTATATTCCAGCCTATGGTGAGTACGTCTGTGTTAAAGGCACATGAGATATTTACTTAGATCCCATGGCCATACATTAATGGTGTATGCAATGGTTAACTTTACTTAAAATGCCAATGTTTATGACGAGAAAAAGAATACCAGATGGAGTTTTCCGATTATTTTATGCCTATTTATGTACCTTGATATTTCAAAATTTATTCTTATGTAATTTCACAGATTAAAAGAATAAATTTAGATGAATTTCGGAAACTTATATAAATATTTTATTTTTTATCCCTTAGGGAATCCTATCCCCTAACGCCGTTACCGGATGACATCGGAGGAGGAGTTATCAGCGAAGGTCCGCTTCTTCTTCTTGCCATGTGGACTCCAAAGGGCCATGGGCTCATCACCGTTAAAGACTACGATATCTTCTACCGTCCAGCACCAAGATCTTCTACTGGGTACAGAGTAACTGACACGGGCATACCCGGGAGGATCTTTAATGGAATACCAGATTGGCTTTATGAAGGTAATTAATTTTATACAGTGTCTTAATTGATTATATACCATTTAGTTTAATGTTTTAAACTCTTTCAAATATTGGAATTACGAATGAGGGCTTATGAGCTACATTAAACCTCCACATACTTTTAATCGAGATATTATCTTTGACTTAGAAATCGAAATCCCTTTATTAAATCCCTATTCAATAAACCTATCTGCCATTTTATTTATATTCGACATAAACTTAAAATTGTCAACCAGATGGCCCAGTGGTTAGCACGCGTGAAGTTTAATCAAAGATTGTGTAAACTCAAACTTCAAACCCGAGTATGCCACATTTTTATGTGTTTAATTTAAGTTTATATTGATACATCTCATGCTTGGCGATGAAGGAAAACATCATGAGGTAACCTGCATATTATAATACCCACACTGGATGGATCTTTCTACTCTAAAAGGAGAGGAAGCCTGCCCCAGCAGCGAGACAGGCCGTTGCTTTTAATATTTTTTAATCAATTTTGAATAAGCTATCATTTCAAGAGGACGAGTTTTCAGTTCAATTATTTTCGAAAATCTTTTTTTAGTTAACTGTATTAAAAATAAGACGATTAAATTAAAAAATTACAACCCTTAAATGTCCCACTAACACCAGGCTACCTTTTCTCTTAACAAATAGATTTGTTTTAATAGTTTTTTTCTTATACATACATACAATCATACAGGTTTCCTTACTAAGTTTTCCTTAGGCACGGCTCACAAAATGAAATACGAGTAAAAATAATTTAAGAACATGATGACGGTATTGAGTGTTTATCGGTGTTGAACCCATGATGATCTTCTATCCACTGAGCCTTCCCAGCCCCAAGACGATATTAAAAAAGATTAATTTAAAAAAACACAAAGTAATGAATACCCTTATTTCTTTAAAAAATATTTTCCTATAATGAAGTACACGCATGCGTAAATCGGAATTTCCAAATGAGCTTCCAATATCGCCACAAGAGGTACTCCATCTCTACCCTCTTTAGCTGTGTACCCTCGTCCTCATCGATACCGATTTACCCCCGAGTTTTCCGAATAGCTGTGAATAATGGCCATATTGCTTAACAAACGGAATCCGGAAAATTGAAACTTATGCCGATACACGTAGTGTCGAAATTAAAATGAACGCGGCTCTGAATATTTCAGTAACTGAGGCTAGTATTAAATAGACTTACAATATAAAAAGTAGCGTTTCAATAACGCATTTTGTATTTCAAAGAACTCGTAAAAATCTCTTTAATCCAAATATATTTTTGTTTAATTTGTATAGAATTATTTCTTTTTTAAACAAAATATTAAACATAACAACATTCTTTTATATAAAAGCAGACGAAATATACTATATAGGTCAGAGCTACACTTTTGTTATAATAGATTTATTTCGTACTTAAGTGAAGTGTTTTTCATTTTAGTATTTTATTAAATACAAAGTATTGCGTTTTCTTTCCTTTTGTCAAAAATGAAAAGATTTGGAACATGTTTCGATTGGTATGTATGTATATGTATGTGGTAACGCGTAGATACACGTGTAGCAAACTTTCATCCGACACAGCCATACAGGTTTCCAATATTTATCGAGTACGAGATGAATCCAAATTAAGCACATGAAAAAATTTATGTTGCTAGCTCGAGCTTGAATCCGCAAACTTCGATTAAGATTCGCGTGTTTTACCACTAAGCCATCTCAACTCTCTTTTTAAATGAACAATGCTACAACAAACAGTAAGGATCCCCAAGTCCGAACGATTTGAAAAGCGTATTCAAAACAGTAAAAAATAACAATACGCGACTATTTACGTATTTTAAATATTTACGTAACCGTTTGTAATTTGCGTATTTGTTTTCACCCTTTACTTCGACTGCATGTGAGGGAAGTGCAGATGTTAGGTACCCTTAGTGCTTTCATGTACCCCTGACAACCTATATGAAAAGTTTCATGATTATTGGTTTAGTATTATAACGGGAAAGCATTTATAATGTTAGTTCGGATATATGCAGTTACTAATTTCTAACCGACCAACTTGCATCACAAGCCTTCTATATATTTCATTACAATAGTATTTATGCACAGGATATAACATTCAAAAAAAGAATATGCAAAACATAACATTCATGGGCTCTAATTTCAATTTTAAAAAAAGAAAGGCTCTAGCTTAAGCATACTTTTTTTTTCATTGTCTAGTTTAAATTTCAAATATAAAACGTTCCAAAAAGTATTTGAAATATCCTATCGTAATCCTGTTAAATTTTCATACGTTTGCTTTTCGTATTTTCAAAGGTTTCACTAAGCTGCAATGTCAAATTACCTTTGCCTGTATATAGGCGGACAGATCAGTTTTTAATACATTTTGCTATACAGATTTTTTTATTTCCATTGATTTTTTCAACTATACTCATGTCTCAGCTATGCCTACTATTGCAGCCTCAAATAATATACTCCTATGTGATTTGTATGTAGAACAAATTAATCACCTATAAAGGTAAATGAGTAATTATTATCAATCCACGTCTCGGTAAACAAGATTTTGAACACAAATTCGCAGCCAAGCGAAGATCAGTACTATCTATAAGACTGAGACCACACTTGTTCGACCAAGCAAGTTCATTATAACGAAGAGACCGCTAACGAAGTCGCTTCACTGATTCGAACAAGTGTGTTCCTTTAGAAGTTAAAGTTCATGTGGCTGTTTTAATATTACTACATTTGCTTTCACATCTAGAAGGTATCATTATAATAATTACTTCTGGTAATACACTCGAGTCATTGGTCTCGAAATTCTTGCCAAGGGAAAAGTGTAGTGCCTCCCTGAGAAAATGATACTTAAAATGTAACCGCTCCAAAACAAAGAGAAATATAGTGATTAAATTAAAATAATAATTGTTTTGTTGCATTTACTTGAACAATGTGCCGTTCGAGTCTGTGTTCCAAGTATCCAAAGCAATAAAAAAACGTAAGTAAGCGCGTGTAAATGTCCCACAGCTGAGCTAATACCCCTAAGCTGCTCTATTGGATACACGCGGAAGATTTTCAAGTGCATCCAAGTTTATATAGAACGTTTTCTTTCACCGAATTATAAATACAAATAATTAAACAAATCAAAAATTAAATGTCGCTTGTCCGTTTTTGAACTCAGAATCATCAGTTAAGATTCACGTCTTCTAACCACTGTGCGATCACGGCTTATCCAAAGCATTGGAATTTGATTATATGCTTAATGAGTTTTTGCACACAGCTCAATTAATATTGTGTGTAGAATGTCTGGCATGTAAGTATACATGCCAGACATTCTACACCTATTCTATTCTGTACCTAACCAAGATTACTCTGAGATCGATCACTAACATAAAATGTTGATCGCAATTAATAGCTAAGTAATAATATATTATAAGCTTTAACTATGCTTTTAACATTATACATTATATTCTTCACTAAGATAATAAGGTCCTCCAGACCGATTTCGGCCACGGCGACCAATCTCAAGAGAGATTAGCCAACTGCACAGGACATATTATAGGGCACAAGTGTGTGCACAAACACAGGTGCACTCTCTATTCCCTAACTCTCATAATCCGATGGGACGGCAATCCGACACGACTGGAAAGACTTCAGGAGCAGGACTAACGGCTTTACGTGCTTCACAGTAGCATTGATTACAACGGAAACAAAATAAAGCCCCAAACCAATACAATAGCTTCAGTTTTAAATATTAACCAATTTAGATTTATAGTTATAATATTTATTTGACTACTTATTTTTTTTCAAATTTTATTCAATTATTCAAGTCAAATCCATATTTATGTGCAGTATACCTTTATTAAAAGTACATAGCTCAAATGTATATAATATAATATGTACTCTATATTCTTATATATATGAATATAGAGTACATATGTACTATGCGATGTTGAGACCGAGTTCATATATGTATATGAACTCGGTCTCAACATCGCAATTAGACGATCAATGGTATCCTTTCTATCCTAATTATACAAGAAATACTTGTTACGTATTTAGGCTAGCATTCTTAGGTAAAACTGACCTTAACCTTAATTGAAATATACTATAAGTACTTGATTAGATTTTAGTCTGTCGGTCTAGACAATCCATTTAAGCAACTTACCATCATTAATCTTGCAAAATCTAGATCAGAAAACACTTAGGGCCGAAAGTTTTCTTGAAAGGATAAAGAAGTTTTAAATTCTAAATGTAGAATGATCGTTACATTATACTAAGATGGTAGTACATAAGCTTAAACTTATCATCGTTTTACCATATAATATTGTTATATAGATAAGTTTTTACTATGCACAAGTTAAATAATAAAAACAGACCACAATAAAAACAAAATATTTAACAAAAATATTGATATGAAGAGCAGAGATCACCCAGTGGCTAGAACAAATGAATCTTATTAATATTAGATTGCAATCTATAATTAATAAAATTGGTTGTGCAATCCGACACAATCAAAGAGAATTCACGTGTAGAATAAACTTTACATTCTTTCCGAGGAGCTTTTAAACTGGCAATTCGAAGCAAACTTAGAATATCCTAACAGATAAACTCAATCTTTTTATTGACTCGGCCTTATAAACTAACCATTAGATCGACGAAGCAGTAATGTAAGTCTTAATTTAAAAATAAAACCGAGCTCAGTCAATACTTCCAATACAGTAATTCCATACGTTTAAAATCTATACACGCGATATTTTGGCATGAAGTAATTAAACCGCGCCCTAACATACTGCGTTTGACGGGTGATTAAGATTTTAGAAATATGGATAAATTGTAATTTATGGAACGTGGAATTTAGTTTAAATAAATATTATATAACATGTAGAATTCGAAGCCG
Organism: Nymphalis urticae; assembly: GCA_905147175.2. NCBI lineage: Eukaryota > Metazoa > Arthropoda > Insecta > Lepidoptera > Nymphalidae > Nymphalis > Nymphalis urticae. The sequence continues at coordinate 3,614,751 of LR990007.1, forward strand.
TGCAGTGTGCATGAACTATATAAGATCAATATTGGCGATGTAAGTTATGGTTTAAATTTCTTACGGTGACAATGATTATGGGCAGTGATGGCCACTTATCATCACGTGGCTTATTCGGCCATTCTATTTTATTTAAAAAAGATCATAATCCGATGGAACGACAGATTTGGCACGACGAGAAAGAGTTTAGGCGCAGGACTACTTTTAATAAATCACGGGAATTTAAGCACTACCAACTTTCAGGCTCCAGGCTGTTACAGAGGAAGCCAGACAAAGAAAAAAAAGACAGAAAAACCCAATAACTCCTTATGGAACTGGGGTTGAACAGGCTTGGGAACTAACCATATAAGCTATTTAGTCACCAAGCACTTTACGTATAATAAATATTTAAAGATACAAATCATAAGGGTGTTCTTCTCGTTTATCAGCTGTTTAATACGCCACCTTGATCATGATGTATTAGGACGCTTAACGATTAATCTTAGTCAAGGAACTTATCTGACTTGACTTATGAGTTTTTATTATTATACTCTGTATATTAAAACTTATCTTTTAATGTTAGAAAACTTAAGTACCATTTTAATTTTATTTTCAAAATAGCGTAAAATAGTAGAATTACAGTTTTATTAATAGTTTTATATGTTTAGGTTTTTTTTTGGACAATCCAAAGTAATCGAAATATTGGTATTGGTACCCACAATATATTCCGGCCATGCTAAGCTATGCAACCAAAATATCCACAAAAACACAACTTACAATTTTCTATCGAAATCCGATTTACCGTTGATTACGATCAAATAAAAAGCGTCCGAGTGGAGCCTGCTGGCTTATTCATTGCAACCATTGAAGTCGATGGTTCACTTTGAAAATAATCAAAACATTTTTTGTCAATAAAATTTGCGATATGAATGATTTTGGCAATAAGTTCTTTGTCGGCTTAGAAAAATAAATATCACTACTGCCGGAATATTTCAAATTTAGTTATTTTTTAGACCGACAATAAAGCAATTAAGACAATTGAAATTTATAGAAATAGTAACCAGACGACACACCCGAAATATTTAGATATTTGAACAAAACAAACGTCTACGTCATTTCCAACAAAGTATCGTCCTATGTCATTTCGATACATTTTACTCTTTTCCACAAACGAATTCAATGAACAATAATGTAACTATGTTACGACAATCCGATCTGGGTTTGAAGAATGACGTCAACTGCTAAAATCTTTAATGCTTTTAGAACATGAATGGAAATGACGAGCAAACAATCTTTTATTAGTCGTATACTAAGATTAATGGACCCCATAATAGCACCTATAAAACAAAGGTTTAACAGCTTTAAGGACTACGATGCAATTGTTTTACTGAGTTTTAATTATTAACGGAAATAATAACACTCGAGCCGTTAAACTATTCATGTATGCTTCATTGCTTCTAAGAACACTACGGTTTATTGCATTGAAAACATACTGGAATATGGTCATGTAATAAAACGTAGTCTAGCATCTTATCTAGCATCTTATTATTTTTTTATTTCTATTTATTTTTCCTTGAGGTCTAGTAGCAGCTAATACACGTTTAACTTGTCACAAAATACTTCCATAAACTAAAATAACGACCACGTGCATAAAATATCAAAAATGGTCTCAACATTCATAATAATGTTACATTTTTTAAGACATACATAAAAAATAAAATCCAATCATTTAGTAAACCTTGAGTTACCTTATTAGAAGAATTGTAATTCAATGAAGGGTTTTACTTGGTGGTAGGAGGCCCATCTGGATGTAGCTATCCACCCACTTACTCACATATTCTTAGTTAGCCAGTGTAACTTCAGGCACAATAAACATAACATCTTAGTTCCCACGATTAAAAAATATTAACCATCCTTTCCAATTGCCAATTGTCTATGGTGGTGCCCCCTAACCATCACGTGGCCCATCTGCCAGTCTTTCAACGTTTTTAATTTTAAAAAAAACATCCACAATTTGTAGGAATTTTTATAAATTCTGTTTTAGGCTCCATTTGTGCTAAGCTCGAAAAACGGAAATAACGGGGCTTAACAAACTCATTAGGATTGTATAATATTCAACCAAAAAGGTTGAGGTAACAAAGAAAGGAATTACCTTTTTTTATAATAACTCTTGACCCTAATGGAAAATTATGGATATACTTATAGGCAAGTATCACTGAGTTCTGACGTGCTTAATTTGTTTCTAATTTATCTCGTATTTTTTTCCTAAAACTTGAATTCAGAATAATTGTTCAGAATCTAGTGTAAATCAAAAATTAGTTATTAAAGTGTACACAATAACTCATCGTATAACAAATGAATTGCTCTAACAAAGACCTAATAGAGCAGCATCATGGAATACACTTCAAACGTGGTTTGCCCAACAGTGGGTCATTTCTGTGGCTATTTTACTATTATTTAAACCATAACATGAACCAGGCCTTAAATTATGTTAATGATTTGAAGAGGCCATAACGTGTTGTGAATGAACAATGAGCATATTATTTCTTTGAGCCTAATATATATAAAGCACTTAAAACATAAATTATATGGAAAAAGTTTAGTTAACTAAATCCATCATGCTGCTTATCAGTGGGTTGGTATATATATGTACATATGGCATAATTTCATCTTGTAAATGCAGATTCTTTCATAATGTGTCCCTTAACCATCCGCTGAGAACGAAATTATAATAAATAAATATATACATATAATCTCGTGCTTGACGGTGAACATCGTAAGGAAACCTGCATGTGTCTAATTTCATTGAAATTGTGCCAATTCACAGGCTGTTACTGTAATATAATACTACATAAACCGAGATGGCCCAGTGGTAAGAACGCGTAAATTTTAACCGATGATCGTGGGTTCAAACCCTGGCAAGCACCACTGAATTTTCATGTGCTTAATTTGGGATAATAATTCATCTCGAGCTTTTCGGTGAAAGAAAACATCGTGAGGAAACCTGCATGTGTCTAATTTCACTGAAATTCTGCCACATGTGTATTCCATCAACCCGCACTGGAGCAGCGTGGTGGAATAAGCTCCAAACCTTCTCCTCAGAAAGGGAGAGGAAGCCTTCAGCCCAGCAGTGGGACATTCACAGGCTGTTACGGTTACGGTATACATATAATAAATATAAATTAATAACATAATGTTTTGGTGGTTCTTTCCGTTGAAATTCACATATTCTATCCACTGAGGCATCACGGTTCTTAAAAAATAATAAAATTGTTAAAATGTTTTAATTTTAAAAGCACAATTTTAACGTTCAATTCTATGTTTGGACTGCGACGCCTATTTACAGTAACACATAACGTATATTGTTCGAGTAAACAAGCTTTTGTTATCGACACCCCGCAGTGATTTATCTTCATCTGTAAACAGACTTGCGATATTGTATAGCTACAGGAGAGGACGCTAACAAAATGAATTGATTGTTTCGTTAGCTATGTGTTTACATAGACAGATATTATTGCATAAAAACCGTACTACAAACTGTTTAAGATTCATTCAGTTAGATCTCGACCTGGATTTGAACCCAAGACCACCATGTCTGCGGTCGTTCATATAGCCACTAGACCAACGGGGCAGTCAAGTGGAATAGTGAGTAGGTGCTCGGCGATCGATATATTTATCGAAATCATGCAAATAGTCGTATTTGAAACGAGTCATCTTGTGATCTTTTCCGAATTCGCGCAGAAAATAAAATGTAATGTTGCGATGCTTATAGCACAACCACGGCGCGTCACGCTCGAGTTGTACAATGTTTATTAATAAAATTGTAATATACATAGTATATATCATTAATATAATACATTGACAATAGCATTATATAACAGTATATACTGTTGTAGTGGTGTATGTGGTTTAGAAATAGCGAGTTAGAAATTGAAACAGTTTATAGATAGAAAAGTGACAGTTTAATAAAAGTCACAAGCACATACACACACTAAAATTCAGAAGAGGAAAAATAAGCTTTAACGTAGCACTGATTTACACAGAGACAGTAGTTACAGATTTAAATTATAAGATAGGACGTGGCGGATACAATTTACAAGAATAAAGTTATGACTGCCAATCGACCGGTGCATCGGCGCAAGCGCCGCTCATCGGTGACGTAGACGTTCGGTAGAACAATGGGAACGAGCTGCGCCCGATCTATCAATTCACTACTAATAAATGATATTTATAATAATAATAATTGGTCTCATGCTTTACGGTGAAGAAAAACATCGTGAGGAAACCTGCATGTGTCTAATTTCACTGAAATTCTGCCACATGTATACCACTTATTCCACAACTCGCACTGGTGCAGCGTCGTGGAATAAGCTCCAAACCTTCTCCTCAAAAAAGGAAGAGGAGGCCTTTAGCCCAGCAGTGGAACATTCACAGGCTGTTACGATTCGTACGGTTATAAATAGGCAAATAAAGGATAGAATATGGAAGATGTAATTAAAAAAAATATTATTTTTTTTGTACTAAAATTATCTTTACACGATTATAATAACATGTGTGAAAAAATATGATCATATAATGTAACCTTTTTTTATAAGCAAATCAATTTGGGCGCTCTCGTATAATTCTTGCTCCGTCTAAGTTTTGACTGTGACGTCACATCGCCGGTTCGTTATTGCGGGCGACTCTTTTGCGATACGCGTGTTGATAATTTTGTATTTATTTTATCCTTCTTTGTGATTTGACGCCCCACATATGTTCTTTTACTTATAATAATATTAGAACGATTAATAATATATTATGTTATGCTAAAATAAGAGCAGTATTTTCACGTAGACTAACAAATAATCTACCGAAAGTCGATCTTATATATTAGTGACATTCGAAATATATCAGTGAGCTTATTATTATTGTTTATTTTAATATTTTGTTAATGCAGTTGATAATATCGATATATAATATAATAAACATTTCTAACATTTTAATTTTACGTACACAGCGCGGGGTGCGATAGTTACGATATAGAGCCACGGCATGTTTTTCTCTAGTGAAATTGCAAATAAAATTAACAATCTCGAATGTGAAGGATACAAACATACTATGTCATTGGTAGCGCTCATAGCGATGTGAGGAGCCTACTTTTAATGAAATAATCTGTTACTGGACGAAACCTTTTTTATGTAAAAGGGGGGCAAATAAGCAGGAGGCTTTCCTGTTGGAAAGTGACTACCGCTGTCCAAGGACAGCAACACCGGAGTGCTTGCAGGTGCGTTGTCAGCCTTAAAGGAATGAGTAGGCTTAGGCTTTTCTTGAAGGTTTCTATGTCATAACGGTTCGAAAAAGTCGCCGCGTATTATGGTTCTACAAAAATGGCAGGAATGCTTTAAAAATAGCGCTGTAGTAGTGAATTTCCAGAAATCGAGATGGTATGGATGGTATTTGACTTTCAAAGAAACATAATATGGTAAAAATCAATTTCAATGGGTCATTATTGATTTTTTCAACTTATATCATTGCCGATACGTTGGCGTTGTTCACAAATCATCTTCAAGATTAACAATAAACCTAAGATTAACATTGAAATGCATTTTTCATCGATACGAACTCTTATGACAACACTATCGGTATTCAACGTATCAAGGCCGTTATTACGAACATTCAGAAATTCTGAATTAGTTTATATTAAACGAATACCTATAACTAGTATGTAAAATTTAAATGTTTAATCCTAAAACTAAAAATTTATAAATACGGCAAATTTCACTACTAAGGGACTCATATTAAAATGCTCATCACGAAAATATATATTAGTTTTTGTTAATAACATATATAGAAAAAGTATCCTATATCTATATTTCCTGAGTTCTATTTGTTAAATTAATATGCTATGGTACTGTATAATAAATATATAAAAGTTTTTTTTATAGTAACTGAAATATAAATAAAATCAAGAATAACGCGAAAATTTAGGTGAAATTGTATGGGCGAGCGAGCGACGTAGGGCGACGTGACGTCACGCGTCGATCCGTTGCCCCAGAAAATAATTTAAGAACTCGTAACTTATAAAAAAATCATTTTTGCAGATATCGTAAAAAAAATCGCCAGTATTTTTTATATTTTAAATATGAATTTTTGAGATCATAAAAAAATAAGCTCATCTTCCTTCAATTGTCAAATCACAATGAACATTTGATAACTTTGACAACGAATTATCGGATAAAATATAGAAGTAAGGTAAGGTATAGTTTAAGGTCGCTCAGCGAGCTATGGAACGTGTGATGCTTGGGGTTTCTTTGGCAGATAGAATCCGAAATGAGGACATTCGCCAGAGAGCTAAAGTCACCGACATCGCGCTTAGAATTAGCACGCTGAAGTGGAAGTGGGCTGGTCATGTCTCCAGAAGCATTGATCGAGGCCGATGGAGCCGACACGTGTTAGAGTGGAGACCAAGCTTAGGCAAACGCAGTGTAATTATATTTATATATTATTTATATAATAATATAAGACGATTTGAAAAGGTGGCAGGTACGGGATGGATGCGGGCTGCCCAAGATCGGGATGGTTGGCGTTCTATGGGGGAGGCTTATAAGCTGATATATATAAGTAATGACGTCACCAGATAATGATTATTTATAACAACTTTAGCTAGATTGAAAGTGAAACATTGTGAATGAATCATTTCAATTACTTTAAATTAAAAAAAAAAGTGTCATGTCTTAAGGGTGAAGTTCATTAAAGTGTTTTTTGTTAATAATGGTAACAAACAATTTTTTTTAATAATTAGGTATTACAATTGAATACCGAACTAATTTAAGTTACAACCGCCAAACAAAGTAATCACATTATATTCTCCGCATAATCTACTCGTACCCTACGTATAAACCTGTAACTCGATTTTGATAAATGAGCTTATTAATATTCTATTGTGCAATTACAGTGCATGATACATTAGTAACAACTGATGCGCGTAATTTTACAGTCACGTAATGGCGGTCACAATGTGAATGCCCTGAGACGACGTGTGTATAAATATTAGTGCTATTATTGCACGAAGACTTGCTCATACAGAATGTTTCAGTTTTATTATAATATTCGCTTTGTAATTATTCCTTTTTTATATCGATAGTAAAAAAATATCTCAAAATACTTGTATATTTTGAGATATTAATTGGAAATTATGATGATTTCCCCGTTTCCTTTTCCTTCCGTTTCCATGGAAACTTAGCCAATAGGGCATAACGGACATATTTATGTTATAAAATATATACCTATTTTATTACATAAATATGTCCGTTAACATATTTGTCTTCTCTGTTGCTCTTCTCTTATAATCCAATGGGACGAGAAACCTGACGTAAACGGAAAAGGTTCAGGTGCAAAGGCTTTAAGTGCTCTCTGAGGCACGGGAGTGGACACACTTCCAATAAAACTAATAAGAAGGAAAAACCAGGGACTCGAGATCAATGGGCTTGCAATCGAAACAAATTAAAAACGCGGCAGACATAAACAAAGTAAAATGAAAGAAAAAAAAAGATACACCAAAGACACGAATAGCACGATTGTGGAGGTTTTCTTTCCAGTTTCTCTCGGTAAAATCATTATTTCGTTAGCGGATCGGTGGTATGTTAACATTCAATATAATCTTTTTTATTAAAAAAACGTTTTTAAAAGCACGCTTTAATATAGAATATTTTAATTGTGATCTGATTATTTCATCTAGAACAGATGTCATACAATTTGAAAGTGTACGTCTAATCGTAAACAGCATATGGTCAGGAATCCAATACTAACATAAAAAATAAAAACTTTTTAATATATTTTTTGAATTTGTTCACTAATTAATTAAATAATGTTTTTTTTTTTAAAGTTCGAGAAGTATTACTTCTGATATTGTTGACAAGACTGAATAATACAGTGTTCGAACACATAATAAACCGAACGAAAAAAAAAATGTTATCAATATAACGCGGACAGCATACAAAATAAGAATGTTTGCAACACATAATTGAATAATCTATCCCAGAAAAACCTATCTCGTACTGGCCAAACCTAATCGCGCTGTTTTGAACCCCCGTCAAGCGATACGTGGTCCGAATGTAATTATATTGAATTTATCCCAACTGGGCGTTAGTGTATCTCCTCGTAGTTGCTCATATTCAATATAGTATCGATTTTAGTACATGATTTTTTAATTTAAAAAGTATGTAGTTTGGCAAATAGGATGCCTGATATGTAGTTACGAGCGCCCATAGAAATTGGCGCTGTAAAATATATTAACTATCCCTTAAATCTTTAATGCACCTAGAGATCCAAGATCTATTTGATCTGCACAAATTTTCATCACCACTAAAAGTATCAATAGTATGTATTTAATAACTTTAAACTTTACTTTATTTAAACACTTTTAAATAAGGCTTATTTAAAACAAAAGTATGGTTAGTTAGTCTTTGTATTGTTTTATTTGCATTACAAATTATTATTGTTATGGGGTTTTATTGATGTAAATCGGGTACATCGTTTCGTTCAATGTTTCCAAAAGAAATAATTACCTATAAGTATAAAAAAGAGGCCTTATAACTTATCATCATTCTTAATATAACCTTTTAACAAACATTTTAATTGCATAATTTGTCACGAATAGCATTTGTAAGGAAAATTAAATTGTATTTTATTAATACACACTAAGTATCCCCAGCATAATAATTATTAAACAAATATATGTACATAAATAAATTTTATAACGCATTAAAAATTGAGTCCAACATCTTTTCACTTATACTGTATAGTATATACCCCACCCACGCCACGCCTTTTTTCATATAGTTATTAATATAATTTGTTTGCAAAAAGTTATTGGGTTATTCTGTTAGAAAATTCTCAGTAGCATCCCGGACTCCGGAAGTAGGAAGTGTGTAGCTGCTGCAACTGAAAGCACATAAAGCCGTTGCTCCTGTTGTTTGGTTGGATTATGAGGGTTAGGGAATAGAGAGTGCACCTGTGTTTGCGCACACACTTGTTCACTATAATATCTCCTGCGTACTTGGCTAATCTCTCTTGAGATATGCTGCCGTGGCCGAAATCAGTCTGGAGGACATTATTATTATTAATATAATTTGTAATGTTCTGTTTTTGCCATTGAATAACGTTTATGAAACAAATTTTGTAAAAATATCGTTAAAGTCAAATCCAGTACACCTCTTAATTTCATTCATCTTCATTTGCTTTTATTTTCATTCACTTCATCTCTTAATATTTTTTTTTATATTCATCACAATTACGAATGTATTCATGGCGAATATGTAAATGTCTACACCTGGTATGGTGTCCAAAACCGTTATCTAATAAAGAAAACATTTGCATTTTTATAAATAAATAAAAATAAAAATCATAATACAAATATTATTTTTTTAATTATCTCAACAAAACTGGTCAAAGAAATTAAAATGTAACAAAATTTATCTTACCCATATATTTTTTAGTCTTGATACTTAGGAAAAAGCACATTGTTTTATAAAGAAACCTTATTCATATTAAGAAATCTTTTCCAACCAACGAAGTAATATTAGTTTGCAATTATATTGATGTCGGTAAAACATATTTTTATTTAAGCCGAGATGGCGTAGTGGTAAGAACGTGCCCGATGATCGTGGGTTCAAACCTGGGCAAGCACCACTGAATTTTCATGTGCTTAATTTGGTATAATAATTCATCTCGTGCTTTACGGTGAAGGAAAACATCGTGAGGAAACCTGCATGTGTCTAATTTCACTGAAATTCTGCCACACGTGTATTCCACCAACCGGCACTGGAGCAGCGTGGTGGAATAAACTCCAAACATTCTCCTCAAAAAGGGAGAGAAGGCCTTTAGCCCAGCAGTGGGACATTCACAGGCTGTTACGGATTACGGAAAACATATTTTATAAGCTCAGCGATTTCAGCTCGTACAACATGAATTGAATTATATTCAATATTACATTTAAAATATCCATTCAAGAAAAGGTTAGCCTTACAGTTTTGAGATAGCTAAATGTTTTCGACGATAATGTTACAAGTATTTTCAACTTTTAAATCGCTTTCTCCTATCAGATGTTTCGTTAAAAGATTAAGTGAACTGATTAGCGAAGTGTTTCCACTTGGAAGAAAGGGAATTGTTAAATTGAAGCTTAAACTCCGAGTTCTTTGTTGATAAAGTTTTAAAATGTAATCGTTAAATTGTTACGAGATATTTCAGTTCGATTCTGTTCTATCCCTTTTTTGTGTTGTACATAAAAAAATTATTCAAACGAAATTATAAATTCTATTTATATGGAACTCACTTGATATTTTAGTGAATTGTTGGAAACCCACTTATCGTGATAATTTTTTTTCGAATTAACTGTTTACTCTTGGCCCAGAAAGCCTCGATAGCGTCACCGGGCAGGTGTTAGTCTTAAAATACCCAGCCGAATGTTGGGAGCCAACTTATGGGGTCAGAATAGGCGCGTCTTTCTGTAATGCCGAACCTTGGCAGGACGCCGTTAACGTCGGGAATTAGGACAATGTGTGCGCCCATCCCATCTTACACCTACACCTGCAGACAGGTTTAAATGAAAGAAGGATTACGAATTAAGGATTTATTAGTAAGACGCTATGTTAATGCGTATATTAAATGAATTATTATTATAGTAAGTATGACATGTCACATTCAAAGATTTCCTGTTCGTGTTCTGGGATGCGTTTTGACTTCAGTCTTAACTGATGGTAGGCTTTGTGCAAGCTCATCTGGGTAAGTACTACCCACTCATGGGATAATTTACCGCTAAACAGTAATACTTAGTAATGTGGTGTTCCGGTTTTAAGGGTGAGTTAGCCAGTGACAGGCCCAGGGGATACCACATCTTAGTTCATCACAAGGTTGGTGTTGCATTGACGATGTAATGGTGATGAATATTTCTTACAGTGTCAATGGTCGGTGAAGACCATTTACTATCTGGTCCATTGCCAGTATGTTAAGCTATTTTAAATAATTAAAAACATAAAACAACGATAAAATGGTTTTAAATATTATATTTTATCATCCTATATACTTTCATTATTGGCACGGTACATTACGCATGTATGCGTGCATGGCTGCGCTTATTTGACGTCAGACGTGATCTATTTATACATTGATTGAGCTCGCCTCGCGACAACGTAAGTGTGGACGTTATACATGGTGTTTGTTCACTCAGAACTTTACTGGGATGAAAAATATCCCATACAAATATCTACTAGGCTATCATAAAATGCATGTAGTCAACTTTTCGTGAACGAACTAAGAGTGTTATTTCATTTGTCGTTTATATATTCTGTAAGAAAACAACACCTTTTATACATTTAAGATCTATACATTTAATATGACATATGAATTTAAATTTAAAAAAAATTGAAGTCTGTTACAGTACAACTCTCTTTTCAAGCTATTAAGGCTAAAAACATAAATAAATATATATATTGTTTAGATATTTTAAGCTGGCTGCTATGTATATACTATTACTTCACAAATAAAATTTGTTGATATTTACTTATATATATTATGCATTATTTTATTTGGGTTTGGAATGCTTATTAAGTTAGATTAATAATTTATTTGTGTAACTTATTCTAAAGTCGATATAATCCACTTGAATACTGTTTCGGAAGTCTTAAAACTCACATGTATATAATTAATTAGTTTTAAACAAATAGCGATGCGAAACTCTCTGATTTCATACAATACAAATAAGATTACCTTGTAACTTACGGCTTTACCTGTAAATGTTGCTAATGTCGCTTAAAAGGTAGGTAAGGTTTTAAGATGTGATTAGTTAAACAATGCGTCCTCTTCTATCGAATATCGAATTAATGTTGACAGAAAGAGAGATCAGTGTTTAAATAAACACTCGATAAACAATATCCATAAATAGCGTAACGTTCAGACGACTTAAAAAAGAAAGGAGTTTATCAATTGGGTTTCCTTTTTAGTTATTTCTAGAGTTGAGTCTGTTAGAGCGGGAAATTAAGGAATTAGTAATTGCTATATTATATGGCTTATAACTATATAGTCTGTAATATAACATCATGCTATGACCCAAATGGGTGGAGCAAAAACGATTAACGCAAGTGAAGTCGCGCGAAGTAAGTCATCTAAAAATAAAAAGGCATTGGATGTATTTACGCTGAATGCCAAATAAAAAATATTATTGGCTCTAGTGAATACTCCTACAATTTCATTCAATAACTTCCCTTCTGACCGAGTACGAACAAAAGAAGTAATGGCTCACAACTCTACGGCCATGAAAAATTAATCAACGTCTCTGAAAAGGCAAGGTTCATACTAGCGTCATTGGAAAATAGACTCAAAGTAACTAACGATAAAATTTAAATTTCAATATCAGGCAGCTCAAAGCCCGATATATTTGCGTTTGTACGAAGAATTTGGTGAGGTTAGGTAGCAAAGCTAGTGCTCTTTCCATTAATTTGAAACGCTTTTCCAACATTTTAAAACAAGTGATCCGTTAACTTTAAATATGTAGACAGGAACATTGATTTCCTTTGAAAGGTAACCGAACGGAGTTTTAATAAAACGTAAAATGAAAAAAATATGTTTTACAAGTTTTAGATGCAATATTCATAGTTTACATATAGATATTCTAAAATAAAGTAAAAATCGCCTGTTAATGCTATACCGCTAAACAAAAGTCTTCTTCATCTAAAGAGAAAGAAAGACTTTTAGATATGAAGATAAGGTTTTAAAATCTTTTCTACCACGATATCCGCAAGTGTTTTAATGAAAAACCATGGCAGAATTTCATTTGACACTGACATTGATTCGACCTGAGAAGACTCAGTGGTTAAAACACGTCAATTTTTATCGAATATAGCGGTTCAAGCCCAGGCAAGCACCACTGATTTTCAAAGTGCTTAATTCTGTCAAATTACTTGTACACATTATATCCAACAATTCAAACTGCAACTGCGTGGTGAAATTAACTCTAAAAGCTAAAAATAAAGAGGAGTGAAGAAAGCTTTTTCCCAGCACTGGATTATCAAAGAGCTTTTTTACTACTACTATATAAAGATTTATAAACGGAATCTTAAAAAAAAATATGAGGTATTATATAACTATTTCTTTCTACAGTCGAAATTCTCAACTCAAGGTCAGCGCTATGGATGTCAGGTGATGGCCACATGGTCCTGTACGCGACCTTCAACGACACTTTAGTCCACGAACAGAAGTACCCATGGTACGGAGCTGCATTGGATACTGATGATCCAGCTAAGGTAAGTGATAAAAATTACTATTTTTTTTATTTTAAATAAGAAATAAAAAAGTTTTGCGATGCAATCTTACCCAAAAAAAAATAGATATCATTTTGTTAATACAACTTAGTTTGTTATTAATTTAAAAAAAAAAAGTTACGTAAAGTTATGGGCAGTATTAAAAAATGTATAAAAAAAGAATTAGCAGGATTTATAATCTGTCCGATGTTGTACCTAACAACTCGCAAAACTTGAAGAGGAAATTCTTAAACACTATATATTAAGAAAAAAACAATTTAAATTTAAATTTTATACAATACTCACCTCTTGCTTAAATGAGGCGACGATGTAAGAATAATCATATTATGACTGTGCACTTCTTTTCTTTCTATTTTCTTTTACTGTTGACGCTTAATGGCCCATCGAACGTTATGTTGACAAATGAAGCATTGACGTGTATCCCAAGATTTTGTCGCCTTGATAAGAGCCATCTAACGGTAAAATATACAAAAAATCAGACACATTTTTAGTATTTAACATAGTGATAAAGTTACAAGTAAATAAATAAAAAATGAAATTAATTTAAGTTCATTTTGATAATTCGACTTGCAATCTCGATAGGCAAATAGATAATTCATCTCGTAGAATATTTCTTTTTTCTGTCTTTAACAATGGAATAACGTTGACTGTTTCTGTGTAGTTGTAGGACAATATAGGTTTTATATTCCGTTTATTACATGGACGATGTTAGCATACACTTATACGCTTCAGTTATTACATGGATAGCGAGCCAATTTAATTTTGCAAAGTAAACTCACCGTATTATGCTACAAAATTCAGAAGATCATGCCGAAAATGTATCGTCCTAATGGTATCTTCCTGTGAAAATAGGTTTTAAAAAACTGTTATACATGTAAAAAGAAAAAATATATGAGATATTTAATTAAAAAATATATTATAATGAAAAAAATATCTTTAGCAGTATGTGTAATAACTATGCTAAGCGGCCAAGGAAACTGACCAACAGAAACTGCACACAAATGAAACGAAGATTCGACGACGGGCAGTAGGCTTAACGAAACTTGACAAAAGTTCGCAATGAACTAATAACTGTTACCCATCGTGTCACTCATAATATTGTTGAAAGTCGATTGCGGCGATATGGACATATTTTTTTTTATATTTGTCGGGAGGGCAAATGACTCTACTCCACCTGATGTTAAGTGGTAGTATTTTGTGACGATATGAAAATACAACAAAAACTTTCGACATGGCATGGATTCACGAGCAACGTACTGGACAACCATTACCAAGAACCTGGAACGGATATAGCTGGAAATACTAACAAAACTAGAAATAATATCGTTGCTCCTAACAACAAGAACTGTCATGTCATGTCAAATATGAGATATAAACGAATCTTACAATCTCATATTTGATTACATAGTTTAATGTCTGTAGCTATTATTGAATGATATAATCGTTTTGAGATAATAATGTATAACGACAAACACGTAATGTTTTTATAGTATTACAAGAACGCGAAACTTACATTAGGACCTTACATTAGGAACTTACATTTTCTTCATTCAGTATTTCTAGTCACGGCATATTTGATAAACGATATCGCCGCGTTACGGGCTTGAGATTATGTATATTTTCAATATTTCCTAACCGAAATGGAATGATAAATGTATTTAATATGCCAAATTTAGCATATAAAATAATATATTTTCAAAAACAAACTTTCATTTGACGGAAATGAATTTAAAAAAAAGGTGCTTCGAGCTTATTTAAAATATTTTGCTTGGCTGGATTGGTTCTCGCAATGATTAGTTAAGATTCACGCGGTCTAATCCCTGCAGTGCTATTCTGTAACAACTCACTTATAATGTTATGGCCTATGTCGCATATCACTTTGTGACGACCATTTTCTCCTGTGAGTTTCGAATTTGTCCTTACAAAATAGCCCTACATTTCATTTGACTAACATAAAATTAAATGAGATTTGGGCTTTGCTTACTTTATTCGTAACACTTGACGCCCAAATAAGAATCATACCCAATTTCATTTTGAAGATATTTATGAATAAAAACTTCTTGTTAAAACCTCATTCAAAGCTAAATCAGTAAACAATTAATCGACCAAGCCTAGATACATAAAACTTCAAGCTCCTTATAAATTATATCTCGTGTATAATCAATTCACGACGTTTTCTTTGAATTTTCTCGTTTAGCGCACGCGATGAAATATAATTGAATTTGTATGATAAATGTGTTTGGCTGGTCGCGTGATTACCGAGTGAGACTTGTTTATTATATACACGATTTAACCCAATAAATCGCTTTCTTTTATATATAATATGTTTTAAATTATATAAACTGTACATAATGAAACCCCAATTCAACAATATTAGCATATTATCTCGAGAAATAATAATAATTTACAAGACGCATTAAAAAACTATTTCCATACACAAGAGCGATCGAAAATAGATCTAAATGTTAATATAGTTAACATTAGAAAAATGTTATTAAAAAAAAGTCATGTTAAAGTATTCCATCCATAAGTTATAATAAATTATTGTACAATATGACCAAAAAAATTAAATGCAATTTAAATAAGCAAAAAAACACAATATATATAAATAAATAAGTCTTAGTTTAACCAAAAAAATCAATTATATTACTTATTACCCACTTTATTAAACATTTCAACGTTTGGATTATTTTGCTTAACAAAAATTGACTGATATATATCTCTTTCTATCAGCAGTAGTTAGAAAAAGACAAGGCATTGTATAACCATTATAACTTTTAATTATAAGAGATTGAATATCGTAACGACGAATTCAATTTAATTATGATTTCGTTTCATTAATATATATTTTTTGTTTTAGACTTATCCGGAGATCAGAAGCGTGAGGTACCCTAAGCCAGGCACTAACAACCCGATCGTGAAGCTGACTGTGGCTGATATTGCAGACCCGAAGCACATAAGAACGAGACATCTTACTCCACCGAAAATCATACTTGAAGAAGGGTCAGTGCTCTTCATGTCACCTCCTATCAACAAAGCAAAAAAAACACAAACATCATATTATTTTGCAAGTGTCAAGCAAAGAGAAAGCTTATTGCAAGTTAATACGAGTTCATATCACATAGCAGATAGTAATCGTTTTTACCGTGTTTTTTTACCGCCAAACACAATATTAACAAAAACTTGCCTGATTTTATACAATCTTCGATTTAGATCTGTTTGTTTTACGTAGCTTAGCTTGCTTCATTTCTTATTATTCTAATATTATATGTATTGACTAATGGTAAACGCCACGGAAAGCGTTTCAAGTTATATCGTCAAGAGTTAAACATTTACTCGGCTGCTTAGCGAAGCGAAAGACAACACAATCTGATGATCCTTTGGATTATTTTCGTTTGCACTTCTAACAGAAGCTGCACACTGAACTGTATGATAAAATAGCAATTTGGTGATTGTTAAAAACAGACATGAATCATTTAAAAAATTAAAAGAAAATAAATACATTCACAAAGCCTCTTACCACATATATTATAGACTGGCTTAAATTGTATATCAATAATAGTATCTTGTGCTGTTTTATTTAAAGAAACAATCCTATTATTATTTTAAAGTATCTAATCGTAACCGTAACCTTAACAGCCTCTAGCCAACAACAACAGTGGGCATTCCCACTGCTGGGCTAAAGGCCTCCTTTCCCTTTTTGAGGAGAAGGTTTGGAGCTTATTCCACCACGCTGCTCCAGTGCGGGTTGGTGGAATATACATGTGGCAGAATTTCAGTTAAATTAGACACATGCAGGTTTCCTCACGATGTTTTCCTTCACCGTAAAGCACGAGATGAATTATTATCCCAAATTAAGCACATGAAAATTCAGTGGTGCTTGCCCGGGTTTGAACCCGCGATCATCGGTTAAGATTCACGCGTTGTTACCACTGGGCCATCTCGGTTTATCTGACCGGAATCCACAAATTAAAAAAAGACACATATTAAGCATATATTTTCAGAGGATAGTCAAAAACTCAATGTACGAGTACATATCATTGCTTTTCACTTAAACAAAGAGAATAACTACAGAATAAACTTTTCGAAGATAAATAGCTTTTACGTTGATACAAATATTTCACCAGATTCGGTGCATTTATCTCTTTAATGTACAGCTTGTAACCAACCCCTAATGACTAGCATTAGTATCCAACTACAGCTCTATCAATTATAAGCACGTTTTCATCAAATATTCATTAAAACACAATTAAATGACAAGAAATAATATGATGAGTTTACACATTAGTAGTTTATACATTAGTAGTAATAATAATTTATTTGATTAATTTAATATCATCTAAAACAGATAACTAAATAATTCAAAATGTCGGCCACATTTCAACACAAGTTCGGCATAGATGTAAAATTTTGAAATGGATGATTATTATAGAATTTGTAATAAAAGATAAATAAAACAATGAAAACAAAGTTTCGTTACTAAGAATTTTTTTTTTATTAGTATTATAGTAATCATTTGCAACGAAGAAGGAGACGGCATAAGAAAACGTCATGTCGTCTGACGTCACGGCATACGAGTCTGCCCCAATTCGCACTAATAAGTCAAGTAGTAGAACAACAAAATAAGATCTCTATTTATGTGATGATATCCTCAGATGATGCTGAAGTCAGTCAGGACTTCCACCACGGCTATTCTTGTGGCTATTCTGCCGCGGGACATATTATAGTGCACAAGTGTGTGCACAAACACATGTGCACTCTCATCCCTCACTCTCAGAATCCGAAGGGACGGCAAACCTGATACGATTGAAAAGAGTTTAAGACCTAGCAAGTAAACGGCTTTTCTTGCTTTTCGAGGCACGGGCGTACACATACTTTCTCTTACTGACAGAAAATGCCAACAACTTTTTATCGGCCCGCTCTAGGATTTGAACCCAGGACCTCGGTAACCGTGGCCTTATATCTAGCCGTAACTAACTATATCCCGATGCCTCGTTGATTTAATAGAGTTACTTATGTACATATTGACAACGTAATTAATTTAATCTGGAATTAATAATGACAATTAAATTCCAGTTATAATCCGGAGATTATCGTAATACGCATTTATTACGAATTCAAAGATTTATTGTAATGGATTAGCTATTCGGATTTACATAAATTGAATTAGCTTTGCTATAAAACAAGCGTATAATTAGTGACATAATAAGCGGCTTATATTAATAAATCTGTAACTGAAGCATAGTCGAGAGAGAAATGGAGATATTCATTATCTTTTTTTTTATTACGACCTGCAATATGGAGTGGACGTTTGATTTATTCTCTTTTTAATATTATTAATTATGCTTTAATATTGTTTATGTACTAATCAAATATGATTAAAGCGTCTATAGCGCAATGGTTTGCTGTTTATATACTAATCGAATGTAATTAAAGCGCAATGGTTTGCTTGGCGATGTAAATGTCGCAGGTTCGATTCTGACCCTTTGCGGTATTGTTGTCCCGACTCCTAACACAAGCTTTACGCATAATTGAATGGGAAAGTAGGGATGTTAGTAATTTCCTTATTAACGCAAATTACTTATGTTCTTTAAAATATATATATATAAAGTAAGCAATATCGTTAAAACATTAAGTGGTAAATCGTTGCTTAAAAACAACTACGTGGACATGTTTCTCTTCCTTTATTTAATAATAGGTATGCCCGGGACTCCACCCGCGTGGATTTCAGTTTGTGACTGTACCTACATATCAAGTCCGCCTACCTATAACATAATAAATAAATAAAAAAAGCCAGCGTACTATTCAGCTTGCGATGAAAACCCTTTAAAGTCTATTCAGCTTTCGATGAAAAACCTCAACGTACTTTATGCCTATTTGAATTATGCTGTTACTAATTTGAATTATAATGTTTGCATTTTGGAAACACGCGAATATATATATTAACTTAAAAAGAGGCAGTTATATTGAAATCACACAGACAGGCGTTGTAATTTTATTTATTTTTATAGATAAAATATAGCTTATATTACTTCTGGATATAGTAGTTTTCCTATAGTGAAAGAGTTATAAAAAACGGTTCAGTATTAATCGGTTAATTAAGTTACTGTAATTTATTGACCTTTTTAATTTAGGCGAAATTAGAGACTTGGAACTGATAGACAAGTCACGTCTTATTTGGCAGTTCCAAAACGAAGCGAGCCAATCAGCATCCGGCTCTTTGATTACAAAAAATACTGGGAATTTAAAAGTCACGTGATCAACGAATGTCTATCAATCATCATGTTTGTGAATTTTCAAACGACCATTACCGGAATACCGATATTGTGTCTAAAATGTCTTTTGAAAAGTTTCTATATATTTTTTTATTTTTTTTAATAAAATGAGCGAACGGGTAAATAAAAAATTAAAAAAATGGGCTACGTGTTGTTAAAGGGTCAACACCAGCTTTAGATATTGGCACTGTAAGAAATATTAACTGTTCTGTATATCGCCAACGACATCGGGAACTAAGATGTTATGTCCCTTGTTACTGGCTCACTCACCTTCAAACCGGAAGACCACAATGCTAAGTAGGTGTTAGGTGAAGGTATCCTATATCCGTTCTTAAGGTTCAAGCGTGCTGCGTACCAAATGTCAATACCACAGTTCATTGGTTCAGTTACTTCCACATTTCTAATATTATTATACATTATTTTACAAACAATTTTTTTGACCTGATTTTTTTCTGAAATATCTTTGTGGAAAATATAAAATTTGTAGCGAGCAGACAAGTGGAAGATTTAAACAGCGTCCAACCCCATTAGTGAACTCTTTGTTAGTTCGGCAAGTTTTGTACGGTTTAACCGTATTTCTAACAATAGACAGTGTTATCAAAATACAGTTTCCTACTTTTGAATTTAATTTAAACTTAAAACATTAATATTTTACAGGCGGCTTATAAACATAAAAATCCAATTAACACTAGTAAGACGGTAAAATTCTGCTATATACTATATACCAGTCAAATATCTGCATATACTTTATTCATGCATAAAATTATTTATTAAGATGGAAAAAATATAGGACGCTGAACTAATCACAATATAATGTTTAATATATAGTATATAGCAGCAATTTGTACATTTAAGATTTTTATTTACATAACAAGTTTTACAAAGTGTCTTTTAACAAACATCACATACTTTATTATATTTTTTTATTTGTAATAATATATAACATTCCGCCTTTTTTTTATTTTCCTGGATTGGTACATAAGATTTTGAATGCGTAGATTTACACATTAAAGGCATACGATAGAATTTCGCATCGTGCCCTGTTCATGGTAGTACAACAATTGTACTCCGTTTTGATCTTTTTTTTATTTTATACAAAAATAACTATATTTATACATAGCGCTTAAAATCCGTTTACTATTGTCTATTAAACGTATGAATAAAAATAAAAAAGTAAGTATTCTTTTTTATTTAACGTTGCTGTTAATTTAGTTCAAAACCTGACACGAAATCGTTACGAATGTTTTATTCATATTCTATTTTTGATTTTTTTTCCATTTCATCCTGTTAGCTAGAAAAAGTTTAAACAACCTCTTCTCCGGTAATCCAAGTGTAACTGATTGAACATTTCTATTCAGTCCTATACTATATTCCAATTGACGGAATTAAGATAATCAAACCAATTTTACATATTCCATATGTTTTGATAATATATAGCTCTGCTTTATTATTCATCGTAAACTGTTCTTGATTAATCTTAATCGATAATACATCACTATTCTACGTAACTATTCATATCCACTTTTATTTAATTTCCAATGTTTCGATCACAACTTCGCCGACATTCAAAACGTCCTTCTTTAAGCTTATTCCACCACGCTGCTTCAATGCGGGTTGGTGGAATACACATGTGGCAGAATTTCAGTGTAATTTGACACATGCAGGTTTCCACACGGTGTTTTCCTTCACGGTCAAGCACGAGATGAATTATAAACACAAATTAAGCACATGAAAATTCAGTGGTGCTTGCCCGGGTTCGAACCCACGATCATTGGTTAAGATTCGCGCGTTCTAACCACTGGGCCATCTCGACTTATCTACAATGAAAACTAAAGATATAGTGTCATGTTAATTCAAAGTCAGAGTTTTTTATTTACTTTTAGTCCTGTCATTGGAATCAACTATATGTAAAATTTATTCAGTTTCTTCCCATCGCTTGTTATAGTAACAACAACGCAAAAAAAAAAAAACTAAAAGTTGTCGTTAAAACGAAAATAAAATTTTCCGGTTGCGAATATTAATTAAAGTTAGTAAATGAAATAAAAAATGTTTCGACACTGAAAATAGCTTCTAAAAATGTTTTCCAACTTTACGCGACATCGAGAGATTCCAAATAAAAGAATACTTCGTATTTAAAAAATACTCTCAAATTTTTCGAGGAGGAACTCTGTAAGTTCTTTTTTTTTTATTGAATACGGCGAAAGGGTAAATTTTTTCAGTTCTCTTTTTAAATGTTACTTCAAAACATTTTCGTATCGAACTAAAGTTAATTACAGTTTTATTAGTTTATGCTATCCATAATTCCTATGTATCTCGCCAGCTAAAAGATATATAACCGTTTGTCTAAATATAATCATTTATGTAACAAAAAAATCCAGTTGAAAAAACGTAAAATTTTATAATTACGTTATTTTAATGTATAAAAAGCCACACTCATATTAACCGTAACACAAATAACAAGACTGTACAATATTTAAATTTATTATTCATATCTGATTCCTTTTATGTTTTCCCAGGGACTACTATTTCACAAGCGCGCAATGGGTATCTCTCACGGAGGTGTGCGTAGTATGGCTCACACGCGTACAGAACTTATCTGTGGTGTCAGTGTGTAAGAGCCCTATGTGGTATTGTCAAGAGGTTAGTGATATTAGTTTATGTGCTCCTGGTAGTAAAATGTTATTTGTATAAGTAATATTGATCATAAATGTATGAAAAAACTAGTGAATATTTTATATAGCACAAAATATTACTTATTTTTTACATGGCAACCAGGTAGCTTAAATAAGTTCTTAAAATATTTACAAAGATTTTGGTTTCCATTCTCATTTTAATTTATTCGAATTTCCTTGACTAGTTTTTTTAATCAATAGGTGTATCGAGTATTT